>CAXDID010001236.1:339098-403609 GCA_963988835.1 Hexamita inflata
AAATCACTTCAGAAGCTGTCTCCTGAGGTTCACGAACTGCATCACGACGTCGTGCTTGAGCAGGTTTCTGCCGGACTCCTCCAGGAACAGCTCGGCGAGCGCGGCCGGCTTCATGTCTGGATGTGCCTGGTTCAGCTGCTCGATGGCAAGCTTGTCCTCTCTGGAGATCTGGGCGTCGAAGAGGACCTTCGAGAAACAGGTGCGGAAGAAGTCGTACAGCTGCTTCTTGGTCTTGGAGGGCACCATGCTCGCGACTCTGTTCCAGAACTGCTGGGTGGAGTCGGCCTCCACGGTCTTGTTCACGAGGAGGCACAGCTCTCTGTCGGAGACGTCGGACGAAACTGGTTTCCCGAAGTCTCTGCACACTTCTATCAGGGCGGCTCTGAGGAGGGCCTGGGTCTTGAGCACCTTCGTGGCGGTCTGCTTCGGCTGCGGGGCGGCGGACGAGAGGCTCTGGGAAGAGGGCCCGGACTGGGAGTCGAAAGAGCCCTGGGCCTCTCTGCGGACGAGGGAGCGCAGGCCGGCGTAGTACTCCTGCAGGGCCGTGGCGCTGCACTGGTGGATCTGGGACATGGCGGTCCAGAACTCCTGGGCCTCGGGGCGGCTCAGCTCGGAGATCATCTGGACCACGTCTTCCAGGGCGGCGTGCTCGGAGGCGGCCCCGGAGAAGGCGTACCTGAGGGACTCGATGGTGGGAAGAGCCGTGAGCTGGAACTGGACTGGGTGGAGGGCGAAGGCGGCGGTGGCGTCCATCTGTAATGGAGGTGGGAAACAGCGAAAACTGGTATTTTCCGGTAACTCGCAGGTCGGTCTGTTTTTATATCAAAATCTTAAATAATATTTATCTAAGATTATTCGGTGGTGTACAAAGTGTTTTTATTCGGAAGTGAATATTCTTCTCCGTTTGCATAAATAGACCAATACGACTCTGAAGTCCGAATTCCGGGATTCAATTTGGAATTAACTATACGTGCTTGACCCAGGATCTTAAAACGACTTTATCCGGAGCTTCTGCGTTCTACGTAGCAAGCAACGGTTATCAACAATTATCTGCAACGAATTCAAGTTTGATTCAATTTGGAAACTATGAATTAAGTGGATTCAGCTCGGAAGAGGCGAATTTGCCGAAGTGTAGCAAAATACCTTCGTTCGATTTCAGATTCAAATTCGGAGTCGATTCGAATTTGGTAGCTGAATCGTTTTGGATGAACGCGCTAATACGACGCGGAAAGCATAGCAACTCGATTTGTGAATCGAGTCTGCACTTTAATATGTGAACGCACTGAATTGGATAGTTCGCTAATTTCCAAGATAAAAACATACACTACAATGGAATTAGTGCTTCATCCGGCAGAATTCGTGAGTGCACCAGCGAGATGACCTCTAAACACTTAGTGAAAGTGGACCATTGCCGTCCAAGCAAGCAGCTATGCACAAAATTCCGAAATACATCATTACAATAGTTATTGAAACTACTAAATATTCGAGTTCTTGTGGAACCCATATTAATTCGCGCAGGACAATCCGTGGCCGCTCATTCGGAGACGGCATACTAGGTGTTCTGTGTGCCGATCTTGCGCTCTAGCTCCACGGACATCTGAATCCAGCTGTTTAAAATATTACCCAATGTGGTGTATTATTTCTAATTTAGTGCAAAGAATGTACGTGAACATATTCTCACTTTTAGGCTGCTCCACCGTCTATTTCCGCCGGAATACTCTATTCCAAATCACTTCAGAAGCTGTCTCCTGAGGTTCACGAACTGCATCACGACGTCGTGCTTGAGCAGGTTTCTGCCGGACTCCTCCAGGAACAGCTCGGCGAGCGCGACCGGCTTCCTAATGTGCGGGATGTGCTGGTTCGGCTGCTCTCGATGAGCGCTTGTCTCTCTGGAATCTGGGCGTCGAAGAGGACCTTCGAAAACAGGTGCGGAAAAGAGTCGTACAGCTGCTTCTTGGTCTTTGAGCACCATGCTCGCGACCCTGTTCCAGAACTTTGCTGGGTGGAGTCGGCCTCGACGGTCTAGTTCACGAGCACAGCTCTCTGTCCGGAGATGTCGGGCAGGAAACCGCCTTCCCGAAATCTCGCACACCTCGGCCCAGGGCGGCTCTGAGGGAGGGCCTGGGTCTTGAAACTTCGTGGCGGTCTGCTTCGGCTGCAGGGCGGCGGACGAAGGCTCTGGGAAGAAGGCGGACTGGGGAGTCGAAAAGGCCCTGGGCCTCTCTGCGGACGAGGAGCCTGAGCCGGCATGTAGTGCTCCTGCAGGGCCGTGGCGCACTGGTGAATCTGGGACATGGCGGTCCAGAACTCCTGGGCCTCGGGGCGGCTCAGCTCGGAGATCATCTGGACCACGTCTTCCAGGGCGGCGTGCTCAGAGGCGGTCCCGGAGAAGGCGTACCTGAGGGACTCGATGGTGGGAAGAGCCGTGAGCTGGAACTGGACTGGGTGGAGGGCGAAGGCGGCGGTGGCGTCCATCTGTTGTGGAGGTGGGAAACAGCGAAAACTGGTATTTTCCGGTAACTCGCAGGTCGGTCTGTTTTTATATCAAAATCTTAAATAATATTTATCTAAGATTATTCGGTGGTGTACAAAGTGTTTTTATTCGGAAGTGAATATTCTTCTCCGTTTGCATAAATAGACCAATACGACTCTGAAGTCCGAATTCCGGGATTCAATTTGGAATTAACTATACGTGCTTGACCCAGGATCTTAAAACGACTTTATCCGGAGCTTCTGCGTTCTACGTAGCAAGCAACGGTTATCAACAATTAACTGCAACGAATTCAAGTTTGATTCAATTTGGAAACTATGAATTAAGTGGATTCAGCTCGGAAGAGGCGAATTTGCCGAAGTGTAGCAAAATACCTTCGTTCGATTTCAGATTCAAATTTAGAGTCGATTCGAATTTGGTAGCTGAATCGTTTTGGATGAACGCGCTAATACGACGCGGAAAGCATAGCAACTCGATTTGTGAATCGAGTCTGCACTTTAATATGTGAACGCACTGAATTGGATAGTTCGCTAATTTCCAAGATAAAACATACACTACAATGGAATTAGTGCTTCATCCGGCAGAATTCGTGAGTGCACCAGCGAGATGACCTCTAAACACTTAGTGAAAGTGGACCATTGCCGTCCAAGCAAGCAGCTATGCACAAAATTCCGAAATACATCATTACAATAGTTATTGAAACTACTAAATATTCGAGTTCTTGTGGAACCCATATTAATTCGCGCAGGACAATCCGTGGCCGCTCATTCGGAGACGGCATACTAGGTGTTCTGTGTGCCGATCTTGCGCTCTAGCTCCACGGACATCTGAATCCAGCTGTTTAAAATATTACCCAATGTGGTGTATTATTTCAAATTTAGTGCAAAGAATGTACGTGAACATATTCTCACTTTTAGGCTGCTCCACGGTCTATTTCCGCCGGAATACTCTATTCCAAATCACTTCAGAAGCTGTCTCCTGAGGTTCACGAACTGCATCACGACGTCGTGCTTGAGCAGGTTTCTGCCGGACTCCTCCAGGAACAGCTCGGCGAGCGCGGCCGGCTTCATGTCTGGATGTGCCTGGTTCAGCTGCTCGATGGCCAGCTTGTCCTCTCTGGAGATCTGGGCGTCGAAGAGGACCTTCGAGAAACAGGTGCGGAAGAAGTCGTACAGCTGCTTCTTGGTCTTGGAGGGCACCATGCTCGCGACCCTGTTCCAGAACTGCTGGGTGGAGTCGGCCTCGACGGTCTAGTTCACGAGGAGGCACAGCTCTCTGTCGGAGATGTCGGGCGAAACGGTTTTCCCGAAGTCTCTGCACACCTCGGCCAGGGCGGCTCTGAGGAGGGCCTGGGTCTTGAGCACCTTCGTGGCGGTCTGCTTCGGCTGCGGGGCGGCGGACGAGAGGCTCTGGGAAGAGGGCCCGGACTGGGAGTCGAAAGAGCCCTGGGCCTCTCTGCGGACGAGGGAGCGCAGGCCGGCGTAGTACTCCTGCAGGGCCGTGGCGCTGCACTGGTGGATCTGGGACATGGCGGTCCAGAACTCCTGGGCCTCGGGGCGGCTCAGCTCGGAGATCATCTGGACCACGTCTTCCAGGGCGGCGTGCTCGGAGGCGGCCCCGGAGAAGGCGTACCTGAGGGACTCGATGGTGGGAAGAGCCGTGAGCTGGAACTGGACTGGGTGGAGGGAGAAGGCGGCGGTGGCGTCCATCTGTTGTGGAGGTGGGAAACAGCTAAAACTGATATTTTCCGGTAACTCGCAGGTCGGTCTGTTTTTATATCAAAATCTTAAATAATATTTATCTAAGATTATTCGGTGGTGTACAAAGTGTTTTTATTCGGAAGTGAATATTCTTCTCCGTTTGCATAAATAGACCAATACGACTCTGAAGTCCGAATTCCGGGATTCAATTTGGAATTAACTATACGTGCTTGACCCAGGATCTTAAAACGACTTTATCCGGAGCTTCTGCGTTCTACGTAGCAAGCAACGGTTATCAACAATTATCTGCAACGAATTCAAGTTTGATTCAATTTGGAAACTATGAATTAAGTGGATTCAGCTCGGAAGAGGCGAATTTGCCGAAGTGTAGCAAAATACCTTCGTTCGATTTCAGATTCAAATTTAGAGTCGATTCGAATTTGGTAGCTGAATCGTTTTGGATGAACGCGCTAATACGACGCGGAAAGCATAGCAACTCGATTTGTGAATCGAGTCTGCACTTTAATATGTGAACGCACTGAATTGGATAGTTCGCTAATTTCCAAGATAAAACATACACTACAATGGAATTAGTGCTTCATCCGGCAGAATTCGTGAGTGCACCAGCGAGATGACCTCTAAACACTTAGTGAAAGTGGACCATTGCCGTCCAAGCAAGCAGCTATGCACAAAATTCCGAAATACATCATTACAATAGTTATTGAAACTACTAAATATTCGAGTTCTTGTGGAACCCATATTAATTCGCGCAGGACAATCCGTGGCCGCTCATTCGGAGACGGCATACTAGGTGTTCTGTGTGCCGATCTTGCGCTCTAGCTCCACGGACATCTGAATCCAGCTGTTTAAAATATTACCCAATGTGGTGTATTATTTCAAATTTAGTGCAAAGAATGTACGTGAACATATTCTCACTTTTAGGCTGCTCCACGGTCTATTTCCGCCGGAATACTCTATTCCAAATCACTTCAGAAGCTGTCTCCTGAGGTTCACGAACTGCATCACGACGTCGTGCTTGAGCAGGTTTCTGCCGGACTCCTCCAGGAACAGCTCGGCGAGCGCGGCCGGCTTCATGTCTGGATGTGCCTGGTTCAGCTGCTCGATGGCCAGCTTGTCCTCTCTGGAGATCTGGGCGTCGAAGAGGACCTTCGAGAAACAGGTGCGGAAGAAGTCGTACAGCTGCTTCTTGGTCTTTGAGGGCACCATGCTCGCGACCCTGTTCCAGAACTGCTGGGTGGAGTCGGCCTCGACGGTCTTGTTCGCGAGGAGGCACAGCTCTCTGTCGGAGATGTCGGGCGAAACCGCCTTCCCGAAGTCTCTGCACACCTCGGCCAGGGCGGCTCTGAGGAGGGCCTGGGTCTTGAGCACCTTCGTGGCGGTCTGCTTCGGCTGCGGGGCGGCGGACGAGAGGCTCTGGGAAGAGGGCCCGGACTGGGAGTCGAAAGAGCCCTGGGCCTCTCTGCGGACGAGGGAGCGCAGGCCGGCGTAGTACTCCTGCAGGGCCGTGGCGCTGCACTGGTGGATCTGGGACATGGCGGTCCAGAACTCCTGGGCCTCGGGGCGGCTCAGCTCGGAGATCATCTGGACCACGTCTTCCAGGGCGGCGTGCTCGGAGGCGGCCCCGGAGAAGGCGTACCTGAGGGACTCGATGGTGGGAAGAGCCGTGAGCTGGAACTGGACTGGGTGGAGGGCGAAGGCGGCGGTGGCGTCCATCTGTTGTGGAGGTGGGAAACAGCTAAAACTTGTATTTTCCGGTAACTCGCAGGTCGGTCTGTTTTTATATCAAAATCTTAAATAATATTTATCTAAGATTATTCGGTGGTGTACAAAGTGTTTTTATTCGGAAGTGAATGTTCTTCTCCGTTTGCATAAATAGACCAATACGACTCTGAAGTCCGAATTCCGGGATTCAATTTGGAATTAACTATACGTGCTTGACCCAGGATCTTAAAACGACTTTATCCGGAGCTTCTGCGTTCTACGTAGCAAGCAACGGTTATCAACAATTATCTGCAACGAATTCAAGTTTGATTCAATTTGGAAACTATGAATTAAGTGGATTCAGCTCGGAAGAGGCGAATTTGCCGAAGTGTAGCAAAATACCTTCGTTCGATTTCAGATTCAAATTTAGAGTCGATTCGAATTTGGTAGCTGAATCGTTTTGGATGAACGCGCTAATACGACGCGGAAAGCATAGCAACTCGATTTGTGAATCGAGTCTGCACTTTAATATGTGAACGCACTGAATTGGATAGTTCGCTAATTTCCAAGATAAAAACATACACTACAATGGAATTAGTGCTTCATCCGGCAGAATTCGTGAGTGCACCAGCGAGATGACCTCTAAACACTTAGTGAAAGTGGACCATTGCCGTCCAAGCAAGCAGCTATGCACAAAATTCCGAAATACATCATTACAATAGTTATTGAAACTACTAAATATTCGAGTTCTTGTGGAACCCATATTAATTCGCGCAGGACAATCCGTGGCCGCTCATTCGGAGACGGCATACTAGGTGTTCTGTGTGCCGATCTTGCGCTCTAGCTCCACGGACATCTGAATCCAGCTGTTTAAAATATTACCCAATGTGGTGTATTATTTCAAATTTAGTGCAAAGAATGTACGTGAACATATTCTCACTTTTCGGCTGCTCCACCGTCTATTTCCGCCGGAATACTCTATTCCAAATCACTTCAGAAGCTGTCTCCTGAGGTTCACGAACTGCATCACGACGTCGTGCTTGAGCAGGTTTCTGCCGGACTCCTCCAGGAACAGCTCGGCGAGCGCGGCCGGCTTCATGTCCGGGCGGGCCTGGTTCAGCTGCTCGATGGCCAGCTTGTCCTCTCTGGAGATCTGGGCGTCGAAGAGGACCTTCGAGAAACAGGTGCGGAAGAAGTCGTACAGCTGCTTCTTGGTCTTGGAGGGCACCATGCTCGCGACCCTGTTCCAGAACTGCTGGGTGGAGTCGGCCTCGACGGTCTTGTTCACCAGGAGGCACAGCTCTCTGTCGGAGACGTCGGACGAAACCGCCTTCCCGAAGTCTCTGCACACCTCGGCCAGGGCGGCTCTGAGGAGGGCCTGGGTCTTGAGCACCTTCGTGGCGGTCTGCTTCGGCTGCGGGGCGGCGGACGAGAGGCTCTGGGAAGAGGGCCCGGACTGGGAGTCGAAAGAGCCCTGGGCCTCTCTGCGGACGAGGGAGCGCAGGCCGGCGTAGTACTCCTGCAGGGCCGTGGCGCTGCACTGGTGGATCTGGGACATGGCGGTCCAGAACTCCTGGGCCTCGGGGCGGCTCAGCTCGGAGATCATCTGGACCACGTCTTCCAGGGCGGCGTGCTCGGAGGCGGCCCCGGAGAAGGCGTATCTGAGGGACTCGATGGTGGGAAGAGCCGTGAGCTGGAACTGGACTGGGTGGAGGGCGAAGGCGAAGGCGGCGTCCATCTGTAATGGAGGTGGGAAACAGCGAAAACTGGTATTTTCCGGTAACTCGCAGGTCGGTCTGTTTTTATATCAAAATCTTAAATAATATTTATCTAAGATTATCTGGTGGTGTACAAAGTGTTTACGAAATATTTCGTGTAGGCTCTTTCTGGGCCGTAATAGCAGAAATATACAGCTATTCAAAAGTGAATCCACAGATTCAATTCGGACGCGATTCACACAGGCGTGTATGTGTCTGGATCTTAGACTGTTTCCGAACATGAATCCGCGTGTTATTGGGTTTTGCAATGCAATTGAACTTTAATTTAGTTGCGCACTTATCAGATTCAATTCAGAAGCTAAATACGGTCAGCGCGAAAACGGCTGCGTTTGAGTACATAGAGCGAAACTGATGTTTATTTCTTCCGTTAAAATTAATTCCAAATTCGAATTTGCATCGTTTGATTTAAAGTGATTTACCTATACAATTTAGAATATCACGAGTATCAACTATTGCAAATAAAGTCAGTGGGTCAAGAATTCAAATCGACATGAGTTTAATATCGTAACCGCCACATGTTAAATCTTGGAGCTGGAGAAAGTAATGGCCTGTGCGAATCTGGAGGTGAGAGGAGTATATTCATATTTTCCAGTAAATGTCTGTACAATTCGTGTCCTCGACTCCGCCGTTAGTAGCTCAAGTATTATTGCGTTCCAGCGTTGGAGTTGCAAATTAACGAGTGGCTACAGTTTTCAACGCTGTTTATTTATGTTTCTCTAGATTCCATAA
This sequence comes from Hexamita inflata, assembly GCA_963988835.1. Classification (NCBI taxonomy): domain Eukaryota; phylum Fornicata; order Diplomonadida; family Hexamitidae; genus Hexamita; species Hexamita inflata. The sequence continues at coordinate 347,519 of CAXDID010001236.1, forward strand.
ATCTTGGATTTGGTCTGCGGCGTACTATTTCGAATCTGGTTTACCATTTTTTATGCCAGTATGACATCATTTCGCTTTTCTAATATTTTAATTAATTCCGGGTTCAACTCTTTAGCTTTGCAAGAGTTAACTTGTATGAAGCTAATAAATAATAAGAATTATATGGCCTATGTACACCAATAATTTCAAATGGCATCATTCTACTGCTAGTATCTATTTATCTTATTTTTTAGGTGAAGCAACCAATGTGAACACATTCTCACTTTTCGGCTGCTCCACCGTCTATTTCCGCCGGAATACTCTATTCCAAATCACTTCAGAAGCTGTCTCCTGAGGTTCACGAACTGCATCACGACGTCGTGCTTGAGCAGGTTTCTGCCGGACTCCTCCAGGAACAGCTCGGCGAGCGCGGCCGGCTTCATGTCTGGATGTGCCTGGTTCAGCTGCTCGATGGCCAGCTTGTCCTCTCTGGAGATCTGGGCGTCGAAGAGGACCTTCGAGAAACAGGTGCGGAAGAAGTCGTACAGCTGCTTCTTGGTCTTTGAGGGCACCATGCTCGCGACCCTGTTCCAGAACTGCTGGGTGGAGTCGGCCTCGACGGTCTTGTTCGCGAGGAGGCACAGCTCTCTGTCGGAGATGTCGGGCGAAACCGCCTTCCCGAAGTCTCTGCACACCTCGGCCAGGGCGGCTCTGAGGAGGGCCTGGGTCTTGAGCACCTTCGTGGCGGTCTGCTTCGGCTGCGGGGCGGCGGACGAGAGGCTCTGGGAAGAGGGCCCGGACTGGGAGTCGAAAGAGCCCTGGGCCTCTCTGCGGACGAGGGAGCGCAGGCCGGCGTAGTACTCCTGCAGGGCCGTGGCGCTGCACTGGTGGATCTGGGACATGGCGGTCCAGAACTCCTGGGCCTCGGGGCGGCTCAGCTCGGAGATCATCTGGACCACGTCTTCCAGGGCGGCGTGCTCGGAGGCGGCCCCGGAGAAGGCGTACCTGAGGGACTCGATGGTGGGAAGAGCCGTGAGCTGGAACTGGACTGGGTGGAGGGAGAAGGCGGCGGTGGCGTCCATCTGTTGTGGAGGTGGGAAACAGCGAAAACTGGTATTTTCCGGTAACTCGCAGGTCGGTCTGTTTTTATATCAAAATCTTAAATAATATTTATCTAAGATTATTCGGTGGTGTACAAAGTGTTTTTATTCGGAAGTGAATATTCTTCTCCGTTTGCATAAATAGACCAATACGACTCTGAAATCCGAATTCCGGGATTCAATTTGGAATTAACTATACGTGCTTGACCCAGGATCTTAAAACGACTTTATCCGGAGCTTCTGCGTTCTACGTAGCAAGCAACGGTTATCAACAATTATCTGCAACGAATTCAAGTTTGATTCAATTTGGAAACTATGAATTAAGTGGATTCAGCTCGGAAGAGGCGAATTTGCCGAAGTGTAGCAAAATACCTTCGTTCGATTTCAGATTCAAATTCGGAGTCGATTCGAATTTGGTAGCTGAATCGTTTTGGATGAACGCGCTAATACGACGCGGAAAGCATAGCAACTCGATTTGTGAATCGAGTCTGCACTTTAATATGTGAACGCACTGAATTGGATAGTTCGCTAATTTCCAAGATAAAACATACACTACAATGGAATTAGTGCTTCATCCGGCAGAATTCGTGAGTGCACCAGCGAGATGACCTCTAAACACTTAGTGAAAGTGGACCATTGCCGTCCAAGCAAGCAGCTATGCACAAAATTCCGAAATACATCATTACAATAGTTATTGAAACTACTAAATATTCGAGTTCTTGTGGAACCCATATTAATTCGCGCAGGACAATCCGTGGCCGCTCATTCGGAGACGGCATACTAGGTGTTCTGTGTGCCGATCTTGCGCTCTAGCTCCACGGACATCTGAATCCAGCTGTTTAAAATATTACCCAATGTGGTGTATTATTTCTAATTTAGTGCAAAGAATGTACGTGAACATATTCTCACTTTTAGGCTGCTCCACCGTCTATTTCCGCCGGAATACTCTATTCCAAATCACTTCAGAAGCTGTCTCCTGAGGTTCACGAACTGCATCACGACGTCGTGCTTGAGCAGGTTTCTGCCGGACTCCTCCAGGAACAGCTCGGCGAGCGCGGCCGGCTTCATGTCTGGATGTGCCTGGTTCAGCTGCTCGATGGCCAGCTTGTCCTCTCTGGAGATCTGGGCGTCGAAGAGGACCTTCGAGAAACAGGTGCGGAAGAAGTCGTACAGCTGCTTCTTGGTCTTGGAGGGCACCATGCTCGCGACCCTGTTCCAGAACTGCTGGGTGGAGTCGGCCTCGACGGTCTTGTTCACCAGGAGGCACAGCTCTCTGTCGGAGACGTCGGACGAAACGGGTTTCCCGAAGTCTCTGCACACCTCGGCCAGGGCGGCTCTGAGGAGGGCCTGGGTCTTGAGCACCTTCGTGGCGGTCTGCTTCGGCTGCGGGGCGGCGGACGAGAGGCTCTGGGAAGAGGGCCCGGACTGGGAGTCGAAAGAGCCCTGGGCCTCTCTGCGGACGAGGGAGCGCAGGCCGGCGTAGTACTCCTGCAGGGCCGTGGCGCTGCACTGGTGGATCTGGGACATGGCGGTCCAGAACTCCTGGGCCTCGGGGCGGCTCAGCTCGGAGATCATCTGGACCACGTCTTCCAGGGCGGCGTGCTCGGAGGCGGCCCCGGAGAAGGCGTACCTGAGGGACTCGATGGTGGGAAGAGCCGTGAGCTGGAACTGGACTGGGTGGAGGGCGAAGGCGGCGGTGGCGTCCATCTGTTGTGGAGGTGGGAAACAGCTAAAACTTGTATTTTCCGGTAACTCGCAGGTCGGTCTGTTTTTATATCAAAATCTTAAATAATATTTATCTAAGATTATTCGGTGGTGTACAAAGTGTTTTTATTCGGAAGTGAATATTCTTCTCCGTTTGCATAAATAGACCAATACGACTCTGAAGTCCGAATTCCGGGATTCAATTTGGAATTAACTATACGTGCTTGACCCAGGATCTTAAAACGACTTTATCCGGAGCTTCTGCGTTCTACGTAGCAAGCAACGGTTATCAACAATTATCTGCAACGAATTCAAGTTTGATTCAATTTGGAAACTATGAATTAAGTGGATTCAGCTCGGAAGAGGCGAATTTGCCGAAGTGTAGCAAAATACCTTCGTTCGATTTCAGATTCAAATTCGGAGTCGATTCGAATTTGGTAGCTGAATCGTTTTGGATGAACGCGCTAATACGACGCGGAAAGCATAGCAACTCGATTTGTGAATCGAGTCTGCACTTTAATATGTGAACGCACTGAATTGGATAGTTCGCTAATTTCCAAGATAAAAACATACACTACAATGGAATTAGTGCTTCATCCGGCAGAATTCGTGAGTGCACCAGCGAGATGACCTCTAAACACTTAGTGAAAGTGGACCATTGCCGTCCAAGCAAGCAGCTATGCACAAAATTCCGAAATACATCATTACAATAGTTATTGAAACTACTAAATATTCGAGTTCTTGTGGAACCCATATTAATTCGCGCAGGACAATCCGTGGCCGCTCATTCGGAGACGGCATACTAGGTGTTCTGTGTGCCGATCTTGCGCTCTAGCTCCACGGACATCTGAATCCAGCTGTTTAAAATATTACCCAATGTGGTGTATTATTTCTAATTTAGTGCAAAGAATGTACGTGAACATATTCTCACTTTTAGGCTGCTCCACCGTCTATTTCCGCCGGAATACTCTATTCCAAATCACTTCAGAAGCTGTCTCCTGAGGTTCACGAACTGCATCACGACGTCGTGCTTGAGCAGGTTTCTGCCGGACTCCTCCAGGAACAGCTCGGCGAGCGCGGCCGGCTTCATGTCTGGATGTGCCTGGTTCAGCTGCTCGATGGCCAGCTTGTCCTCTCTGGAGATCTGGGCGTCGAAGAGGACCTTCGAGAAACAGGTGCGGAAGAAGTCGTACAGCTGCTTCTTGGTCTTGGAGGGCACCATGCTCGCGACCCTGTTCCAGAACTGCTGGGTGGAGTCGGCCTCGACGGTCTTGTTCACCAGGAGGCACAGCTCTCTGTCGGAGACGTCGGACGAAACGGGTTTCCCGAAGTCTCTGCACACCTCGGCCAGGGCGGCTCTGAGGAGGGCCTGGGTCTTGAGCACCTTCGTGGCGGTCTGCTTCGGCTGCGGGGCGGCGGACGAGAGGCTCTGGGAAGAGAGCCCGGACTGGGAGTCGAAAGAGCCCTGGGCCTCTCTGCGGACGAGGGAGCGCAGGCCGGCGTAGTACTCCTGCAGGGCCGTGGCGCTGCACTGGTGGATCTGGGACATGGCGGTCCAGAACTCCTGGGCCTCGGGGCGGCTCAGCTCGGAGATCATCTGGACCACGTCTTCCAGGGCGGCGTGCTCGGAGGCGGCCCCGGAGAAGGCGTATCTGAGGGACTCGATGGTGGGAAGAGCCGTGAGCTGGAACTGGACTGGGTGGAGGGCGAAGGCAGGTTGGACTTTCATATGTTGTGGAGTGATTATACAAATAGAACGAATGACGGAATTATGTCAAATTGCATATTAAATATTACGTTATTGCAATTGTCTCTTACGCGTTTTTAAAATATTTTAAAATATAAAATTTACATTTTACCGCATTGCAAGAATAATATATTAAAATATAAATATTAAAATAGTCGATTTAGTATATTTGATTTAGAACAAAATTATTATTTTATTATACGTCTAACCTAACTGCGTTATAAGAAAATATATGTAGATAATTTGAAATAGTACAGTATTCGATACAAATAATCTATTGCGCTATAATTAGTTAATACATATATAGAGCTAAAACTACAATCAGTAATAATATTGGTACTATCTATAGTCATCCATTGTCTATTTTCTATTGCACAATAAGGGTTTTTCATTGTCCCAGACAATAGAATACAATGAAGTATAGGACAATAAGAGCGTACATTTCATTGCTAAAGTGGAATATAACTCACTTATATGCATAAAATAAAAATGTTCGCGCTCCAATATTTTCCACACCTCAATAAATGCAACCAAAGTCAATCTTTACAATTATGATTTAAAAGCTCAAAACGGCTTTCATAATATATATAATTGCCTCTTATTGTCAAAGCTTCATTTTAGCCTTAGGAAAATGAACAAAAATGATGAAAATCAAAATATTTTAGTTGACTCCATATTATAGTGAATATGTTTGAAATATGATGCAAAAATTAAATTTATAATATATTTATGGTATAAATTCCATAAAATAGAAATAAAGGAAAAGTGACAAAATTCTTCTTGTCATTTTACATGTTATTGTGTAATAGAGACAATGATTGGTCTTATTGGCAATTATTGTCAAAAGTGCTCTTATTGTCTATTGTTGGATGGCTATATAGTACTATCTAATAATCAAATAACTAGAGTTAACACGTTTCCTGATTTGGTGGTTTTATCAAACCAAGATTGATAATTTTTATAACTGAAAAATTCAAATCTACCATTTATAACTTTCTATTATGAATTAAACAATCTTATCTCAAAATAATTATAGTTTCCACTCCAAACGAACTTCCTCTTATCACTCAACTGCTTCGTTCCAACCATTTTTAGAGACGAACCACAAATAATCAAATTCGGTGAAAACTGCCCCGTTACCTCCGCTCCAATATTAATAAACGAACTATTCAACAACGCCCACTTTGACGATCTCGTGAAACCAATGCAGTACATTCCGCATCAATACGGAAAGGAATACATTGAGAGGATTAACACGAGTTTTATCCTAGCGTTGTCGCTGTTTCACCCAGCGCTGGTTAATAAATCAGTCGGGCAATACGTGAATTTCATCTTTCCAAACAGGATCACAAAAAAGGATATGCACGACTCTGTTATTAAATAGAATACGCATCTAAAAGAGAAAATAATGAAGGAATTCAAAATCACACCTCAAACATTCGACCTACCAAAAAATACTGATCAATACCTGAAATACAAATAATTAAACACTGATAAATGGATGATACAGAAACCAATTGACGGATAAAAAGGAGACGGTATATAAATCACTCAAACCCCGAATTTAGAGCAAGAATCTATCGTTCAAGAATATATTGAAACACTCACTTACAAAAAGCACAAATTCGATGTTCGAATATACGTAACTCTAACATCACTGGATCCACTAATTGCATATGTTTACAAAGGAGCTGTTGCAATTAATATTATTAATAGATGTATATGAATTCTAAAACCAAATCACAATAATATAATTAAAATATGTATACATAATGATAACATTTCCACTCCCAATTAGTAATCATGCAACCAAATCAAGAAATCGAAAGTAAAGAAGACCTGCTGAGTCACTTTGGCTCTTCCAAATAACTAGAAATAGGTAATATACAACAAATAAAGAATCTTTTGGAAATAAACATTCCCCTAGAAGTGTGGGAAGATGCTTCAAATAGGAATATGCTTTTCTTTAATTAAGAATTGGTATAAGAAACTAAAGAATTTACATTTAATTATGAGCAGATAAAACATATCTATCTAATTTCTTTCCTCCCTAACCTAACCGAACTAGACCTCTAAAATGATGGTATATCTAATATTTCCAGCATTTCCAAACTCAAAAACCTGAAGAAACTCTATTTAGGAGGTAACCGAATCGAAGATATTTCAGCACTTTAATCTCTTCCCGATTTGACACACCTTGATTTATTAGCCAATAAATTAGCTTCCTACACATTAGCTTTACCGAATTTAGTTGAATTATTTCTCAGTGATAACAAGCTACAAGATAAATCTGGGTTATAACATTCTCCTAAACTAGAGAGATTAGATTTGATTAATACAAATACCACAGATCTACAAACTATCGGTCAGCTATTCGGTTTGAAAGAATTATATTTATCATAGAACAATATTACGGAAATATCATACCTTTCTAACTTCGTAGATTTGTAAAGTTTGGATTTAGGTGAGAATTAATAGCTTTCAAACATAGGACCTCTTTAATTCTGCACTTAACTGACAAAATTAAGAATCGATGAAACAGGTATTGCTGACATATGGCCTCTGCAATGTATGAAAAATCTAAATACATTAGAAATGTATCTAACGTAAGTTGTTGATCTGCAGCCGTTGTAGCACTTAAATAAACTAGAAACTATTTATGCATATGAAGCGTGCATAATAGATGTATCTCCGTTATCGAAGTTAACTTAATTAAAAGAATTGAATTTTAGCTGTAACAAAATTACTAATGCAGAAACACTAAAGCACCACAAGAATTTTTCAAAATATAGTTTGTATGGCTAAAAGGTTCCAACATCAGACGAGCTCAAATTTTACAGCAAAATACTCTCTATTCACAGTTCTCATGAATAAATCAGCAAAATCTAAGCTGAGAACAGAGCTTCAAAGTTCAGAGAGTCAATGACTCGCCAGAGAGAATACGTTAACTTATAAATAAACAAGCAGATTAGAACTGTAAACACGAAGATTGAAATATGGGCGCAGTTCATTCAGAACTCTGACGCTGATTAATGAGGTAAATCTGATAAATATTCATTTATGATATGAGACTGATAAAATAAATAATCAATATTATTTAATCAATTGAATATTAAATTGTTTCAGCTACAGACAAATACAGTTCAGTTATAGGCCCTTTTAATCATACTCCCACCAGTAAATATTGATGGGCTGTAGTGTGGGTCAGTATTCGAGGTAATGTAATAATGGATTCAAATTATCACAATAACAAATTATATAACATTTCCACTCCCAATTAGTAATCATGCAACCAAATCATGAAATCGAAAGTAAAGAAGACCTGCTGAACCACTTTGGCGCTTCCAAATAACTAGAAATAGGTAATATACAACAAATAAAGAATCTTTTGGAAATAAACATTCCCCTAGAAGTGTGGGAAGATGCTTCAAATAGGAATTTGCTTTCCTAAAATTAAGAATTGGTATAGGGAACTGAAGAATTTAGATTTTTAAGAAGAGGAATTCAATATATCCATCTCGTATCATTTCTAACTAACCTAACCGAACTAGACCTCTCATATAATAATATATCTGATATTTCCAGCATTTCCAAACTCAAAAACCTGAAGAAACTTTATTTAAGTAGTAACAGTATCGAATATATTTCAGCGCTTTAATCTCTTACTGATTTAACTCACTTATATTTATATTCAAATAGAATAACTTCCTACACTCTAGCTTTGCCGAATTTAGTATATTTAGAACTTAGTGGTAACAAGTTACAAGACAAATCTGGGTTATAATATTCTCCTAAACTAGAGATTATAAATTTGTCTGCAACAGAAACCACAGATCTACGTACTATTCTTCATCAGCTATTCGGTTTGAAAAAATTATATTTATCATAGAACAATATTACGGAAATATCATACCTTTCTAACTTCGTAGATTTGTAAAGTTTGGATTTAGGTGAGAATTAATAGCTTTCAAACATAGGACCTCTTTAATTCTGCACTTAACTGACAAAATTAAGAATCGATGAAACAGGTATTGCTGACATATGGCCTCTGCAATGTATGAAAAATCTAAATACATTAGAAATGTATCTAACGTAAGTTGTTGATCTGCAGCCGTTGTAGCACTTAAATAAACTAGAAACTATTTATGCATATGAAGCGTGCATAATAGATGTATCTCCGTTATCGAAGTTAACTTAATTAAAAGAATTGAATTTTAGCTGTAACAAAATTACTAATGCAGAAACACTAAAGCACCACAAGAATTTTTCAAAATATAGTTTGTATGGCTAAAAGGTTCCAACATCAGACGAGCTCAAATTTTACAGCAAAATACTCTCTATTCACAGTTCTCATGAATAAATCAGCAAAATCTAAGCTGAGAACAGAGCTTCAAAGTTCAGAGAGTCAATGACTCGCCAGAGAGAATACGTTAACTTATAAATAAACAAGCAGATTAGAACTGTAAACACGAAGATTGAAATATGGGCGCAGTTCATTCAGAACTCTGACGCTGATTAATGAGGTAAATCTGATAAATATTCATTTATGATGTTAGAATACTGTTTAATAAATCTTAAAAGTTATTGTTTCTTTTAAAATTATAAATGAATACAAACTAATCCACTGCATATTTACGTAATACTATTAATATTACGTAGTCAAAGATTAAAATCGCCTATGGTTTGAACTATAGTCATCCATTGTCTATTTTCTATTGCACAATAAGGGTTTTTCATTGTCCCAGACAATAGAATACAATGAAGTATAGGACAATAAGAGCGTACATTTCATTGCTAAAGTGGAATATAACTCACTTATATGCATAAAATAAAAATGTTCGCGCTCCAATATTTTCCACACCTCAATAAATGCAACCAAAGTCAATCTTTACAATTATGATTTAAAAGCTCAAAACGGCTTTCATAATATATATAATTGCCTCTTATTGTCAAAGCTTCATTTTAGCCTTAGGAAAATGAACAAAAATGATGAAAATCAAAATATTTTAGTTGACTCCATATTATAGTGAATATGTTTGAAATATGATGCAAAAATTAAATTTATAATATATTTATGGTATAAATTCCATAAAATAGAAATAAAGGAAAAGTGACAAAATTCTTCTTGTCATTTTACATGTTATTGTGTAATAGAGACAATGATTGGTCTTATTGGCAATTATTGTCAAAAGTGCTCTTATTGTCTATTGTTGGATGGCTATATAGTACTATCTAATAATCAAATAACTAGAGTTAACACGTTTCCTGATTTGGTGGTTTTATCAAACCAAGATTGATAATTTTTATAACTGAAAAATTCAAATCTACCATTTATAACTTTCTATTATGAAATAAACAATCTTATCTCAAAATAATTATAGTTTCCACTCCAAACGAACTTCCTCTTATCACTCAACTGCTTCGTTCCAACCATTTTTAGAGACGAACCACAAATAATCAAATTCGGTGAAAACTGCCCCGTTACCTCCGCTCCAATATTAATAAACGAACTATTCAACAACGCCCACTTTGACGATCTCGTGAAACCAATGCAGTACATTCCGCATCAATACGGAAAGGAATACATTGAGAGGATTAACACGAGTTTTATCCTAGCGTTGTCGCTGTTTCACCCAGCGCTGGTTAATAAATCAGTCGGGCAATACGTGAATTTCATCTTTCCAAACAGGATCACAAAAAAGGATATGCACGACTCTGTTATTAAATAGAATACGCATCTAAAAGAGAAAATAATGAAGGAATTCAAAATCACACCTCAAACATTCGACCTACCAAAAAATACTGATCAATACCTGAAATACAAATAATTAAACACTGATAAATGGATGATACAGAAACCAATTGACGGATAAAAAGGAGACGGTATATAAATCACTCAAACCCCGAATTTAGAGCAAGAATCTATCGTTCAAGAATATATTGAAACACTCACTTACAAAAAGCACAAATTCGATGTTCGAATATACGTAACTCTAACATCACTGGATCCACTAATTGCATATGTTTACAAAGGAGCTGTTGCAAGGCTCGCATACGAACATTATGAAAGCCCAAGTCAAACCAACAAAGACGATTTACGAAAGCACTTAACTAATGATGCTGTTAATAATCCAAATCGCATTAAAAATCTTTAAACGATTGAAGGTGATGAAACTGTGTTAAATTTAGATTATTTGTTTGATTAGATGAAAACGAATCCAGAACATTTCAATTTTCATAAGAGTTTAAAGTTATTGAATCCCAGAGAGTATTTTATGAAGAAGATAAAAGAGAATGTTGAAAAGACGCTTGTTTCGCTGTATCCAGATTTACTAACCAGTGCAATTAATGCTGGAATGAATTTGCATGAGTATCCGAAATCAAATTATCAAATTCTTGGTCTTGATATTTGCTTTACTCCAACTGGCGAGGTAAAATTATTTGAAATCAACACGAATCCGGTTTTATTCCGGAAATCTAATTTGAATACAACTTTATCCGGCCCTCAAGTTTTAATCGACTCTTTGAACTTAATCGGAATTCGTGTTAACGTTGACGCTCATAATTAAATAATAAATCCGCATTTTGGAGTAAACGACGTTCGCATTTACAGATTCAAAAATTAATATCAAATATCAGATTCGATACCAAACAGAAACTTCAATAACTTGACCGAATTCGAGCAACGAGCGGTTTTAGAAATAAGAGATTAAAAACGGAGGAGTGAAAACTTCGTTGAACTTGAATTTGATGAATACGAGTTCAGAGAAAGTTCGTACCTCAATAAACTCATTTGGAACTTCAAAGATTATTGACTATCATTATGGCCTACTCACTTAACTTTATTAATACTGTCTCGATGGATCGCTCACAGTTTAATTGAATTGAAATATTTTATATTTAAATTTAATGATAATAATGTTAACAATATTACTATATAACTAAAATGTTATGACAGAAGTAATATAAATGGTAATAAAAGAGTAATAGATTTGAATTTTTTAGTTAAAATAACTTATCAATCTTGGTTTGATAAAACCACCAAATCCGGAAACGTGTTAACTCTAGTTATTTGATTATTAGAGTACCAGTAACATTACTAATTTATTTATTATTTATTAACTAATTATAGCGCAATAGATTATTTGTATCGAACACTGTACTATTTCAAACTAACTAAAATAATAGGTTACGAAAGTCAACTTTGGTTTGTTCTAAATCAAATATACTAAATCGACTATTTTAATATTTATATTCTTATATTTTATTCTTGCAATGCGGTAAAATGAGTATTGTACTGTAAAATGTAAATTTATATATTTTATATATTTTAAAAACGCGTAAGAGATAATTGCAATAACATAATATTTAATATGCAATTTGACATAATTCCGTCATTCGTTCTATTTGTATAATCACTCCACAACATATGAAAGTCCAACCTGCCTTCTCCCTCCACCCAGTCCAGTTCCAGCTCACGGCTCTTCCCACCATCGAGTCCCTCAGGTACGCCTTCTCCGGGGCCGCCTCCGAGCACGCCGCCCTGGAAGACGTGGTCCAGATGATCTCCGAGCTGAGCCGCCCCGAGGCCCAGGAGTTCTGGACCGCCATGTCCCAGATCCACCAGTGCAGCGCCGCGGCCTTGCAGGAGTACTACGCCGGCCTGCGCTCCCTCGTCCGCAGAGAGGCCCAGGGCTCTTTCGACTCCCAGTCCGGGCCCTCTTCCCAGAGCCTCTCGTCTGCCGCCCCGCAGCCGAAGCAGACCGCCACGAAGGTGCTCAAGACCCAGGCCCTCCTCAGAGCCGCCCTGATAGAAGTGTGCAGAGACTTCGGGAAACCAGTTTCGTCCGACGTCTCCGACAGAGAGCTGTGCCTCCTCGTGAACAAGACCGTGGAGGCCGACTCCACCCAGCAGTTCTGGAACAGAGTCGCGAGCATGGTGCCCTCCAAGACCAAGAAGCAGCTGTACGACTTCTTCCGCACCTGTTTCTCGAAGGTCCTCTTCGACGCCCAGATCTCCAGAGAGGACAAGCTTGCCATCGAGCAGCTGAACCAGGCACATCCAGACATGAAGCCGGCCGCGCTCGCCGAGCTGTTCCTGGAGGAGTCCGGCAGAAACCTGCTCAAGCACGACGTCGTGATGCAGTTCGTGAACCTCAGGAGACAGAAGTGAGACAGGCGGTGAACAACACCGAACCATGAAGTTGACCCAGTGAGAGTATTTGTGAATTAGTTGTATCCATTCGGCGGTCATAAACTTTGCAAATAGCGATTTGAAATAGTACGCCGAGTCAAATCCAGTATCTCTGGAATAGGTAACTAATCAATATCTGCTATTTGAAATTATTGGTGTACATAGGCCATATAATTCTTATTATTTATTAGCTTCAAACAAGTTAACTCTTGCAAAGCTAAAGAGTTGAATCCGGAATTAATTAAAATATTAGAAAAGCGAAATGATGTCATACTGGTATAAAAAATGGTAAACCAGATTCGAAATAGTACGCCGCAAGCCAAATCCAAGGTCTATGGAATCTAGAGAAACATAAATAGACAGCGTTGAAAACTGGATCTACTCGTTAATTTGCAACTCCAACGCTGGAACGCAATAATACTTGAGCCACTAACGGCGGAGTCGAGGACACGAATTGTACAGACATTTACTGCAAATTGTGAATATACTCCTCTCACCTCCAGATTCGTGCACGCCATAACTTTCTCCAGCTCCAAGATTTAACATGTGGTGGTTACAATATTAAACTCATGTCGATTTGAATTCTTGACCCACTGACTTTATTTGCAATAGTTGATACTCGTGATATTCTAAATTGTATAGGTAAATCACTTTAAATCAAACGATGCAAATTCGAATTTGGAATTAATTTTAACGGAAGAAATAAACATCAGTTTCGCTCTATGTACTCAAACGCAGCCGTTTTCGCGCTGACCGTATTTAGCTTCTGAATTGAATCTGATAAGTGCGCGACTAAATCAAAGTTCAATTGCATTGCAAAACCCAATAACACGCGGATTCATGTTCGGAAACAGTCTAAGATCCAGACACATACACGCCTGTGTGAATCGCGTCCGAATTGAATCTGTGGATTCACTTTTGAATAGCTGTATATTTCTGCTATTACGGCCCAGAAAGAGCCAGCGCGAAATATTTTCCAAACACTTTGTACACCACCAGATAATCTTAGATAAATATTATTTATGATTTTGATATAAAAACAGAATGATCTGCGAGTTACCGGAAAATACCAGTTTTCGCTGTTTCCCACCTCCATTACAGATGGACGCCACCGCCGCCTTCTCCCTCCACCCAGTCCAGTTCCAGCTCACGGCTCTTCCCACCATCGAGTCCCTCAGGTACGCCTTCTCCGGGGCCGCCTCCGAGCACGCCGCCCTGGAAGACGTGGTCCAGATGATCTCCGAGCTGAGCCGCCCCGAGGCCCAGGAGTTCTGGACCGCCATGTCCCAGATCCACCAGTGCAGCGCCACGGCCCTGCAGGAGTACTACGCCGGCCTGCGCTCCCTCGTCCGCAGAGAGGCCCAGGGCTCTTTCGACTCCCAGTCCGGGCCCTCTTCCCAGAGCCTCTCGTCCGCCGCCCCGCAGCCGAAGCAGACCGCCACGAAGGTGCTCAAGACCCAGGCCCTCCTCAGAGCCGCCCTGATAGAAGTGTGCAGAGACTTCGGGAAACCAGTTTCGTCCGACGTCTCCGACAGAGAGCTGTGCCTCCTCGTGAACAAGACCGTCGAGGCCGACTCCACCCAGCAGTTCTGGAACAGGGTCGCGAGCATGGTGCCCTCCAAGACCAAGAAGCAGCTGTACGACTTCTTCCGCACCTGTTTCTCGAAGGTCCTCTTCGACGCCCAGATCTCCAGAGAAGACAAGCTGGCCATCGAGCAGCTGAACCAGGCACATCCGGACATGAAGCCGGCCGCGCTCGCCGAGCTGTTCCTGGAGGAGTCCGGCAGAAACCTGCTCAAGCACGACGTCGTGATGCAGTTCGTGAACCTCAGGAGACAGCTTCTGAAGTGATTTGGAACGTTAAAAATTACATCTGATTTGCAGATTTTGGTGGTTAGTAAGTGAGAAGAATTGTTTCCTTATTTATTTAATATCATATTTGAAATAATACACTGGTTGTCATTATATTAGCAAAAGACTAGATTGTGTATTCACAATTATAAAAAACATACACAGCTCAATAATGCATGACGTTTTCAGATTCTAAATACGATGTTTTTAGTTTACTAAAACTGATTATAATATATTCTCATGTTCATGTAGATTTACAATGTTTATAATAATAATATAGGGTCGTTGATGTACTATTTTACATTATTCGTTTAAACCTAAAATTTCTCAATTGCAGATCAATAAATAGATTTATATCAGCTAGCAATACAAATGTGAATATATGTAAGTATAATAATATAATTTATTATTATATTATAATATTATCGTAATAATTAGTTCATAAAACAAAATCTCAATCATTCTGAGAACGAACTATCTTCATACTTCATTAAAAGTCTTCTAATGTTTACAAACTGCATTATCACATTGTGTTTTGATATATTTCTCCCAGTTCTTTGCAGAAATATTTAAGCCAATTCAGCTGGTTTTTCCTTTGGATGATGTCTATTCATAGACTCGATTATCTTTTTGTCTTTTTGAGTCATTTTTGTATCAAAGAGGACCTTCGAGAAGCTAGTGTGGTAGAAGTCGTACAGCTGCTTCTTGGTCTTGGAGGGCACCATGCTCGCGACCCTGTTCCAGAACTGCTGGGTGGAGTCGGCCTCGACGGTCTTGTTCGCGAGGAGGCACAGCTCTCTGTCGGAGATGTCGGGCGAAACCGCCTTCCCGAAGTCTCTGCACACCTCGGCCAGGGCGGCTCTGAGGAGGGCCTGGGTCTTGAGCACCTTCGTGGCGGTCTGCTTCGGCTGCGGGGCGGCAGACGAGAGGCTCTGGGAAGAGGGCCCGGACTGGGAGTCGAAAGAGCCCTGGGCCTCTCTGCGGACGAGGGAGCGCAGGCCGGCGTAGTACTCCTGCAGGGCCGTGGCGCTGCACTTGTGGATCTGGGACATGGCGGTCCAGAACTCCTGGGCCTCGGGGCGGCTCAGCTCGGAGATCATCTGGACCACGTCTTCCAGGGCGGCGTGCTCGGAGGCGGCCCCGGAGAAGGCGTATCTGAGGGATTTTATAATTGGAAGAGCGGTTTCACGGAACTAAGTTAGGTATAAATCACATATTTGTTGAGTCATGTGTTTGATGAAGTGTGGAAGAATTTGAAACGTCCTGATATAATGAGAATAGTAATGTTTTATCCATTTATAAAATAACAATTAGGACTTGTATCTTTGTTTTTATTTTCTTATATTTATGTAAGTTTGAGTTTTATGATAAATACTTCACACAATTTTGTAAAGGCATATATTTATATTTGAAATTAAATTTAGTGTACGAACATTGCAAGTTAAAATTATATTACTGAAACGGTTAATCACAGTAATATTTTATGTTTTTCATTCTGTATAAAATCATTTCAATGCAAAAGATAAAAATCATAATGTATATAGTACCCTGTATATTTGAGTAATTAAGCGTATTTTCATACATTTGATCATTTTAACTTCTTCATGTATGTTAATTGATGTGTATTTTACCAAATATTACTGTGAAGAGCTGAGGTTCGTCAATACACAAACTGCGAATATATATATATATATATATATATATATATATAGATATCATCTGCGCAGCATAATATTAAGAATAAATATGATTCAATTTAATTTAAACTGTGGAACTGTATAATTGTATATTAAAATAACAAATATTATACAATGTAAAAATCGCCAAATCAATAGAAATATTTCATTGTGTATTTGTCATAATATTTTTACTATTTATTCTATCTCAATAATAAATCTTCTCTTTAAAGTTATCTCTTCTTCAAATATTTAAATGTAATTAATTCATTTTCATCTTCAATATATTGCAATATTTGTATTTGTAAATAATTTTTCTGGTTTCAAATAGTTTGACCTCTGTTATGTAAATTCTATGTTTTTAATAGTATTATATAGTATTATTATATTAATATATACATTTACAGCAAAACTGGTTCTCAACATTATCATTCCATCTTCATCTAATATGCTGTAGCAGTCTATAGTTTCAATAACACATAAACTCTACTATTTACTAAAATCAGCATCATATCGCGTTATTCAAGTAAATGTGTACATAATTATTGGCATCCTCTAAACTGGGTCGAGTTAAATTGAAGCGATTACAGTGTTTTGTGACAATATTAGTTTAAATTTTACTTTCATTTTTAAACTAACCGAAACTAGATGTTAGCATTAAAATGCATCCTCTTCGGAATTGTGTGCATAGCTGCTTGTTTGGACGGCAATGGTCCACTTTCACTAAGTGTTTAGAGGTCATCTCACCGGTGCACTCACGAATTCTGCCGGAGGAGGCATTAATTCCATTGTAGTGTATGTTTTTATCTTGGAAATTAGCGAACTATCCAATTCAGTGCGTTCACATATTAAAGTGCAGACTCGATTCACAAATCGAGTTGCTATGCTTTCCGCGTCGTATTAGCGCGTTCATCCAAAACGATTCAGCTACCAAATTCGAATCGACTCTAAATTTGAATCTGAAACCGAACGAAGGTATTTTGCTACACTTCGGCAAATTCGCCTCTTCCGAGCTGAATCCACTTAATTCATAGTTTCCAAATTGAATCAAACTTGAATTCGTTGCAGATAATTGTTGATAACCGTTGCTTGCTACGTAGAACGCAAAAGCTCCGGATAAAGTCGTTTTAAGATCCTAGGTCAAGCACGTATAGTTAATTCCAAATTGAATCCCTGAATTCGGACTTCAGAGTCGTATTGGTCTATTTATGCAAACGGACAAGAATATTCACTTCCAAATAAAAACACTTTGTACACCACCGAATAATCTTAGATAAATATTATTTAAGATTTTGATATAAAAACAGACCGACCTGCGAGTTACCGGAAAATACCAGTTTTCGCTGTTTCCCACCTCCATTACAGATGGACGCCACCGCCGCCTTCTCCCTCCACCCAGTCCAGTTCCAGCTCACGGCCGTTCCCACCATCGAGTCCCTCAGGTACGCCTTCTCCGGGGCCGCCTCCGAGCACGCCGCCCTGGAAGACGTGGTCCAGATGATCTCCGAGCTGAGCCGCCCCGAGGCCCAGGAGTTCTGGACCGCCATGTCCCAGATCCACCAGTGCAGCGCCACGGCCCTGCAGGAGTACTACGCCGGCCTGCGCTCCCTCGTCCGCAGAGAGGCCCAGGGCTCTTTCGACTCCCAGTCCGGGCTCTCTTCCCAGAGCCTCTCGTCCGCCGCCCCGCAGCCGAAGCAGACCGCCACGAAGGTGCTCAAGACACAGGCCCTCCTCAGAGCCGCCCTGGCCGAGGTGTGCAGAGACTTCGGGAAAACCGTTTCGTCCGACATCTCCGACAGAGAGCTGTGCCTCCTTGTGAACAAGACCATCGAGGCCGACTCCACCCAGCAGTTCTGGAACAGGGTCGCGAGCATGGTGCCCTCCAAGACCAAGAAGCAGCTGTACGACTTCTTCCGCACCTGTTTCTCGAAGGTCTTCTTCGACGCCCAGATCTCCAGAGAGGACAAGCTGGCCATCGAGCAGCTGAACCAGGCACATCCGGACATGAAGCCGGCCGCGCTCGCCGAGCTGTTCCTGGAGGAGTCCGGCAGAAACCTGCTCAAGCACGACGTCGTGATGCAGTTCGTGAACCTCAGGAGACAGCTTCTGAAGTGATTTGGAACGGAAAATTACATCTGATTTGCAGATTCTGGTGGTTAGTAAGTGAGAAGAACTGTTTCTTTATTTATTTAATATCATATTTGAAATAATACACTGGTTGTTATTATATTAGCAAAAGAATTGATTATTTATTCACAATTATAAAAAGCATACGCAGCTCAATAATGCATGATGTCTTCAGATTCTAAATACGATGTTTTTAGTTAACTAAAACTGATTATAATATATTCACATGTTCATGTAGATTTGCAATGCTTCTAACAAAAATAAAAGGGTCAGTGATGTACTATTTTACATTATTCGCGTTTAAACCTGTAATTTCTCAATCGCAGATTAATATATGGATTTATATCAGCTAGCAATACAAATGTAAATATATGTAAGTAAAATAATTAAATATATTATTATATTATAATATTATCGTATTAATTAGTCATATAACAAAATCACAATCATTCTGAGAACGAGCTATCTTCATACTTCATTAGAAGTCTTCTAATGTTTACAAACTGCATTATCACATTGTGTTTGGATACATTCCTCCCAGTTCTTTGCAGAAATATTTAAGCCAATACAGCTGGTTTTTCCTTTGGATGATGTCTATTCATAGACTCGATTATCTTTTTGTCTTCCCGAGTCATTTTGGTATCGAAGAGGACCTTCGAGAAACAGGTGCGGAAGAAGTCGTACAGCTGCTTCTTGGTCTTGGAGGGCACCATGCTCGCGACTCTGTTCCAGAACTGCTGGGTGGAGTCGGCCTCCACGGTCTTGTTCACGAGGAGGCACAGCTCTCTGTCGGAGATGTCGGACGAAACTGGTTTCCCGAAGTCTCTGCACACCTCGGCCAGGGCGGCTCTGAGGAGGGCCTGTGTCTTGAGCACCTTCGTGGCGGTCTGCTTCGGCTGCGGGGCGGCAGACGAGAGGCTCTGGGAAGAGGGCCCGGACTGGGAGTCGAAAGAGCCCTGGGCCTCTCTGCGGACGAGGGAGCGCAGGCCGGCGTAGTACTCCTGCAGGGCCGTGGCGCTGCACTTGTGGATCTGGGACATGGCGGTCCAGAACTCCTGGGCCTCGGGGCGGCTCAGCTCGGAGATCATCTGGACCACGTCTTCCAGGGCGGCGTGCTCGGAGGCGGCCCCGGAGAAGGCGTATCTGAGGGATTTTATAATTGGAAGAGCGGTTTCACGGAACTAAGTTAGGTATAAATCACATATTTGTTGAGTCATGTGTTTGATGAAGTGTGGAAGAATTTGAAACGTCCTGATATAATGAGAATAGTAATGTTTTATCCATTTATAAAATAACAATTAGGACTTGTATCTTTGTTTTTATTTTCTTATATTTATGTAAGTTTGAGTTTTATGATAAATACTTCACACAATTTTGTAAAGGCATATATTTATATTTGAAATTAAATTTAGTGTACGAACATTGCAAGTTAAAATTATATTACTGAAACGGTTAATCACAGTAATATTTTATGTTTTTCATTCTGTATAAAATCATTTCAATGCAAAAGATAAAAATCATAATGTATATAGTACCCTGTATATTTGAGTAATTAAGCGTATTTTCATACATTTGATCATTTTAACTTCTTCATGTATGTTAATTGATGTGTATTTTACCAAATATTACTGTGAAGAGCTGAGGTTCGTCAATACACAAACTGCGAATATATATATATATATATATATATATATATATAGATATCATCTGCGCAGCATAATATTAAGAATAAATATGATTCAATTTAATTTAAACTGTGGAACTGTATAATTGTATATTAAAATAACAAATATTATACAATGTAAAAATCGCCAAATCAATAGAAATATTTCATTGTGTATTTGTCATAATATTTTTACTATTTATTCTATCTCAATAATAAATCTTCTCTTTAAAGTTATCTCTTCTTCAAATATTTAAATGTAATTAATTCATTTTCATCTTCAATATATTGCAATATTTGTATTTGTAAATAATTTTTCTGGTTTCAAATAGTTTGACCTCTGTTATGTAAATTCTATGTTTTTAATAGTATTATATAGTATTATTATATTAATATATACATTTACAGCAAAACTGGTTCTCAACATTATCATTCCATCTTCATCTAATATGCTGTAGCAGTCTATAGTTTCAATAACACATAAACTCTACTATTTACTAAAATCAGCATCATATCGCGTTATTCAAGTAAATGTGTACATAATTATTGGCATCCTCTAAACTGGGTCGAGTTAAATTGAAGCGATTACAGTGTTTTGTGACAATATTAGTTTAAATTTTACTTTCATTTTTAAACTAACCGAAACTAGATGTTAGCATTAAAATGCATCCTCTTCGGAATTGTGTGCATAGCTGCTTGTTTGGACGGCAATGGTCCACTTTCACTAAGTGTTTAGAGGTCATCTCACCGGTGCACTCACGAATTCTGCCGGAGGAGGCATTAATTCCATTGTAGTGTATGTTTTTATCTTGGAAATTAGCGAACTATCCAATTCAGTGCGTTCACATATTAAAGTGCAGACTCGATTCACAAATCGAGTTGCTATGCTTTCCGCGTCGTATTAGCGCGTTCATCCAAAACGATTCAGCTACCAAATTCGAATCGACTCTAAATTTGAATCTGAAACCGAACGAAGGTATTTTGCTACACTTCGGCAAATTCGCCTCTTCCGAGCTGAATCCACTTAATTCATAGTTTCCAAATTGAATCAAACTTGAATTCGTTGCAGATAATTGTTGATAACCGTTGCTTGCTACGTAGAACGCAAAAGCTCCGGATAAAGTCGTTTTAAGATCCTAGGTCAAGCACGTATAGTTAATTCCAAATTGAATCCCTGAATTCGGACTTCAGAGTCGTATTGGTCTATTTATGCAAACGGACAAGAATATTCACTTCCAAATAAAAACACTTTGTACACCACCGAATAATCTTAGATAAATATTATTTAAGATTTTGATATAAAAACAGACCGACCTGCGAGTTACCGGAAAATACCAGTTTTCGCTGTTTCCCACCTCCATTACAGATGGACGCCACCGCCGCCTTCTCCCTCCACCCAGTCCAGTTCCAGCTCACGGCCGTTCCCACCATCGAGTCCCTCAGGTACGCCTTCTCCGGGGCCGCCTCCGAGCACGCCGCCCTGGAAGACGTGGTCCAGATGATCTCCGAGCTGAGCCGCCCCGAGGCCCAGGAGTTCTGGACCGCCATGTCCCAGATCCACCAGTGCAGCGCCACGGCCCTGCAGGAGTACTACGCCGGCCTGCGCTCCCTCGTCCGCAGAGAGGCCCAGGGCTCTTTCGACTCCCAGTCCGGGCCCTCTTCCCAGAGCCTCTCGTCTGCCGCCCCGCAGCCGAAGCAGACCGCCACGAAGGTGCTCAAGACACAGGCCCTCCTCAGAGCCGCCCTGGCCGAGGTGTGCAGAGACTTCGGGAAACCAGTTTCGTCCGACATCTCCGACAGAGAGCTGTGCCTCCTCGTGAACAAGACCGTCGAAGCCGACTCCACCCAGCAGTTCTGGAACAGGGTCGCGAGCATGGTGCCATCCAAGACCAAGAAGCAGCTGTACGACTTCTTCCGCACCTGTTTCTCGAAGGTCTTCTTCGACGCCCAGATCTCCAGAGAAGACAAGCTGGCCATCGAGCAGCTGAACCAGGCCCGCCCGGACATGAAGCCGGCCGCGCTCGCCGAGCTGTTCCTGGAGGAGTCCGGCAGAAACCTGCTCAAGCACGACGTCGTGATGCAGTTCGTGAACCTCAGGAGACAGCTTCTGAAGTGATTTGGAATAGAGTATTCCGGCGGAAATAGACCGTGGAGCAGCCGAAAAGTGAGAATATGTTCACGTTCATTCTTTGCACTAAATTTGAAATAATACACCACATTGGGTAGTATTTTATAGCTGGATTCAGATGTCCGTGGAGCTAGAGCGCAAGATCGGCACACAGAACACCTAGTATGCCGTCTCTAAATGAGCGGCCACGGATTGTCCTGCGCGAATTAATATGGGTTGCACAAGAACTCGAATATTTAGTAGTTTCAATAACTATTGTAATGATGTATTTCGGAATTTTGTGCATAGCTGCTTGCTTGGACGGCAATGGTCCACTTTCACTAAGTGTTTAGAGGTCATCTCACCGGTGCACTCACGAATTCTGCCGGAGGAGGCATTAATTCCATTGTAGTGTATGTTTTATCTTGGAAATTAGCGAACTGTACAATTCAGTGCGTTCACATATTAAAGTGCAGACTCGATTCACAAATCAAGGCCTTGTTCTTTCAATTCGTGTTTTGTAACTCTGGACAATAGGTATTTTTTGACTTTCTGTAAAAATATAAATTCTTATTTAATCTATCCATATTCAATATGAACTATCATCTCAGGTGCTTCATATATGTCAATAATTTCCGTTAATTTGTTTATATTTGTTTACATTGTTTAATGTTTAAAGTTGTCAGTGTTATTTAAACAGAATGAATTTAAACAGCTATTTTCTCTATTTTCACTTATTTCCTGCCCGTTGTGTGTGCACTTTCCACTTCAATGAAGCGACCAATTCATAACAGGAACAATCAGAACATATACAAGCCCTAGAAGCTGAGTCCGATCACTTTGAAGCGCGAGAACTCGAGCTTCAGCTCAGCTAGCGGTAAATCTAGTTATTACATCGCGTTCAGTTAGTAACTACTTTTATTGTCCGAATTAGCCGACTCAATGAGCGAGACGAAAAGTTTAATAACTAAAGCCGAACAAATAAATTTATAGGCTGAAGTTCAGGCTCAGAAAATCAACGCCCTGAACTAAGTTCAGAGCCAGATGAAGAAAACGGTGTTTAAAAACGCTTACTACGCCGTGAAGTGAAGTTTAGAATAAATTTGTGTTTAAAGTTGTAAAAACGGGACGTAATCGATTACGAACTTGAATTCAATAGTTTTATTTTCATTATAGCGCTTTATCATGATATTTTTTATACTACATTACCTCGAATGCAGACCCCTATTCACTTACAGACCCCAAAAGTGCTCAGTTACAGACCCCATCATTATTTATGAATAAAAGGGTTTGTAAATGAACTGTATTTGGGGTCTGTAACTGAAATATTATTGATTCAAATGGGTTTAAACGAGGAAACTTAACATCAGTCTATATGAACCAATTTAGCTTTTTATAGTTAATCCAAATATAATTTGTTCACTCGTATTTTTTATGTTTTTCTTGAGCTTTTCTATTATTGTTAGTTTAAAACTCCAAATGAACATTCATCTCCCTTTTAGAACTGCCATAATCTTATTTTCTAGCAATATCATATATTTATAACAGTATTTCGATAGTATGATAATCCATTTTGATTTCATGTTTCTTGAATATCGTTTCAATTATTGAATTTTCTGGATGTGAACTTTCATACAGCTCTAAAATTTCACGCTGAAGACGCTTGCTAAATAATTGCTTTTCAATAATCTGGTCTTATAAATACACCAATTGAATAGGTTTACGATTATTTTCAATTTATATTTTCTAATAGTGTTCTTGCTCATAATAATATAATTATTCGTTATACGATAAATTAACCACTATTTGATCCAGATATTACTGTTACTGCTATTTTAAATAATTAATCTATTAATCACTTATCATTGAAGTGGAATATGCAAATAATGAATCAATATTTTAGTCTTAAAATTATATAATATATAGATTACCTCTATATAGAAATAAAATAATGGTTGAGAAAAGTGGAATGAGAAAAGTGAACATAAAACTATATATCTTACTAACGAAAGCCTAGAAGAAGAAGCTCCAAATGGAATATCAGAAATAGTTCATCTAACAAAAGAGAGCTAAGGAAGATATCAAAGCAGCTGAACCCTAGGAAAAAGTTAATCTACCACAAGGCTATCACCAAGCAATGCCAATACAACGGAACAACCTCCCGTACAAGCCGAAGGAAATAACGAGCAAAGAGAAACTGAGACGCGAGAACCAGTTTCTGGAAATTAAGTTAGCGAATCAGGTAAAACTGGTCCGCTGACGACTCAGTTAGGGCCTTGCTGGGTCCTAAGTGGGCATAAATGACGGGTTGAGCCCGTTTTGAAAGTGGAAACACTGGCGTGCGAGAGCCTATGTTTCGCTTTTGAAAGTCTCAATGAAGTCTGTTTGTGCTCGAGGAAGTGAGATATATATATCTTACTAATATTTTATAAATTATAATATTGAATACGCCAGCAGCTGATACTTTAATCCCAAGATTTATATCAAACATCTCAAAGATAGTTAAGATTAAATTGAGGCTATTCAGAGTGATTATAATTGAAGATTAGGATATTGATGAGTTTGTGATATATAATAGTAATTTGATTATCAAATTTTCAATAAATCACTGCATTGGCATCGCAACTTAGCTTGTCATTGGCTAACCGTACTGTTATTAATATTATTATTGATACATTGGATTTCCAACCTATTGCATAACTTATTGTGGATTACCACCTTAAATAATAACTGTAGAAGTTTGTTGTTTTCTTTGGCGGCAACAACAAAAATAACAACCAATAATTTTAATTTAAATACCTCACTCGGTCCTCCTTTAATTCGTTCCGGCTGTATTTAATTCCTCATGCTTGGTTAGAGCTTCCCTTTTGTGCTTATTTGTGCAATTGTGTGACATAGTTAAAGTCAATCATCTCTGTGACAGTACTATTGGAGTTGATAAGGTTGGGCGACCTAGTCTTGTGGTGATTTGTGGCTTTCGTGGCCGATTGGTTTTTGGTTTGTGTTTGTGTCTTAGTTTGTGAAAGGTTGGTGTATGTTTGGTGGTTTTGTGCATTTGGTGTATCTTAGGCGATCAGCAAGTGATCATTATAGCCCCCGTCAGCTCTCAATAATGTGAATACTGGAGTGAAATTTTATATTTATATTAGACCTAGTCTACATAATATATTGTTACAATATTTTCACTTTATATTAATTTTCATACATATTTTCAACTACTCATAATTGGTCTAAATATTTGATTTCTTAAACTGGCGTATAGCTATGTCTTGAACTTCAATGTTAGAATAATAGTTAACATGTGCATCTACATCTATTTCATTATCACCTCAAATAATTGTTTCAGTGTTAAATTATTTTATTTCATCCAAATATATTATATTTTATTGAACGTCACTGGCTCCGATTAGTCTGTATTTTTTACACAAGGGTACTCATGAGTTATGAATACTATCATGATATCTTCATGAGCTATAATGATTTTAATTTCATCATTTTCTTAAGTTTTCGAATTTTACATTTCTTTGAAAATTTTGTTCACGAACTATTTTGGGTTTTGATTCCATAGGAAGCTTAATTTAGTTCTATTCATTGTTACGCCACTCGGCTGTAACCTAATTTGCTCTATTAGTTAAATTTATATTACAAAAAGAAAGAAAAAATAATGATTTTTTATATGTGGTTCAAGAGTCAACCTGAAGTGATATTAATATTTTCATATATGATTGTATTTCAAATATTCATAACTTATCAATATTCATCCAATATAAGTTGAGGTGTCTGGATTGTTATTTCTTCACTTTGTAAAATTTGAAGTTTTGTTAAAATCGGCTATTATCATTGTATTCGGTTGATCATTTTGGAGGAATTAGTATTTTCTTCAACAATTAATTCATTGTTTCCAGCTAAACCTAAGACTCCACGGGACAACTGAATATTCTTAAAAAAGAAATCGGAAATGGTAAACTGTAGAAGAATTCAAACCAATAGTGGAGAAATATCTGAACTATTATATATTTATTATACACTCAGTCTTAAGATACTAACTAACTGCATTTGATTTTAATAGCTTTCATTATCATCTGAGATTCTGTATAAAATGCACATAATACTTAAT
Source organism: Hexamita inflata (assembly GCA_963988835.1). Classification (NCBI taxonomy): domain Eukaryota; phylum Fornicata; order Diplomonadida; family Hexamitidae; genus Hexamita; species Hexamita inflata. Next base: position 373,784 of record CAXDID010001236.1, read on the forward strand.
TATTTAAACTAATTTTAAATTATATTATGGATCTAAGTGCGAATATGTTAATTGGGGCATTTATATTAAGAAATACAACTAATTTCGTTTTCAACTTCAATCAAGATTAAGATAATTGCGTAATTGCATTTAAAGATGAAGTGAATTTGTAAATTTAAGCGCATTTTTGAAATTCGTCAGTTTCTTTCATTCTATGATGTGGGTAATTTCTTTTGAATCATGCTATATTCTCATAATGGAGTTCATATAACCGCCTGTTTCCATTTGAATTTTCAAACTATTTATATACATTCGCTATTAATTTCACTTCAAAGGTAATATTTTATTTATTGTCCACTCCAGAATTAGAATTCATTTTCTATTTCTAAGGAAACTAATAAATCATTCCATTATCATATATGCTTAAATTAAGATGAATCGAGCTGAGCATTAAAATTAACATCAATTGTTTTTAATTAAATCAAAATAAAATGAATATTTACTAAATCTATCATAACTACAACAAATACTATGATCCCAATGATAAGTTGGCACTATTTAGATTTGAACAATATCAATGAAGTGATATTAGAATAACAAAACTGCTGAATATTAGATCAAGTAATTTAACTCACATTGGAGTATCAAAATTATTTTTGAAATCTCTTACGTAAATCCAAAAATATTTTAAAGTATGATTATATTCGCTACTCTCGGTATTTTAGTTTATTAGTTTTTAGGTACTTGAGGTGTCTGTGACTTGGTAATAGATATACTCTCTTTGAGAATATTGTGGTGATATTATTCTACGATTATAAAGAAATAACCTTACCCAGCAATGATAAATATCTATAATTATTTTCTGAAACATATTGAAAAAATATCTAAAGTATTATACATTTTTACAAAGTAGTGAAGTGAGGTAGTTATCTCCGTTCATATTCAACTTATATATTTATTAGATACATATTGAATAATCATATTATAACGCGCTCACTTGTAAGTCTCAACGTAAACTTACTTGTTTTGTACTAATTTGTTATTTCATGAAACAACACAGCCAATTCAGTAAATTCAATACAAGGTAAGTTAATACATAAATTAGTACTCAATATAATATTCATAAATTTTTAGTCTTGCGACGTTGCAGGTACAAGATATATTTATTGAAACATTAAATTTACAAGATTTAATTACGATGAAGCGGTAAAATCATATAAGATAATATATTATTTCAATAATATATTATATAGTATACTAATTTATTAATACTAATTCGGAAAAATTTACAAATTAGAAGATAAAATATCAAAAGTTTAGTTTATAACAAGTATTTAACACAGAATATAAAATAATTGTTTTGGACAACCAATGAAAATAGAATAGTTGTTGGTAAATATACTGAAACCTTTACAGTACAAGACAGAAATTCACGATAAATTGTGAATTCTGAAAAAATTGAAGAAAATAGTCAACAAAAGAAGTGATATAAATTAATGTTAGAAATTATTAAAAAATAAAATTTATTATACTCTATAGATCTATGTTAATATTTTTTAATATTAGTTCACCTCCTTATTTATTACGTACATTAAAAAACCCGGTCCACATATGATTTTTTGAAAAACTGTCAGCCCTGTTTTTGAAATAAATTCTGTAAATGATGTATTAACATAATTCACCTACTCTACATAATTTTAGTAGCATAATTGACTCAAATAACAAAGTTACAAGAGATTCATAGAAATAATATCATTAACTTAGTTTATCCTTATTTTTTGAAAAGATAATTATATAACTAGTTACATAGATCCAGTGTGTCAATATTTTATAAAGCTCATGTATGCTAAAATGTTATAAGCCATGTATTTATGATTAAATGCTTGTATTAATGAGATAAACTTTTTAAGAAGAATTTAATAAAAATTAATTCCAAGTTAAAGTACAAAAAATTGCAATCCGTCCTTGTATGTTTAAATAATGATACGACTTCTTTTATTATGATACATAATTTTAATTTTTGAAAACTATTTTCTTAATTTGATCTTTTTTTAAAAGTTAAAATTAAACATAGAGGAATCCACTAACTTATTCGGTAAAGTTAATTTCAAAATAATCTATCCCGCGATTATCTAGCATTTCTTGTTGTTGTGATTGTTAAAGAACCATTTGATGAATATTCATTGTAACTGCAACTACAATTTATGATTTCCTAAAATTCATCAAAATTCATAGCTTATATGCTTGTACTTTGTATTCTTCTAATTTCCAATCATTTCCAACACATTTTTGTTGTTCCATTATCAAAAATAATGATACAAATTACGATGCAAATTGCTTTATGGAGAAAGTGTCAACGATTGGTAAGTTTACTAAGTATATTCGTTAATGGTTATTACAGCTAAGCTAGTGGTCCTATTTCAGCAAAGTTTTTATTGAATATACTTTTGTATAATTTTATTTTGATTTTTAAATAGAGGTTGCATCTTTGATAATTTCTGTTGTTATTCATTCTTATTCTTATAATCCCAAATGAAGAAATTTGTTTTGTCTTTCAAGTATATTTTAGTCTGGACAAATAATTGTGATTCTGCGGCTTTAGTATTTTAACTTCGTTAATGTAAATATCAATAGGAGAAAGACGTCTGCCATCATCTTTCAAATATTAATTTTCAGTGGGTTCAAGAATACAATCTTCTACATATAGTTTTCCGATTTCTGAGTTTTAATTATTTAATTATTTAAATGTAAATAATTCAATTCCTTTTTGTCATGTAATCGTAGCTTATTGTGCAGCAGGTCCTCGTAGGTGGATACTCACTATTGTCATGAACTTTGTGGTTTATTTAAATTTCATTTGTCGGTTGAAATGTGGCGCGGATTAAATAAAATATTTTAGAAAATAGCTATAAATCAATAATAATATAAAATAAATTCTATTTTGATTTAACTTCACAATGTCAGGAGCTATTGATCATTTGTAGGAAGTTAGTCATTATTTTATTTACTTCATTCATTACTTCATTCATTAATTACCTCATTGTTGTCTTTTTGGTTGTTCTTTTTTAGTTTTTTATCTTTTGATTGTTTTAATTTTTTATGTCTTTTTGGTTTCGGTTTATTTTCTATTCATTTTTTATTTTGTTTTATGGCTGGGAGCTGGGATCCTCATAGGTCGTGGGAGATTACGACGTTGTCGCCATCTCTGTTCTGGAATTCTTCATAGAAGATATCATGGTTATCTGCGTAGGTGAACTATAACTGGAGTTCTTCTGCATGCTGTTTGACAGCTTCATTGTAGTTTCGGGTTCTGTTTCCGTGAGATTTGATAATAGATCGAGCTGTTGAGCGTAAGAATTTGTCTACATGACAAAATTGGTTAATTTTCTTGAGGGATTCTGGGTGGATTGTGCATTGGTCGCTAAGGATTATTGGGTGTATTTGGCTTGTGTGGACTTCATAGTTTGTTGAGTGGGTTTCGAGTTTTTGGGTGTATTCTCTGTTCATGGTTGGGCCGCGTTGGGTTATGCTCATATCAAAGAAGTGTGGTTTGTCATTGTGGATAATCATCACATCGGCATTTCCCATCTGATGTAAGACTTTCCCAGGATCTTTGTTCGTTTTAGGGTCATCTGGCGCTTTGTTTTTACTTGATTTAAATTGGCCATACGTTGGGCTCAACTTCGGCTGATGTTTGACAGGTAGTGCTGCAATACATAACAATTTTGTGTGAAGAGAAGAGATGGAGTGAAATTGATATAATATTTATATGATGAACATTTTATGTTATAGTAAATAACGTATAATAACTTTGGTGATGGTTTCAGCCTTTATAATGATAAAATTTTACCACAGACCCCGCTTTAAGGAATTTGAAAAATGCAGAATTTGAACTTCTCATATTGGTTTTGGAGTGAAACAAAATTTTTTTAATAACGAATAAATATATAACGCTAAGGAATTTATACTATTTAGTTCAAATACTCAGTGATCGCAAAATATTGTTATGTGCTGCAATAAGATCGTACTGAGTTCTGTTATGTCAGAGCGGACATCCATAATTTTGTATTAATATCGAGAATTAATGTGTGATTTTCTGTATAATTTTGAAATATCGTATAAAACACACTGTTATGTCTCTAAATACTCATGCCCGAGAAGTTTTGGCAGTAAATTGAGTGATTGGAATCTTCATGAACTGTGTGGCAGATGCTACATTCTCTGGACGGGATGTTAACTGAGACCGTGTCGAACAGGATGTCTATTGCTCTTCTAAATTCGATGTTGTCATAATCGAAGTCGTATGCGAGCGTGTGCGTGACGAAGCAGTCTTAGTTAGTTGATAGCGCGGCGTGCTCCATTTTTTCGTTTTCAGACTTGATTGAGTGCTGAAGTTTCTTGAATCTTGGATCGATTTTATTTGAGGCGAGCAGCTTTTGGGCGGTTTGGAATGATAGTCCAGGGAGTATTAGACCAAAACCATTATGATTTTTAATGGATGCTGCCATTAGGGCGAGGATGGATTGTATCATTTCCTTAGATCTGGGGCCGTCGAGATCCTCTTAAGATATCGCTTTTGGCTAGGCAATATTGTGGAAGGTGCGAGCAAGAATTTCATCCACTTTATTGTAGTCATTGATTGTGTAGTCGTTATAGTCATCAATTCTGACTGCCCATGAGCATTTTGTGCATACACATTTGAGGAAAAGGCCCATGACATTCGAGCGAGGTAAGCCCCGCTCCAGCATTTAGTTAATAATTTGTTGATACTTGGTCGCCACGATCAGGATGTCAGAAGAAATATGAGTTCTTGTATCGTGACGATTTTACGAGTATTTAGTGCCCATGAAGGTTACGATGGCTCCATTAGCTGTTGATTTACATTTCCGTGTGTTAACATGCATCCCATATTTACCAAAGAGTTTATCGAGGAATTCGAGTGCCATTTTTTCCGTGTCAAGTGGTTTAAGTTCGACAATCGTGTCGTCTGCAAAGTTGACACATGCGAATCGTTATTTAAGCTCCAGGATCACGGGATTTGCTGAATAACTGTACAGAATAGTAGATAATGGGGCTCCCTGAAGGATACTGTGTGAGTGTGTTTCAATGCAGTTTTACGCTTATATCATGCCTATAACGAACAATTAAATTTGTTGTGGGACTCCTTGTAGTTCCATACCGTTGATGATGGCTTCAGTTGTGAGGTTGTTATACGCTGAGGCCAGGTCGACGGAGAGGATTATATTTCTATCCGATAGAGTTTTCCCAGCTAATTTGCAGCTGAGCATCGCGTCAGCATGCATGGTGTGGACTTCATCGCAAAAGTTGTGTGGGAGCATATCTTTCCTTTTAAGCATTATCTTCTGGAGGACATTGATCATAGTCTCATTGATCGCGAGTGGTCTGCTTGAGCCATCCTCTTTCGGGATAAGAGTTACTCTAAATTCAAAAAGTGGGAGTATTTAGGACATTTGCTTCGGATCATTGATTAGAGTTTCAAATGCGCTTGCTAGTATCTGGATAAACCGACCATTGTTAACTAATTTTTTAATAATTTTGTTTGAGAGACCACTAGCCCCACAAGATTTTGATGCGTCAAGTTCTTTTATGGCGTCAACAACCTCTGAGTCTTTTATTTTAAAGTAAGCATGTTTAAATGGTCTGAAGACAGCTTTTAGTTCAACTTTTCGTGGTGTCGGAAACAGTTTTGCAAGTTGTTATTTCCTAATTTCTTCAATTTATTTAAAATCCGTTCTGGTCTGACCTTAGCTCTCTTTATTTAGATTAGTTTCAATTGCTTGAAGTGCTTTCGAGAATTTGCTTTCCTAGATTAAGTCGTGGATTTTTCCCTAAAACGCAGCTGGGAATATTTTTATTTTCTACTTGATTTCAGGTGGACTGTCGTTCTCGTTTGTTTCCCTTTATTATGGAGTTGCGTAGATCGTTTCGACCACTTCTGAGTGTACTGGAATGTTTGGTCTCTTTTGTGCGTTTGGTTGGACTGAAGGGGGAGCTGGTGGAATATACATTCCCTGTTCGCGATCGTAATTTGAGCTGTTTACTACTGTACTTTGTAGTCTACAAGAGGTCAGCAGTGAGTTGATGGCTTCTATGGGCTTCTTTGGATCTAGCTTGTTGATAAGATCAACGATTCTTTCGAAGGTAAGGTCATGAACGCATTCCTCTGGTGTTATTGAACATTTCTGGCGGATCGCATGTATGCGCTCTTCACACTCAGACTATGATTACTTTATTACAACGATTGGAGTGATGATTAAGGTCTCTTGCGGTGTGAATTTGACAGTTTCCGGGGTCGGGATTAGTTTATTATCGTTGACCCACGTTTAAAATGGTTTCTCATGATGTTCCTGCTGTTCTGGCTCAATGGTGAGTTGGCTTTAATAATCAGGATTGGTTTCTTCTTGGCTTCGAATTGGCCTTCTATCACTGACCAAGGAGAACACGTAGTTTTTGGACAATTGAAGTGTTAGTGAAACAGTATGTCCAGGGCGGTCATTCCGACAAAACCACACTCGCACTTAAATAAAACACCGTGCGATATTGAAGTGAGATCTGGATATGCATAGTTGATCATCATGAAGCTGAGTGACTCGATTTGATCTATTGTTTTAGTAAAGCTTTCCGCAGTATATTTGACTCGGAGTTTGTGATCAGCAGAGTCCTGGTGTCTTAAAATTCCATATGATGAGAAACATGCATCATCGCACGTACTACATTTGAATGTTAAAGCAGCTTACGTTATGAATTTAATAGTTAAAGCCGAACAAATAAATTTACAAGTTGAAGTTCAGGCTCAGAAAATCAACGCCCTGAACTAAGTTCAGAGCCAGATGAAGAAAACGGTGTTTAAAAACGCTTACTACGCCGTGAAGTGAAGTTTAGAATAAATTTGTGTTTAAAGTTGTAAAAACGGGACGTAATCGATTACGAACTTGAATTCAATAGTTTTATTTTCATTATAGCGCTTTATCTTGATATTTTTTATACTACATTACCTCGAATGCAGACCCCTATTCACTTACAGACCCCAAAAGTGCTCAGTTACAGACCCCATCATTATTTATGAATAAAAGGGTTTGTAAATGAACTGTATTTGGGGTCTGTAACTGAAATATTATTGATTCAAATGGGTTTAAACGAGGAAACTTAACATCAGTCTATATGAACCAATTTAGCTTTTTATAGTTAATCCAAATATAATTTGTTCACTCGTATTTTTTATGTTTTTCTTGAGCTTTTCTATTATTGTTAGTTTAAAACTCCAAATGAACATTCATCTCCCTTTTAGAACTGCCATAATCTTATTTTCTAGCAATATCATATATTTATAACAGTATTTCGATAGTATGATAATCCATTTTGATTTCATGTTTCTTGAATATCGTTTCAATTATTGAATTTTCTGGATGTGAACTTTCATACAGCTCTAAAATTTCACGCTGAAGACGCTTGCTAAATAATTGCTTTTCAATAATCTGGTCTTATAAATACACCAATTGAATAGGTTTACGATTATTTTCAATTTATATTTTCTAATAGTGTTCTTGCTCATAATAATATAATTATTCGTTATACGATAAATTAACCACTATTTGATCCAGATATTACTGTTACTGCTATTTTAAATAATTAATCTACAGTTATGGGAGGTGGAATTGCTTTTTCTTGTTTACTATGTGAGTAATTATATATTAAAATATTTTGCCACTTCTAATGCGGATGACAAATTCCAATAAATAATCTCAAGTTGGAGATTATTCATGAACTACTCATTAACACAAGAGGGCCAAAAATATGATTTCGATCGTATTAGACCATAATCGACTATTCAAAGTCGGTATTTAATATTCCAAAAAGGAAAAATAGAAATTACCACATGCAATAAAAGGACGGCAATGACAAAAATAAACGCGGTAGAAGATGTTTAGGGAAGGTCAACTAATTCACTTAACAAACTTAGGCAGTTCTGAAGCGTTTGTATTCTCTTCATTTCTGGGTCCAACGGATGAATTCATAAAATATTGTACCAATCTGAACTAGTTATATCACTTGTTTAAGATGTCCCTGTGTAATTTCTACGTTTTAGTCAGCAAAACTAATTTATGAAAGATTTTATCTCGAAAATATATGGTAGTTAAGCCTGATTGGAGAAAAGAATAAGAGGATCCAATGATTGGTATACGGACGCAATATGTAATTTATAACTAGTAGCGCAAGCACTGGACCTGCAGAGGACCTCGATGTTCATCTTCAACTGGGTCAATCTGAACGATTTTAGGTATTTCTTAATCACGAAAAACAATGGAGGACTTTTTCTTTCAATCTCAACCGGGAGCTCAAGATGAAGTATTGGTACTTCGCTTAATTAGAATTATAATTCAGGTAGTTACAGTCGCTTTCATTCTCAATATTCAAACAATGAATGCATTTTTGTTTCTTGAAGAATGGAATCAAGTGGGTTAGTCGGGCCCAGCATTAAATAATATATTGATGCTACTCTAAAACAACAGTTATTTTACTTATGATCTTCCACTTCCATTTCATAATGAGAAATCAATTTTCTTGATTGTTAAATTATACAACGTTAGGTAAGTTGAAACTTATTATTGAAGTATATACAGAGTTATATACGTTAATTATTGTAGCACAGCTATCCAAGGCTCAACCAGGCCTTGATGTGATTGAAGCACTTTACAAATCAATAGTAAATAGAGTTAATGAGTGTATTGATGAGGAGGGAGAACACACTCATTATTGAGCCGGGCAGTGATATAAGTAAGATTCAAATAATAAACTTCATTCTTCTTCCTAATTCAAAAAAGCATTTCGAGGGCCCACCACTGTACACTACAATGGAATTAATGCCTCCTCCGGCAGAATTCGTGAGTGCACCGGTGAGATGACCTCTAAACACTTAGTGAAAGTGGACCATTGCCGTCCAAGCAAGCAGCTATGCACAAAATTCCGAAATACATCATTACAATAGTTATTGAAACTACTAAATATTCGAGTTCTTGTGGAACCCATATTAATTCGCGCAGGACAATCCGTGGCCGCTCATTCGGAGACGGCATACTAGGTGTTCTGTGTGCCGATCTTGCGCTCTAGCTCCACGGACATCTGAATCCAGCTATAAAATACTACCCAATGTGGTGTATTATTTCAAATTTAGTGCAAAGAATGAACGTGAACATATTCTCACTTTTCGGCTGCTCCACGGTCTATTTCCGCCGGAATACTCTATTCCAAATCACTTCAGAAGCTGTCTCCTGAGGTTCACGAACTGCATCACGACGTCGTGCTTGAGCAGGTTTCTGCCGGACTCCTCCAGGAACAGCTCGGCGAGCGCGGCCGGCTTCATGTCCGGGCGGGCCTGGTTCAGCTGCTCGATGGCCAGCTTGTCTTCTCTGGAGATCTGGGCGTCGAAGAAGACCTTCGAGAAACAGGTGCGGAAGAAGTCGTACAGCTGCTTCTTGGTCTTGGATGGCACCATGCTCGCGACCCTGTTCCAGAACTGCTGGGTGGAGTCGGCTTCGACGGTCTTGTTCACGAGGAGGCACAGCTCTCTGTCGGAGATGTCGGACGAAACTGGTTTCCCGAAGTCTCTGCACACCTCGGCCAGGGCGGCTCTGAGGAGGGCCTGTGTCTTGAGCACCTTCGTGGCGGTCTGCTTCGGCTGCGGGGCGGCAGACGAGAGGCTCTGGGAAGAGGGCCCGGACTGGGAGTCGAAAGAGCCCTGGGCCTCTCTGCGGACGAGGGAGCGCAGGCCGGCGTAGTACTCCTGCAGGGCCGTGGCGCTGCACTGGTGGATCAGCAGAGTCCTGGTGTCTTAAAATTCCATATGATGAGAAACATGCATCATCGCACGTACTACATTTGAATGTTAAAGCAGCTTACGTTATGAATTTAATAGTTAAAGCCGAACAAATAAATTTACAAGTTGAAGTTCAGGCTCAGAAAATCAACGCCCTGAACTAAGTTCAGAGCCAGATGAAGAAAACGGTGTTTAAAAACGCTTACTACGCCGTGAAGTGAAGTTTAGAATAAATTTGTGTTTAAAGTTGTAAAAACGGGACGTAATCGATTACGAACTTGAATTCAATAGTTTTATTTTCATTATAGCGCTTTATCTTGATATTTTTTATACTACATTACCTCGAATGCAGACCCCTATTCACTTACAGACCCCAAAAGTGCTCAGTTACAGACCCCATCATTATTTATGAATAAAAGGGTTTGTAAATGAACTGTATTTGGGGTCTGTAACTGAAATATTATTGATTCAAATGGGTTTAAACGAGGAAACTTAACATCAGTCTATATGAACCAATTTAGCTTTTTATAGTTAATCCAAATATAATTTGTTCACTCGTATTTTTTATGTTTTTCTTGAGCTTTTCTATTATTGTTAGTTTAAAACTCCAAATGAACATTCATCTCCCTTTTAGAACTGCCATAATCTTATTTTCTAGCAATATCATATATTTATAACAGTATTTCGATAGTATGATAATCCATTTTGATTTCATGTTTCTTGAATATCGTTTCAATTATTGAATTTTCTGGATGTGAACTTTCATACAGCTCTAAAATTTCACGCTGAAGACGCTTGCTAAATAATTGCTTTTCAATAATCTGGTCTTATAAATACACCAATTGAATAGGTTTACGATTATTTTCAATTTATATTTTCTAATAGTGTTCTTGCTCATAATAATATAATTATTCGTTATACGATAAATTAACCACTATTTGATCCAGATATTACTGTTACTGCTATTTTAAATAATTAATCTATTAATCACTTATCATTGAAGTGGAATATGCAAATAATGAATCAATATTTTAGTCTTAAAATTATATAATATATAGATTACCTCTATATAGAAATAAAATAATGGTTGAGAAAAGTGGAATGAGAAAAGTGAACATAAAACTATATATCTTACTAACGAAAGCCTAGAAGAAGAAGCTCCAAATGGAATATCAGAAATAGTTCATCTAACAAAAGAGAGCTAAGGAAGATATCAAAGCAGCTGAACCCTAGGAAAAAGTTAATCTACCACAAGGCTATCACCAAGCAATGCCAATACAACGGAACAACCTCCCGTACAAGCCGAAGGAAATAACGAGCAAAGAGAAACTGAGACGCGAGAACCAGTTTCTGGAAATTAAGTTAGCGAATCAGGTAAAACTGGTCCGCTGACGACTCAGTTAGGGCCTTGCTGGGTCCTAAGTGGGCATAAATGACGGGTTGAGCCCGTTTTGAAAGTGGAAACACTGGCGTGCGAGAGCCTATGTTTCGCTTTTGAAAGTCTCAATGAAGTCTGTTTGTGCTCGAGGAAGTGAGATATATATCTTACTAATATTTTATAAATTATAATATTGAATACGCCAGCAGCTGATACTTTAATCCCAAGATTTATATCAAACATCTCAAAGATAGTTAAGATTAAATTGAGGCTATTCAGAGTGATTATAATTGAAGATTAGGATATTGATGAGTTTGTGATATATAATAGTAATTTGATTATCAAATTTTCAATAAATCACTGCATTGGCATCGCAACTTAGCTTGTCATTGGCTAACCGTACTGTTATTAATATTATTATTGATACATTGGATTTCCAACCTATTGCATAACTTATTGTGGATTACCACCTTAAATAATAACTGTAGAAGTTTGTTGTTTTCTTTGGCGGCAACAACAAAAATAACAACCAATAATGGAAAGAATAAGAAGGCAGGATCCTCCAACACTTATACCTATTATCATTTTGGTAGTTTTAGCAGCGACACTTTCGAGTGTTGGACAACAATACATGCTTCCACTCAAAATACAAGAAGGCTCAGTACATTGAGCATCACAATCACCTTTGTCTGTGGAACTGAAACCAAAAAACGAGCACGTCATTAATGGAGAAGTGGCATACATATTCAATATATCGCATAAAGCATATTATAACTTGAATCCATAAATAAATTATAACTGATAGTTAAAGATATTAATATAAGATATTAAAATCTAATATAAAGCTACAATTTACAACAATATAACCCTCTAACTTTTGCAACTTTTCAAAATCAATTCAATGTACTCAAATCTAGATATCACAACAAATCTAATAATATACTGACATTTCATCAATTTTTGATTTTTCCTTGTTAATTTTTGCTTTTTAATATTCTGAAATAAATTGTGATACTATCTCATAATATCAGATATTTTTTTGATAATTAGTTCTTTTATTCTTTGTAATTTTACAATATTCAAGGAAATGATTATCTCAAATATTTCTATGTAAATATTTCAAATATTTCAAACTAAAGTACTAAGAAGAAGATATCTGATGATATAACACCGTAAATTACGTCTATACAAATTACAGTACTAACTATTCTAAAAATTAATTAAATGACTTATTAATTGTAACTTATCATCAGTAGTATTGAAAATATGACCGATAAATCCACTTAATAGCTTTTTAAACTAACATAAAAAATTTTAATTTGTTTTAATTAAATACTAATTTAGTAACAGATTTAATCAACAATAAGTTAAGTGAAAACAAGAATTCCTTCAGTGAAAATTGAATTAAATATTTATTATATTTTTCTCACTACAGTACAATACTGTAGCTCATGTTCCAATCGTGGTAATTTAATTTATTATTATAATTTAATTAAAGAGTGCATGTACAAGTAAATAAAATGGCTCAATTTAATCATTCCAACTTCATCTCACAAATCATTTGAAACCTTATCGTTATTTCCTCCTTCACCCAAAAAATCTCCTGTAAAATTTATTGTAAATTGGTTTCATAAACCTTCAATTTATGGATTGCTAAGATCTAATCTGATTTCACATGGTATGTGGGTATTCCATGCTTAATTTACCATAACGGGCTTCCATTCCGCTTTCATTTTAACAATTTTTGGGTGGTCGTCAATCAAAAATTAACCTGGCACTTTGTGTTTTTCTGCTGTGAATATCATTTTCTGGGCTGCGTTTTAGCCGTACAAACGTTGAATTTAGGCCCGCTTTTCATTGATGCCGCTTTTAAGATGGTAATAGCCAATGGGAGCTGTCACAAACCAAACATCATATTGGTTTATAAGCTTTTGCACAAATGAAACCATCTAGTCATACGGGTTTTCGTCGGCGAAGAAACTCGCTGATAGCATGGCATTCATGGACAGTTGTGCCTTCAATATAGACTCTTTGAGTTGTGTTTCTAAAACGTCGTACTCGGTAACGTCGCCTATTTTATGGGGCGACAATCTCTTTTTATATACGTCGACGAAGTTGAACAGCGTGCCGTCCATGTCCACCAGGATTGAAGAATTGGTTGGTTGCATTTAGTGTGTAAAGTGGAATATTTACTGTTACTCGTATAACGGGTTAACACAAGTTTAGAAGGCATTTTGAAGCTTTTTGAGCCATTTTAGATTATTTTATAAATGATAGAAAGATCTAAAACTTAAATAACTCCGCTGTTGGAGTTATAAGCATTTGCGGATGTGTATTAAATAATTCCTATATTTCTCAATCTTCTGATTCAAGTTGCGTGTGATGTCCCAAGTCGAGTGGGACACGAAATGACTAATATAAATATATTCTGCTACTAGCAATAGTCCGAATTCTAAGCTAAAATAAGTTTTGATTGTCATGAAAGAGTCACTCAAATCTCGATCTAAAAGAAAAGTTACTATAATAACAGTAGTATCGCAAATCATCACTGTACCCAAGTATACGATAAATAGCATTCAGTAGCTGTCGCTGCAGCTGAACTCGATGTCGTTCCCGCCGACCAGCATTCTGTAGCCCGTGTCTTCTTCCTCGAGCTGCTCCACCTCGTTCTCGTCGAAGTCGTACACGCTGCTCTCCTTGTCGAGGGTGTCGAAGCTGAAGTTGTAGCCCTTTCCGCGGGCGATGAGGGAGATGCAGTCGTCGCGGTCCGAAGACTCCTCGAAGCTGTGCAGCACCGAGCAGTCCGCGCTGTAGGGGTTTGTCTTGATGATGGACAGGTCTGGGATTATCTCGGCCAGAATTTACAGCGACATATTGGGAGTGGGGCAAGAATGCACTTTGTGGCAGACACTAGTCGTACGGGGTATTTTGATGGCTATTTAGTGTCTTTTAATCAGCACATTGAATCACAAGCCAGATACCGTTTCTATCTTCTAAGATTGTTGTAATTCTCTGGATGATATAACAGAACGATGATATTCAATATACACAAATTACTATTATTCACTAAATCGAATCGAGTGAATGCATTTAATAGCGATATCAATAAATATTGGTATATAATACAAATACAGCACTGTGTCAAGTTATTATATACAAAATTAGTATACGCAAATACTGTTGTGTTTTATATTAAGTTGACCGCTTAACCTCCCAATATTCTAGCATTGCTGTACAGATCTAATTTATATGTCATCTCAGCTTTTTCTTTAATTTCATCTCACTAAATCTCGGTTTTACAAAGAGTCAAAATAGAATCAAAACAGGTAGGTAGTACAAAATTTCACCAATTATAAAGAAATCAATTGACTGTTAATTTAATTGATAAAATCACTCGATATTTTCAAATTAGTCTTCCCAGTACCTCCCATTCAGAACGTACTTGTTCATTACTTGTGCGTGATTCACTTTGTGTAGTTAATTGATCTCTTTCATACTTTATAGTAGTTTTTACTTCTGTGCGCTCGTTGCAGATTTCGCGAGAATCATTCTCAGGTTCTGGTCCTTAAATATTTTAAGGTTCTTGTCCAACTGTTCTCCCAGTTCAGTCGTGGAGTGTTGAATCCGCTCCAAAAGAATTTGAAGCGCCGAATTCTCGTTCACGACGTCGTTGAAGCATAGTTCGTTTTAGAGCGAATCCGATGCTGAATCAACCTGAACGGATTCGAAATCAATTCTCTGAACCGCGCTAACGCTGAAAATGTAGTTAAACTGAATTGTGAGCGGGATGAACTCCACCTCCTCTTTGCTACTCGACTTCAAATCGTAAACCAGATTCGAATTTTTTACTTGAGCAAATAACAGATTCTTGTAAAAATAAACTGAAATTGGAGTTGAACCGGTGTCAATCACACGCTGAGGAGGCGCGGTATTCGAAATCTTGTACACCGTCTGACCATGCAACAAATACGTACACTAATCGAAATAATGAACATGCGTAGAAGATTTCTCAAGACCCAAAGTTATCGGACACTACAACCAACCGTTGGAATACACATGCAAATTCTAATCCTTGTCCAACACCAACAACTTCTTCTAAAAAATGGACGCACAAAAACGACTGCTCGCAACCGGCGCGTCTTTACACACCAGAGAAATATCAAATCCAGCAAATTTATACATCACCGTAGAATTCAAAATTAAACCGTAATAACTCTTACCATACTTTTAAGCACATGACGCTTTATCGTATTAGAAGGAAAATGGAAATAGAACATCGTGCTAACCACACAATACATGATTTTTATTATACATATAACATACATTTTAATTATAACCATATATGAAATCATCTTTTTCATGTATAAACAACAAATCGACTATTTCCATATATGGAGTGTTAGAATGTTTATTATACAATACAAATATGTAAAATTAATTATAAATTGGTTTCACAAACCTTCAATTTATGGATTGCTAAGATCTAATCTGATTTCACATGGGATGTGGGTATTCCACGCTTAATTTACCATAACGGGCTTCCATTCCGCTTTCATTTTAACAATTTTCGGGTGGTCGTCAATCAAAAATTAGCCTGGCACTTTGTGTTTTTCTGCTGTGAATATCATTTTCTGGGCTGCGTTTTAGCCGTACAAACGTTGAATTTAGGCCCGCTTTTCATTGATGCCGCTTTTAAGATGGTAATAGCCAATGGGAGCTGTCACAAACCAAACATCATATTGGTTTATAAGCTTTTGCACAAATGAGACCATCTGGTCATATGGGTTTTCGTCCGCGAAGAAACTCGCTGATAGCATGGCATTCATAGACAGTTGTGCCTTCAATATTGACTCTTTGAGTTGTGTTTCTAAAACGTCGTACTCGGTAACGTCGCCTATTTTGTGGGGCGACAATCTCTTTTTATATACGTCGACGAAGTTGAACAGCGTGCCGTCCATGTCCACCAGGATTGAAGAATTGGTGGGTTGCATTTAGTGTGTAAAGTGGAATATTTACTGTTACTCGTATAACGGTTTAACACAAGTTTTGAAGCCATTTTGAAGCTTTTGAGCCATTTTACATTTATTTCTAAATGATAGAAAGATCTAAAACTTAAAAGACTTCGTCCATTGGAGTTATAAGCATTTGCGGATGTGTATTAAATAATTCCTATATTTTCAATCTTCTGATTCAAGTTGCGTGTGATGTCCCACTCGACTTGGGACACGGAATGGCTAATATTTATATATTCTGCTACTAGCGATAATCCGAGTTCTAAGCTAAAATATTTTGATTATCATGAAGGAGTCACTCAAATCTCGATTAAAAAGAAAAGTTACTATAACAACAGTAGTATCGCAAATCATCACTGTACCCAAGTATACGCTAAATAGCATTCAGTAGCTGTCGCTGCAGCTGAACTCGACGTCGTTCCCGCCGACCAGCATTCTGTAGCCGGTGTCTTCTTCCTCGAGCTGCTCCACCTCGTTCTCGTCGAAGTCGTACACGCTGCTCTCCTTGTCGAGGGTGTCGAAGCTGAAGTTGTAGCCCTTTCCGCGGGCGATGAGGGAGATGCAGTCGTCGCGGTCCGAGGACTCCTCGAAGCTGTGCAGCACCGAACAGTCCGCGCTGTAGGGGTTGGTCTTGATGATGGACAGGTCTGGGATTATCTCGGCCAGAATTTACAGCGACATATTGGGAGTGGGGCAAGAATGCGCTTTGTGGCAGACGCCGGCCGCACGGGGTATTTTGATGGCTATTTAGTGTCTTTTAATCAGCACATTGAATCACAAGCCAGATACCGTTTCTATCTTCTAAGATTGTTGTAATTCTCTGGATGATATAACAGAACGATGATATTCAATATACACAAATTACTATTATTCACTAAATCGAATCGAGTGAATGCATTTAATAGCGATATCAATAAATACTGGTATATAATACAAATACAGCACTGTGTCAAGTTATTTTATACAAAATTAGTATACGTAAATACTGTTGTGTTTTAATATTAAGTTGATCGCTTAACCTCCCAATATTCTAGCCTTGTTGTATAGATCTAATTTATATGACATCTCAGCTTTTTCTTTAATTTCATCTCACTGAATCTTAGTTTTACAAAGTGTCAAAATCCATAAAGCAATGAGTCAAAATTTATAATGACTGAGAATATATTTGAATACACAAATTAAATTCTAAATAGCTTGGTATTAAGAGTATATGAATATTCAACTCAACACAACGTTGAAAGACCCGCGTATTCAGAGCTATTCAGAACGCAGAGGATGTTTTACAAGGTATACTATAGTGATAACAAGATGATAAGCATACATGATTTTATTGTGGAGGAAAACAGTGCTACAGAGCTGAAGTTACGATTAATTCAGCGAAAACCTCAGCAGATTGGTAAAAATATTTTAGAAGTACGAAATAGTTTTATTTTGTTTGAAAGTTATGGATTATGGTGAAGAACCTACCACTATTAACAACCAAGATATAATTCAATTACATTAAGCACTTGAATATTTAAGAGGAAATAAGCCGTTCAAACTCAGATTATCCGTTAACAAACGGCATACTTAACTGTAAAACAAAATTGATGAACAAAAACGAAACAACATTGAAGTAAAATACCTGTGGACTGAACCATGGAACGCCGTTTGAAGAACTGGACTAACGAATGAACTCAATGTTGAGTGATGTTGAACTTTCTTCCGAACTACAAAGAGCGTTTAGAAGGGATTGAGAAAACAATAGAGTGATTTTCAATTTTGTTAAGAATATTTTAAACTTCAAATTTGAATTTTTTAAGTTTACTTATAGTTTTGTTTATTGATCTCGATTAGATTAAAAGAAGATCGTCAACTAAAGTTTTGGAAAAAGGATGAATTAAAAGATCTTTATTTTGTGAGCCTATATAAACCAGTTATAACTAAGATTGAAGTTGATGAATGTCCTTTTATTAACTTTAACAGAGTTCCCACCTAAATTCTTGAATTAATAGTAAATGGATGTAAATTATCTTCCATTGAAGGTATCTAAAATATTAGTAGTGTTACTATACTAAACTTATCCAATAACAATATATCAGATTTAAGGTAGGTAGGTAGGTAGGTAAAGAAGAAATAATTGAAGTAATTGAAATAATTGAAGATATTGGATGTTGGAAATAATTCTATTCAAGATATCAAAGTTCTTTCTAACTTCTAAAATCTAGAAGAACTGAATATCTCAACCAATTAAATAACTAGAATCGATTCATTATCTCAAATATTAAACCTCAAATGTTTAAAGCTTAAAATGAATAAAATCGAAGACTTCACACCAATTAAATCCCTGCCTCACTATAATATTAGTTGGATAGAATTGTAAAATGTACAGTTGAAAAGTTCAGACGAGTATGACCAGCTTATGATTTTAAAATATAGAAATTAAATTGATGGTGATAAACTTGAAATTAGCAATAGTTTGGTGTAGCTAACTTCCTTAGGATTCATTAATACTTTCAAAGAGGTTAAGAATCTTACAATAAAATGTTGCCCTAATATTAATTTCATCAACATTCCCACAAACGTAACCTAGCTGACAGTATCTAATTTCGATGGGAAATTTCTATCTGGAATTGGGAAAATGGTCTAACTTACATATTTAAATATAGAAAACAATAAAATTGAAAATGTAGACGAGCTGCACAGCTCTTAGTTAACTTTCCTAAGTATTAAAGGCAACAGCATGAAGAGTTTTTAAAACATTCCAAAACAATTAGTCTTATTGGACTTAACAGAAAATCCCATAACTGATTACAAATAAATTCTAAATTTCAACAATTTAAGAAAAACGAAATCGAGCAACTCATGAAAATCAAAACCGTAAGAAAGTTTAATAAGTGATGCTGTCATTCACTATAATATTGTAGCTACAAACCTAAATTCGTTTCAACAATACACATAATATATACTAATGTTACTATGAGTTACATAGTTTAATTTCAAATATGTTTCAATAATTACAACAATATTATAAATACAGAAAATAACATTGAAATATAGATCAGCAAAATTGAATGTCGACACACTATTCAGCCGAAACACGATTAATACATCACTTGAAAAGAAGTGGTTTTGATTAGTGGTTAATTTCACGACGTGAATTCACATGTCCCGCTCCAATTATATTCCAATCATTTTGATTTGTAAGTTGCTATCTCCCACTGTCTAAAATATTGATAGTGATGAATTAACTAAATATTCGAAACTTTTCTGGTTTTTATTTCATTCTAGAATTTATATTATAATTTCAAATATTCTAATAAGTTAGAAATTGTGTGAAAATAACAAAAAATGAATTCGATTTTTGAGTTGTAGGATTCAGATAAACCCAAATGTCTCACTTTTGTATATCACCTTTCTTATTTCTTAAAAAGCCAAATCTTATATTTTAATTGATTCAAAACAGAAACTACGTTAATCGCTAATTGAATGTAAAAATAAACGCACATTATGAACCGGAAGAAAATAGTATTTACTACATGTTAGATCATGTGTATGAACATGTGTATGAATCAAAACAAAGTGAGAACAAACTGTAATTCTACTCGTTTATACAACCAAGTTTAGCTATTATTTGCTCATTATTATTTATGTTCCTTTTGAAATGATCTAAAGTTTTAGATACTGACTTACAACCCAATCACAACTATACTATTATAATCTATTATATCTTAACTTAAGGGGATTTTAAGTTGAACTTTTAACACCAAACAATAGGTGTCTCAAGGGTCTAAAAGGGGCTTAAATAAATCTGTCAAATTCAAATTCTAATTGATATCAGTTAAGATATTTGTAAAATTTGGTTAGGGTTTTCTAAAATGCTAGATTTTCTTCTTCGAAACGCATAAGTTGACAATCCGAAATATTATATTCCACACCAACATCTATGCAAACGAAGGAATAATAAGTTGACGCATCAGAAAAATTATATTCCACACCAATATTTATGCAAACGAAGGCCAACATTGAAAACAAACTGTAAGCCAAACTAAATGAGTTAAAACGTAATACTATACCTTAGGAGTGTCTAAATTTTTGCGTCGATTACGTGCACACACGTGTTGGCAAGGTAATTAAAAACTATGAAGTGAAGCCGTATGGTGGCGCTGCCAATCAACTATCTTCTATGAAAAACGGCGATATTGATTGCACGATTATTTGTGATTTATATAATATTTAACTTGATCAAAAAGTTAAGATTGATTAGCTTGATAATGCTATTCGTAAATTAGATAGATATAGACCTGGAGATAATTTGTAAAAAGCTTTTAAACCTCATATTAATGCAGATAAGGCTAATAAAATTATTGTAAATGCAGAAAATAAAGTAAAATAACACATACTCGTATAACTTGGTTTAGGAAATATTAACCGTATTTGTTGATTTAACGATAAATAGCGATTATCCACTAAAGAATACACTGTATATACGTCAATGTATTGAAAAATATTAATATACAAGAGATCTAATACTGTGCATTAAACATATTATTCAAGTAAATGAGTTAACACGTACCAATTGTCAATAAAACATTAAATCATATTCTATATATATGATGGTGATTCACTATTTACGCAATAACAATTAAACTTTTAATTATTTTTATGAATACTTGATTGGATTTTTAAATTATTACGACAAATTTAATTGGTAATATAATTAAATTATTTAGTGTGATGATTTCAAATAAATTGACAACAGCCCATTAGGGATATATGGAAGATTATAAATTTTAGACCCATTTGAACTTAATAGAAATGTAGCTGAAAATATGACTGATAAAACCACTAAATAGCTTTTTTTATTATTTAAAAATGAATATAAATAATTTTAAAAATTGTTATAATTATAACAGATTAAATCAACCCAACAAAAAGTTGAGTGAAATAAATATATACTAGTTATTTTACTATGATTAAGTAAAAATAATATATATTTTTATATTTATTATGAGTGAGACTGAGTGAAACTGAGACGCGAGAAACAGTTTCTGGAAATTAAGTTAGCGAATCAAGTAAAACTGGTCCGCTGACGACTCCGTGAGGACCCTGTTGGGTCTTTACTGAGTGGGCATAAATGACGGGTTGAGCCCGTTTTTGAAAGTGGAAACACTGGCGTGCGAGAGCCTTTGTTTTACTTTCGAAAGTCTCAATGAAGTCTGTTTGTGCCGTCTCGAGGAAGTGAGATATATATTTTTAATATTTTAATAATTCTTGTGGTTGATAATTTTAGAAAACAAGAATTCCTCCAGTGAAAATTGTGATCTTAATAGTAATTTAATTTTTTTATTATTTAATAATAGAGTGAGTTGATATATTATTAAATGACTCGCTTAACTCGCTTAACCTTAAAATTTAATCATTCCAACTTCATCTCATAAATCAAGGCAATCTATTAATCCAAACGTAAAGAACTGAAACGGATTATGAACCGGAAGTAAATAGAGCTGTTCATTTGGTTCGTAAATCAGTTCAAAAGTTGTTTATTTATATTTAGTTAATGAAATACTAATATAGTTAGTCTATATTAAATCTTGTGTTAATTGGATTGTTTAATACAATATGTCCATTTTGAATAAATATAATAATTGTATTTGAGTCACTCGTCAAGTTCGTATTCGTAGAAATTTGGATGACCCTCAATCGCAGAATAGTCTGTTATTGAATTATAAGACAAATCAAGTTCCTCAAGTTATGATAAGTCTTTTAGAGCTTCAATGCTTGAAATCTGATTATTGTTTAAATATAGCTGTTTAAGGCTTATTAAATTCTTCAATACATCTATATTTGAAATTTTGTTTGAGCTGAGGTAAAGTACTTTAAGATTTTTAAGATTTATTAATATACTTAAAATATTTAGGTTTGGGTGCATCTGGATCCCAGATTTGATTTTGAGAATTTTACTTACTATCTCATTTAGCTATATATCTACTTATATTTTTACTCACATCCCTTTTTTATTAGATTTACCACCTCTATATTTAGTCTCCGAGCAGGGAGGAAAAGATCGAGGGGCCCCTCTGGGGTATCGATCTTTGGAGGGGCGGCGAGCCCCTGGACGTCGAGGGTCTAGCCTATTGGTATTTTGATGTATTTTGACATACATGAATGAGTCATTGTTGCGCTTAGATTTAACATCATTATATCTTTTGTATTCTTTTGTATACATTCGTTTAGAGAGTTGAACAGTTTCCCTTAGTTGTTGTTGAATTTGTTGTTGTTTGCGATCGAAGCAGTTGTTCATCTCACATTATTTGATACTAGAAAAATGAGGATCTAGAAAATGAGGAGCGTTTCTCTTTTAGTACCAGATATTCAGTTCTTTGGCTCAAACAGTTAAAATAAACTGACAAACTGAAAATGAATGAAAATTGAATGGAGAAAGTCGGTTAATCCGAAATTACTCCAAAACTAACCAAGGAACGGTCGTTCAAAACGGTTGAATAGAACGAATACACAACATATATTCGCCTACATGAATGTAAAAATGTTAATCACTTGCATATTGTCTTAAAATAATGTACAAAGTTATTTGTATTATTTCATATTATAATTAAAAAGTTCATTAAAAATAATATATGTCTTTTAATTAAACTAGTAGTTAAATAGCTGAACGAGTTATGATGTGGATGATCTAACTGCGTTTAATTCTGTCTTTTGGTCTAACAAGTATATAAATAATACCACAAACAACATCAGTTGTTTAACTTTTAAAATATTCAAATTTACTAATATTCTCATCAAAAATATGAATTCACCCCACATCAATGGACACATTAACGCGCCTTGCCCTATTACATCTAAAAATCCCAGAACTAGACTTAAATCCTGTTGACGATTAAGTATTACGGTTAAAAGCTAAATCGGAAGCGCAATTTAATGAATTAAAGAAATAGGATGAGACTAGAATTAATAATATTTTATACTAAGTAGAGAATGAAATTGAAAATATAAAGAGAAATCGTGTAACTTAGGCTGAATTTGAAGTATTTAATTAGTCACCAGCATTAATACCATATTTATAATAGTCCTAATCAAAAGGCTCTCCATTTGTTTATATTGATCGTTCTATTAGGGACGCTAGTTAGACTACGTCGAAGATAATAAAAACATAATAAAAGTACGTGGAGAATGAAATGCAGTTTTTATCGCATCTTGATGATTTGAAGAAGAAGTAAAAGTAGCACAGTGATACACACTTGAAGTAGCTAAACGAAACCATCCAAGAGTAGAAAATGAAGCTGTTTGAGAAGGAGAAGAAGCACAGAGAGCTTTTGCAGCAGAAAAACGAGGAGAATCAAGTTTAAACGCAGCAGAAGGAGTAGAAAATGAAGGAGAAAATACTCAAAGTGGAGGAGATTCAATCATAGCTTGATCAGCAGCGAAATCTGCTTTCTAAGCGAATTAACGAGACTTACAAGCAGAAGCTGGAAACGGTGACTGAGAAGCGCATTCGTCTGGAGGAGGAAAGGAAGGCCGATTTATTGCGCTCGAAGACCATTTCTTCCCCGCTCAAGAAGTCTTACAACTTCAACGTGGAGGAGAAAATAAAGAAAGCGAATGAGGTCCAGGACCAGCTCTTCGAGTAAAAACTCGCACAGAAGAAGCTCGACCTTGACAGGCGCAAGGGCCACATCAAATAGCGCGAGATACGCCTAGCCGAGGTGAATCCGGACGAGCTTGAGCAGAAAAAGCTTAAACAACAACGCGTTAAAGCAGCGGAGGCCCACATGCAAAAAATTAACGAGGAAGCTGCGAATAAAATGGGAACGGCGAGCGAAAAAGTGGAACTCGCCTGGAGGAAAGCAGCCGAACTGAAGCAAAAGAGAAAAGAAGAGATCATTTTGCAGTCAAAACTGAAGGAAATTCAAATGGAAACGGCAAGAAAGAGGAAACAACAACTAGAGGAAATGAACGAAATGGAACGCATGCAGCAGAGACTGGTGATCGAAAAACAAGCCGAAAAAATTGACTAACTATTGGAGTTCAAGAGAGAAAAGGAAAATAGGAACAGAAACTTCCAAATATTCGCAAGCGCTATAGACGACAAAGAAATACTCAACAAATTCATCGCAGAAACACAAAAAACTGCACCCATGATCAAAGGAATCGGGAAAGACATGGGCAGCAACCTGCTCAAACTGGTAAAAGAGTGAATAATATAAATAGTGTTATTTACATGTGTATTTGACCTCACTTCTGAATTACAAGAGCAATCTACTACATGATCTGCTGATTCTGCTCGTTCGTAGCAACTATTTACTGCTTCAAATCCACCATCTTCTAGTTTATAAGAGTGAAACCGGCATCCATCTTCTACTCTAAGCCCAATATTTTGTCCTCAAGCTCCTTTACAACATTTGCGGATTTTAGTTCAGACATTGTGGAGTGTTTATCATTTACTTTGTTTATCATCAGTACTAAGACTCAATATATTCTATCTTCATCTCATAAATCATGACAATCTACAAATCCAACTAAGAATTTAATTATTAACATGACTCACTCAACAGCAACAATCTCTGTAATATTTAAGCAACCAACCTATACATACAGTATGTCAAGTCGCAAATGTCAAAAGTGAAATTTTTAGTTTAGCGATGTTTAATATAAGTCATTATATAAGAAATCACCATTTCGTCAACTTGTCATTTGCTTTTATTACAACAAGCTTCCTACCATCATCAAAACAGTCCTTGATAAAACTTCTTACTGTTTAACACATCGGTTATGAATAACCGATAGGTTCAGGACTGGTGGGGGAAATGTTTATTGCAGTATTGAGTATTGTATTCATCAACATGGAGGTAAACACAGCATTTTAGTGAAAAAAATTGTGGCGTGTCCAATTCATAGCTTTGGTATCAAGGTTAGGTAAAACCTCTAAGCATTAATGTGTGGAGTGGTTGACACGCAATTAGATTTCTAGTAAATAGAAATGAGGTTACCTACTTTGTTTTCCATTTCAATGTCCAATGACCTAACCATACAACAGGTCAATTTTTTGCTATAGAATTTGCTCGAGTTCATGTGGAAACTATTGAAGTGAATTACTTATTTACGTATTTTATATTTTATATTTTATATTTATTTACGTATTTTTACGAACTTACCTGTTTCGGTCATTCTGAGATGTGGAATAATTTTTGAATCATGTCACGATTTAATTTTAGAGCTCGAAAATCCCGCTTGATTTCATTTGAAAAAATGCAAACTATTTATATACATTTGTTAATAAAACCACTTCATTTCAACATTTTGGCCAATTTTTCCACCCCATATATGAAAAACAAGAAATTGGTTATGGGGATAGTTAAAAGCTAAATAAAAGTACTTTGAGGGTAAAAGTAGTTGGAATCAGGAAAATAATAAAAGTTGGTTGACGTCATTTGGAACACTAAACATATTAAGTTTCAATATATAATTAGGAACGTCTTAATTATGACCTCAGTACTATTCTAGGTTCTGGCTTTACATCAAACTTTGACTCAAATGATTGTTCTAGTAATGCAGATGTTACTAAAATTGACCATCAAATTATAATTATGATAATAAATATGGAACCTAGATTCCCAACAGCTATCCGTCTTACGTTATGGTTCTATACTGGTGCTAAATCAATTGAATCACTATTTAAGTTTTAACTGTTTAAGTCAATTTAATCAAAGATAATATGAAAGTATATAGCGTATCAGCGTTCTGTGCTTATTTCAACTTGTTAGTATAAAACTCAGTGAAAACTTAGTAGATCCTTATAATATTGCCTTGAATCAGATATAATCGATAGTTGAAGATATTTCATCTATTGATAGTTTTACCAAACTTATATAGGTCAGTTTCCCGGTTTTACCTCCTAAAAAGGAGAGAAGGAGCAAGTCTTTTGAACTAAACTGGGTTAAATTAAAATAATTAATTTTGATAATTTTTGTTACTTTGTTAAATATAACTTTAATTTTTCAAGAATAGCTGTAGTAGATGCAAATACGCAATCAGAATAATTAAATATGTTATTATAAAATAATTTTACATTTAGAAAGAAAGAGAAGACTGCGAAAAAGATAAACTCGCAAGTAAATCAAATTAAGCTAATTAAATAATATATTGCACGAAAATACTCTTACTTAATAGTGAAAAGAAATTTGAACTACAATTATAATGTTTCCATATTCTTATACTATTGTTAAATTGGGTATGAGTACCATCCAATTTTCACCGATTAGGTTATAAAACCTAATTTAACTTATAAACAATGTATTTGTCTTCTATATTACTATTTAAACAAATATAGAATAATATAAATAATTTGTGTAGCAAGAAAATGTAAATTGATAATAACTAATATTTATATTGTTAAAAATCAAAATATATAAGTTATTCTAAAGTAAACAACAGCATTACATTATCTTAAAACTCCAACAGTATATTTATATATAACGATGTTATTACTTAGTCAACAATTGAATTAGATATAAATGATGTTTATAATTTTGCGGTATTTGGGATTAATAGTATTAACTAATAAATATAAGATTCTCTTATCAATATAACTGTATTTTTCCCAATTATTTAAGGCTCTTTAATATGTATACAGTGTAACGTTTTCATATCTAGTTCAAATCTTATTTTTAGTGCATAAGGTCAACGTTTATCAACAATTATGTAGTAATCAATGCAAAATCTAAACATATAACTTACATCCATTCAGTTTAGATATTATTCAAGATAATGTAGTGGTCTCATTTATTCCATGTAATAATTAAACTATTAAATATAAATTGAATAATCAAATATTATTGGTTACAGTTTCGAAAACTTTGTTGAAAATGGATATTTTTTCACTGAAATCCTATTTGATGTAAAAGTATAAATTTCTAACTTACAGGTTTGTACAAATCTTTAAAGTTATACTAACAGTTCTTACAATTTATTGATTAATATTTCTGAAACACCAACAAAAAGCTGTGAAAGTATCTGTAACTCTTCTCAAATGCCTGTTTACGGCTTATGCCAGAATGATTTATTCAATGGAGTATAAGTAAATAATGGAACGAAACTATGTTCAGATCCATACATTTTTGAAGAATATTAATGTATTTGCAAAGATGGATTTGTTTAAAATGGATCAGTTTGTATTAATATAACAATGTAATTTAATGAATTGGAATAACTAATATATTAAGTAAATAATAGTTTATAAAGTTTAAGTGTTGATCTTTCTGTTCTCCACAATATAACTGATCAAAATAAAATTGATATTGAAAACTAATTAAATAACAACATTAACACACTTTAAAACGAGCTCGTTGAATAAAAATCAACTTTGAGTTAAAGTGTAATTAAACTCAATGAATCAATTAATAACAATTATTTAGTTTTAACTTAAAATTTAGATAATCTCAAACAAGATTTCATATCAACTAACTTATACTTAGCATAACTAATATCTACTAATTCAATAAATATTTAGAACATTAACAATACGTTTTCGTCATAAATTATTACCATTACAAATATGATAAACAATGTAAATATATCGCTATCTTCAAATATTGATAACATAAAAACTGGGGTTTAATTAATACAAACGTAAGCCATAAATACAGATAATAAAGTTACTTCGCTTTAAAGCGCATTTAATACATATTCTACCGACACTTAATAAAATATCAATAATATTAACAACAGATTAAACAATCTATAAACTTAAGATCAATAATTATAAGGATAAATTAATAATCACAATGGAGATATTTATAATTTGTATATTACAACTGGAAATTTAAACGGATAGGTATAAAATCATAATGTAGATATCGCGCAATTATACAATTAATTGTCTATATTAAAGGCTTAGGTCGATACATTTGTTGCAGGTAATATTTAAGTAAGTGAGAAATTTGACACTTGTGGTGATAAGTTAACAGAAGTTTGTGGAAATGGTATATGTTCACTTTTCCGACCATAAACGTTAGAAGGAGCAAAAGATAAATGTGGCATTGATCTAGGTGAAGTTTGAAATAGTGAAGTTATTTATATGTATAATGTAGACTTTTAATTATATATCACCTTCCTCAAAACAGTCTTTACAAAAACAGAGACAAATACCAAATACCACTTATTATTTCAACTTGTTAGTATAAAACTCAGTGAAAACTTAGTAGATCCTTATAATATTGCCTTGAATCAGATATAATCGATAGTTGAAGATATTTCATCTATTGATAGTTTTACCAAACTTATTTCTTCGGAACGGAATTAAAGAATTCTTATTTATCATTTGCGTTATGTAAATTATTAGTAGATGGCGTTTATTCCGTTACGACGGCTACAGCTAAGTTCTCGCATTTGAATCGTGCCGATGTTAACCGTGTAGTTCTGATTCAGAGGCTAATATGTTGAGCTATGTAACATACTGTTTCTATTTCCAATGGCGTGTCTGCCAGCGTATCAGCGTTCTGTGCAGTGCAGTGCGTATTATTTGATAGCAGACACTACTGCTGTACGAAACACGGCCCTTGGAATGGCGGGACATGCGGAGAAGATAAATGGTTGGCCGTTAACACGAAATACACTGGCACAACATTCGTCGTGTATTGTGGTTTGCAGTGGTGCACCGTCGATGTTCGGAAACCTGTTTCCCAGTAATATTTTCGGTTAATCAACGTAAATATTGCACAGCTCAAAAATTCTCGATCAGTATATAGAAGTAAATTATTCAGTATATAGAAAATGATTTGAAAATTTAGTGGCGAGTCTCACTATTGCGCGGCGGCTAATTGTAAAATACAACACAAAACGATATCTGCATTTAGCTTAGTGACGAAATATAATTCGTGTTTTTATTTTAATGTACTCAATGGTACTATTCCTTGCCATTTCAGCTGCATACTCGATTTGAGTACAAAGAACTAAATTGCAACACAGCCCTAAAATTTTAGTGGTCAATATTTACCCGAACCCGTTGTTAGATGTTGATGTCCAGAAAACACTGATATCGCGAATGATCTCACCGCGTGGACGGCCTTACACGACAAATATTTCGACAAACAGTGAATTTCGCTTACTCAGAATGAATATAATGCACAAGGGACACGTGGACCAGTTTCATTGTATGGAGACAGAAAATTATTTGAAACCATATAATGCATTATATTTAAAATTGTAGTGCGGCCATTTGTTATTATAAGACATTTAGAAACATGCAAACTGAATCAGTGAGTTAGATTAGTGAAGTTTGAGCGAAACATCTCAGATATTATATTGGCCTGCTGCAAACACTTGCAAATGGTGGCGATGTCTTGATACTGTACCAATGAAATTGGTTTCTGGATGTTCTGTTGTACCTGCTAAGTTTTCTCGCGAATATTGAAACATTGTAAGAGCCTCCAATCTGGTGAGTCTACAAAACTATTTAGCCCCGTTTTGGGATAATTCAGTTGTTTTCAGTGTACCAGGTGGAATTCAAAGCTGTAATAGTTTTTCAACCATTTGGATTTAAAGGAAAAGTGGTTGTACAACTTCCACAATATAAAATGAGTATACTGCATGAAATTTAAGAATTGTAAAAGCGGGATCAATTTTAA
>CAXDID010001236.1:1003708-1256265 GCA_963988835.1 Hexamita inflata
TTTGTTGCTGTAAAAAAGAAGCTCCGAAATACTTTTCAATGATTTCACGTTTGAGATTCAAACCACAATTGTCTAGCACTAAGTGTTGGAGCATTTTCGGTTCCTCTTCAAAATCAACCATTTTGCGATTATATATGTCAATTATCACTGGCTTTTTGTTTTTTAATTGTGCCACAAATACACCATTATTGAAATAAAGAATTTAATCCACTTTTTTAACATGGTAAATTGGTTCATCAACTCCAAGTTCAAAAATATTTATGTTAGTTAGGTAACCGGTATCATCATACTCCCACATGTAGGAATAAACAATTTATTAATTTTAAAACATGCACATAAAAAAATCAAGTGTTTAATAATATTTCAATTGATTGTGTAAATCGTTAAACACAAATGTATCGTATTTATTTTTAACAAATAACTCATTTTCTGTACTGTATAGACTACTATAATATGCATGCACATTAATTCTATTGAAATCTGGTATTTCAAAGACAAAAACAAATTATTTATCTTACAATTTGAATATTTAATCACAAACCTGAATATATAGTACCCCTTTACATAGAATAAGTTGATGAAAGAATCCTTCGAATATAATGGACTCATTTGCGTTCTATTCTTCTTTTATATAACCTGAGTAAATTTCGCAATTAATTGAAATTTGTTTAAGTATATTCATTTCCTAATCAATTATGAATAGATTATTATCTTCAATAACTGTATATAAATCAATAAACATAAATGGTTTAAACACATGCATCAATTAACATTTATCAAGTATTTTCAGTTATTGATTAGTGTTAAAACTTTGAAACTTTTAAAACTCATTATAATGATTTAGGGTTTCTTATGGATATTTTTCACCAAAATATTCTTTAAGAATGTTGTCTTTTAGTTTTAATCCTGTGATGCCAAGTTCAAGAATATCATCAATTTATTCAATATTAATTTTACTTGTAACAATTTTCTCATTTATCATATCAAATAATTCTAATGCATTACTTTCATTCTATAATACTAGAATAGCATCGCATTACAGTATAAGCTTACATGACTAATATTACTTTATAATTCTATTTGTATTATTATTTTCTAAATGGAACAAAATATTAAAATTGTTATCAAAGTCCAACTTATCAACTTAATATATGTTTTAGCAATATTAAAAGCTAATTTTAGACGTATAATCAATCATTTTGTATTTACTATTATTTTATATAAAGAGCTTTCCATCATCATTTATATAAAAAGAGCCATTAGAAATATAAAAATCTTAAGCGTAAATAAATTTATGTGTTTATATCAACTGATATTTGATTTATTTGTTTCCTTCTATTATTTTATCCGTTAATTTAACTTCTATAATTTAATTATTGGTTAATATATAATTTTTGTCATCATACTTTAAACTCTTTATAGGCTACTCTTCAAATTTATAACGTTCTACACCAAGCACTTATTGCTGTTTGTTAATAAGATAATACCACTTATCTTTAATAAACAAATATGTGTCAGCACTAATGTTTATAATTGCATATTATTCTTTTAAAAGTTAAAATATTTCTCCTATTTAAAATTTCGGTTATGTTTCTTCAGATTCATCTGAGTATAAGGAACTTTCGCCCTCAGTAATCTCCATTTTATCATCTTATATCTGGTAATTATTAGAAGATATTTGAGAAATATAAGACTAGCTTGAGGACTCTTCTTATATATTTTCATCTGACATCTGATTGTGGAGTGATAAAATATAATATATAATTATAGATTAAATATATAATTATAGATTAAAAATATGAAAATAGGAAGTTATAAAAGACTAAAATAAAATGTTTAATTACCTTTATATTTACCTCATGTGGTTTTTGTCAACCTTCTCCTCCATTAAGTCCGTAGATTCCTCCGAGTAATATGTCCATTTCTCCTCCACAAACTTTATTGTTTCTAACGATTTAAACGTCATTTGCTTCCAAATTGAGATTGAGATCTCCGCCTAAACCTTCCATTGGTTATTATCTGGCAATTGTCTTTGATTAGCTTTATAATGGAACTTCTCTAAGACCAGCGGTAGCTTTATCTTGGAGCAACTTTGCTCTTGCTGCGAGAGCAACAAGTGTGCAACTTGCAACATCCGCAGTTTTGAGTCCGTATGCTGGTGTATCGCTGGTAACTGAGCTTACAGAAGCAGAGGTACCAAGTAACGCGTCAGCGGATGCTTTCCAAAATTGAACAGTGATGTCTATGTTATCAGCGAATCCTCCGTAAACTGTGGCTAAGGCTGAGTAGCAGGCGTTTGCTTGTGAGTTCAAGATGGGGATGAGATTGCTTGAAAATTCTTTTTGTTGAGCGGCTGTCATTTCCCATGGTTGATTCTGTAGGAATTGTCTGTAGAATGGTTCTGACAGGTTTGTGCTGAGAATTGGCGCTGAGATGACTTGTTTTTGTTTGATGATGAGGTGTGCGCTTTCTTAGTTTTCGTTTTGGTTCGATTGGCATATTGATTGATATTTCTTGTATATCTTGTTGTTGTAGTTGAATCCGCTATTGAGTTCTCTTTGTCCGACGGTGGCTAGGTTCCCCTGTGCGAATTTGGAGCTCAGGAACGGGTCGAAGTCGTCTTGAAGTAGGATGCTTGAGATTTGGTCGTCCTCGAGTCTCGCTGCTCTGGAGCAAATGCTATTTGCTCTTGGGACTTGAACGCGTTTTGTGATGTTTCTGAGTCTTCCGAGGGCGGAGCTCGAGCGTTCGTCTTGAACTGGTTGATAGGGGACTTCGAACGTTGGTTCGTACTTTGAGTTGTTGTTCACGAACTGGTTCTCCGTTTCAACTTGGAGGAGTGGTGAGGACCCGATGAAATCGGACGTTTGGTCAAAAAGACATCCTTGGAGTGGAACGTCTAATTATTTAGCGGTATCCGTAAATATCTTTTGGAGGATTTACTTCGGGCAGGATTAAATCATTCTTAGGCAGTTCTGAGCGGATTAGAGCTGCTTGGGGTTCACTATTACTTTTGGCTTGTTCAACGTGTTCTCCATTTACTGTTTATTCTTCTAAATGAGCGGGTCGAAGATATTGAAGCCAGGGAGCTTGACCTTAGCCTGGTTTGGATCGAGAGCGGTTTTCTCGTCCTCGCCCTCCTTCGGAGCAATTAAGGAGTCGATGTCAACGATTTAACTCGTTTCCAAGTACTGCTTAATCGGATCTATCAAATGCTTGGACATCACCGGCAAGGAATTGCTGATGAACAATTATATAGCTTATTGATAGAGCTCGTTGGTTGTTATCTTGTGACCAAGCTGGATTTGCATCAAGACCTTGGCCAACATGATGATCACATCAGTTTGAGGTATCAAACCTATCTCCATATCAGAAAGCTCTGAACGAAGCTGCTTGGTATCAAGCTTTAGCACATCAAGTGGAGGATCCTTGGCCATTGCCTTGGCGTGACCATACATGAGCTGTCTCTGCTCAATCAACTTGATCGTCTCACGCTTGTACATTTCACCATCCAGTTGGGGATAGGTGTCAGTAAGACGCTCAACAACTTCACGCAAGTACGCATCCTCTTCAATGGTCATTTCACTAACGTCCTAGTCTGAAGTGTTTTAAATTAAAGACTCGGCTGTTAATGGTTTCCCACAAGCAGCGCGGATCAATAATGTGGTGAAAGCAACTTGGATCAAGACCTTGTGGCCCTCCTCGTGGAATTGGAACAATTTAGCATCAACTGGCTTAACTCTTATAAAGCAAACTTCTGGGTGTGGAACATCAGCTGGGTACTTGTAATAACAGTAGTTCAACAATTCAGAGCTTACCACAACTTTCAAATTGTATTGCTGAAGTCTTCTGTCATGCTTTTGCTTCTCAAGTTTTTCCTTTTCAAGTTAGTTAGTAGCCTTCTTGGTACTTACTTCAACAACATCAACCATTAATCCTCTTAAATAACCTTCAACGGAAAGTCTTCTTGATCTTTCAACTGATAAACCAACTATGGCAAAGCTGGCGGCGGCACTCTTAATTCTCTTGTAGCCACTCTTTCTGGCAGCAGAGCTAGTTAAAACGCTTTCTAAGACACCTTAACGTCTTAGGCATACGTCTTCTCTCCATCTCGCGAATGAATTAGTCTTACAATTTGGTGAGTTAGAACGTGGAGCATCCTCAGTATCCAACTGATAACTGCCACCGATTGATTTGATAGCTGAGTTAATAGCGTTACAAGCTTAATGCCATGAACAGTTGAGTTCTGATGCAAGAGTGCATGCGATAGCATTGAATTGAGTGTTAATAGCTTGAATAAGCTCGAAATTATTCTAGTGGTGAATAAGAGCCATAATCATGTTTTCTCCTTGGAGCATCATAGCTCTAAAGTTACGAACGTGCTCTGGTGAACAGATATGGTGTTTGTAAGATTCGAATCTGGTATTACAAACATTGCATTCTCCTGCGTTGTAGTCTTCAGCAACTTTTACTTTGGCGAATTTATCTCTTGAAGAAATTTGTGCAATCTTTTCAACGACCAAGTCATAAAGGAATGAGTTGGTGCTTTGATCTTTGCTGGCAGTAATTTTGTTTGAGTATACAAGAGCCTTGTGTTCTTATTCAGCAGCTTCCATAATTTCTAATGGAACAAATAGATTCTTCATACCAAGTTTCTCATTGAATATGAGAACATGGGTTAAAGTTCTTCTTGGAAGTGGATCAACATGACCAACTAAGCTTAAGAATTGAGCCAATAAGCAAACAGTATCATAAGTTGTACGCATACGACCAGTCTTACAAACATAGAGGTTATAATTTGTAGAGCTGAACTTTGGCTTAATGATAATGAGATCATCTTCTGGCTTTGGATTGACTTTTTCTTAAGTGTACAATGAAACTGGTGATTGGTAGTTGCAGCTTCTATCTAAAACAAACATTTCATCGAAGTCTACCAACCAGTTCTTAGAATTAGTGGCGTTCTTTGGTACTTGGAGCTTTTCGAAGAGTGTTTTGTTAAATTGCTGTTCTGGGGTTAACGTTGGGTTATTTCTGTACGCGAGATATTCATTGTATCCTGGGAGAAGTTTGGGATCAAAGCGGAGCATTTAAAGTACTTGGTTGTTTTGGATGATGAAATCGTCAACTTAATTTTGAAGTGCTTGTTCTGGAGTAGTTTGGAGCACTTGGAAGTCTGATGGCTGATATTTGAATTCTTCAGGTGTTATTTATGACTTTGAGAGTTGTTTTATTTCGTCGTGGATGATGGTGGCAGCTTTCTTCGAGTGTTTAGTGGCTGATACGAGTAACTGAGCGAGTGCATGGCAAGTTTTGGCGATTACGGTTTCAAAGTGCTGATATTCGCTTGCGAGTTCTTCAGCACCTTCAACGAGTAATTTGTCTTGTAAAACGCAGCTTGGTTGCTTGAGTGAGTTTCCGAGCATCAGAAGTCTTCCGTATGGGACTGAGTCGAGTGGGTGTGCATAAGTTACGCGTGTGTCGTTAACGTAGAACCATGTCTTAGTTGGATCGTCGCACAGTGGGAATTAGTTTTGAATCACGTCATAGTTCAATTAGTTGGTGGATGTGAATTGCAGTGGGAAGTTGCAGTTAACGGACACTTTCAAATCGAGAGTTTCAAGATTCCTGGGTGAGTAGAAGAAGTTAAAATCCTGAACGGTGACCTAAACAGTTTACTGTGAGAAGGCGAACTGTTGTGAATTGCAAAGATTCAACTGCTACTTTAAAGTGGTGATCACGTTTTGGTAGTAGGTGTTCTTAACGCAGTCCTGTTACTATTGATTTAACTGTTTTGAGCAGGCTAGGATTTACTGAGCTAGTTGGGGATTGATTTGAGCGATAGATTCTTGCTCTTCAGTTTGCTCTGGGGGCTAAAGATAATTAGGAAGCTGGTGGATGTCAAAGTAGTTCTAAGCGAGCTGGGTCTGGCGCATCTTCACGCGATGCGCGTAAATGTCTGTCATCTGGGACAAGACCTTGTGCAAGGACTAACGCTGCTTGGCAGTTGAATCCTCGAGCTGGTTAAGTAAACGAGTTACGTCGTCGTCGGAAGTGAACGAGACATCAAGCTACGAATACAAATCCTTGTCAGACTACTTCAACTGCGTACTAGGGTGATAAATCACAAAAATCGAACGCAACGGCTAACCAGCAGCCTCTATCAACAACAAAGGCAAATCTGACTAATAAACACGAGGAACGTACGCTTAAAACAGCTTGAGCTTCA
Source organism: Hexamita inflata (assembly GCA_963988835.1). Lineage (NCBI taxonomy): Eukaryota > Fornicata > Diplomonadida > Hexamitidae > Hexamita > Hexamita inflata. The sequence continues at coordinate 1,009,935 of CAXDID010001236.1, forward strand.
ACGTCTTACGAGACGCGTTTGTAACATCGTCATCGTGGAATATATACGCATAATCCGTTATTAGCTCTGTAAACGACTAGGGTTAGAAATCTCTACGAATAAGCATTATTTGAAAGGAAGGAGTGGTGATTATTTAACTCAAATCTTAACTAAAATATTAAAATATATTGAAAAACTACCTCTTTTATATTAAAAATAAGTAATTTAACAATTATTTACTAAATATTACATAACATTGGATCCAATTCATTTTTCACTAGAACTATATGGTCAGCATAAATGAATGTTTATATTTTTATTAATATTATATGTTTAATTAATTTCAACTGTTCACTGGTCCTCTTCAGCACCTTCACCGGCTCCTTCCTTGTTGGTAAGGGTTTCCTTGTTCTTGAATTCGGCGATGAGATCGGCTAAGCCGGACTCGACCTGGCCGAAGTCGTCTTCTTCGAGACCTTCGTTGGTGTACCAGTGGAAGAAGGCTCTGCGGCTCTTCATGATCTGGAACTGCTTGAAGATACGCTCGACGACTTCCTTGATGGCGGTGGTGTTGCCGATGAAGTTGGAGGCCATCTTGAGACCTCTTGGTGGGATGTCGCACATACCGATCATGATGGATCTTGGGATCCACTGGACGAAGTATGTCTTGTTCTTCTCTCTGATGTTGAGGATCTGCTCTTCGACGTCCTTGGTGGAAACACGACCACGGAAGAGGGCGACGCAGGTGAGATACATGCCGTTACGTGGGTCGCAGGCGGCCATCATGTTTTTGTTGTCGAACATCTGGGAGGTGAGTTCTGGGACGGTGAGGGCGCGGTAGACCTGGGAGCCGCGGGAGGTGAGTGGGGCGAAACCGGTCATCATGGTTTTCAGACGCACGAATGGGACGAGGTTGGTGGCGAGCTTTCTGAGGTCAGAGTTGAGTTGACCTGGGAAACGGAGGCAGCAAGTCTGGCCGGACATGACCAAGGAGACGAGGTGGTTGAGGTCTCCATAGGTTGGGCAGGTGAGCTTGAGGGTACGGAAGCAGATGTCATAGAGGGCTTCGTTGTCGATGGCGAAGATGAGGTCGGCGCAGTCGAGGAGGGCGTTGAGGGAGAGGCAGGAGTTGTATGGCTCAACGACGACGTCGGAAACGAGTGGGGATGGGATGACGGAGAAAGTGCACTTCATCTTGTCGTTGAAGTCTTCGTGGACACGAGACAAGATGAGGGCGCCGAGACCGGAACCGGTACCACCACCGAGGGAGTGAACAAGCTGGAAGCCCTGGACGCAGTCGCAGGCTTCAGTCTCCTTACGGACGACGTCCATGATGGCGTCGATGAGTTCGAGACCGTCGGAGAGATAACCTCTGGCGTAGTTGTTACCGGCGCCAGATTGACCGAAGACAAAGTTCTCTGGTCTGAAGAGCTGACCGAATGGGCCGGCGCGGACACCGTCCATGGTGCCTGGCTCGAGGTCCACGAGGACTGCACGTGGAACATAACGTCCACCAGTGGCTTCGTTGTAGTAGACATTGATGCGCTCGATTTGGAGTTCGGAATCACCGCAGTACTCACCGTTTGGATCGATACCGTGTTCGTCTGAGATGACCTCCCAGAACTTGGCACCTACTTGGTTACCGCACTGACCGGCTTGGATGTGGACTAATTCTCTCATTAAATTTTGCGGAGGAGGTGTGGATTATTTGTGTATTTTAGACGTTGTGTTTAGCTTAAATTATATGGATATCAAGTTTCCACTTCGCAATATGAATTAAACCCAAAAATACATCATTCCTGAATAATTCAAAAACTAAGTGTTAATGTAGTAAATATTTAAACTTAAACTGGGAGGTAAAGACAAAAACAATGTAGATGACCATATTATAATTAAAACTTTTCCTTGTGAAGTAATGTGTGATGAAAAACTCTAAGATTAGCAGCATAAATTGAACACTATATATTTCCATATACCATTAAAATATTATGATGAAACGAAAACCGAATCGGAGTAATTAGTGGATTTTGCGAATACTGCTCAACTGGAACCAGAATGGTATTATAAAATGGATCCAGATCAATTAACTTACTCAAAGTACTTTATTAAAGAAGACATTGGTTGTTAGCATTTTATAAGGGCTTGTTAGTTGCTTTGCAACACTTGTAACAAATATTATACTTGTCGTTTTTGTCACGATGAAATAGAAGATCACAAATTCCCAAAGTAAGAAACAAAGATGGTGAAGTGTATTTATTGCAAATGTGAGCAGCCTTTCCAACAGTATTGCTAAAACTGCAAGTAATGTTTTGGAAAGCAGTGGTGTGAAATATGTCGTGCGTTTTGTAACATTGGTAACGAATCCAAGCCGATGTATCACTGTAAAGGTTGCGATTCTTGCATGACTGGTTGGGCTCATTAGTGGCGTCATTGCGATAAATGCAATTCATGTGTGCGTGTTGACTGTTTTTAGGGTCATCAGTGTGTCAAATTTGATGGAACATGCCCCGTATGCATGGGTGATTTGGAAGATACTATATATGGTAGGATGCTCCTCAATTGCAGTCACGCGATCCACAAGCATTGTTACGATTAACTTATTCGTTAGGGCGAGTACCGTTGTCCAGTGTGTAGGCGTTTCCTCCCCGTTGAAGAAGAGAGAGAAATTTTAATAAACCACTTCAAAAAACTGTTGAAAGAAACGGTCATTTTTAGACCAATTCGGTACGTTCAGTTCCACTGCTTAGAATGTCAAAGAGACTTCTACGGTGCATTCCATTCATTTGTGGTCATGTGCGGAAAATGTGAGCTGTTTAACGTTGAAACAAGGGAGAATATAATTGGAAACAGAGAACTAGCTGACGAGGAGTGGATAAAGTATCCTGAAACGAAACCGAAGTTCTGCACAGTTGAGGATATTCGCGAGATATTGTATAGTAAATATTAAATTGAGCTTGAGAAAGAATGGAACTTGGAGAACGTTGGAGATGCCTTGAATATGTATCCAAAAACTAAAGAATAATTCCTTTCGTATCTTTAAAAGTGAGCATAAGACTCATTTAATATTTTGGATGTGTATTACTAAGTGAATTATTTAACTTTGCAATATTCAAGCTATTTATATTATAATATAAATGCAAAGAACTAATCATTGCTAATCCTTATTTTATAATTTGATTCATTCAATAGTTATATAATTCTATATTCACTAAATACTGTTACATCTTATAATTCAACAGTAATATAGACTAATAATACCCACCTCAAAATGAATTACAAATGTCTAGCAAACATCCCTAATTCTGCTTCATAAATAACTCGTAATTCAGCTAGAAATATCTTAAATACATCTAATAATAACAATATGTCATTACCTTCTATCCAAGCTTCTAAATTGAGTAAATAATAGGAAAAGAATGATCTATAATTGTAGTAACAATTAAAACAGTTGTCTTTTAAAGGATTGAAATAAGATGCACCAACAAAACATAATAAACTTGATAAATACTAAATGTATTTGCATATCAAAAAGCTAGGTAATATGTACTAAAGTCAGTATACTGGTTAGATTTAAGAAGTCGCAATACACTCAGTATCTGTATCAAACCTGTAAAAACTAAGATGTGTCAATAATTTATCAAATAGTAGTGCGGAGTTAAGTATTGATATTAATTCTTCGTTTGAAATTGAATTAACAAACGCAGATGCAAATATGAATGATTTATTTTGAGATTTACAATTGTGTTTATTGGTAATTTGCATTAAAAAGTTGTTTGTAAAGCGATTATTGCTTTATTTCATTAGCCTTAAGTTATTATAGCCTTAAGTTACATAATTCAATTTCGCTATTAATTGATTATATGTACTAATAGTACATATACTTGTATACAACGTGTTTCACTTTTAGGCGAACGGATCTAGAGTTCGTTCACGAACGCGTTCATTTTGAAAAATATTTTGTTGTGGCTTTAACCAATGTTGCAAAAAATGATCTCTTGTAAAGTGGTACGGTTTGATGCACGTCAAATGATAATTATATAAAATACTATATGATAATTAAATATTACCACTCCAAGGTATTCTTCACCTATTATAAATTTAAATTATAATTATAAATGAATATATATCTATTCTATTCTTATATAGTAATCTAAGTTAGTAAATGTCCTGTCGAACGAATATTTTCAGAAATTGGCAATTTAATTGGATAAAGAAGATATAAATTAAGCCCTAATATGCTAGATGCAACATTTATGACTAAAGATCGAGCTTATGAGGAATATGAGTAACTAATAAAATTATAAGAACAATTTGATCGGATAAAAATTAAGAAGGTCCATAAAAAATAATGAATAAATATTCAAAGAACAAAAGTTATTATTTAAATAATTTCTTAATATTTAGCATTTAATATAATAAAGGAACCCACTTCATCCAAATGAAAGTGTAAGGCAACGTGTAAATACAGGCTCACAGTAAATACCAGCTAAAACCTTCATTTAGAACCATATATTCCCAACATGGGGGTAATATAGTGTTATATTAAATTATATAATTATATAATTCATATTGTTTTAATTATGTTAGAAGAATCATGTAAATAATAAAATAATACACTTGATAAAAGCTCTATGCTTGTTATTATTATCTTAATGTCATAATAATGCGTTGTCACAATTTATATTGCCATATACGCTTCCTACAATTGAGAAATGCTATCATTTAGTAAGTTAAAAAATCTTAAGACGCTTCGCGTCGAAATAACTTATAGTAAAAATATATAATCACTCCAAAACGTCTTTTCGTTTTTGTTGAACGTAAAATCACATAAAAGATGCTTTTTGAACGTCTATTTCTAGGCGAACGTCAATTTATACAAGTACATTGTACTATTGATTATTTATAATAAATATTGTTAATAAATATTGTTTCAGTATATTGCTGTAAGTACGCTTAGTTATATAGTCGCATTATCTAGTCCTTTATACATTATCCCACCTGAACTTGAAAAAATACAAAAATAGAAAATAATATTCATGAAAATGTTACAATTTCAAATCAAATAACTGTCAAACCATCTCCACCACTTCATACCCCTACCATTTTTTTATTATCCACTCCACCAAATGTAAAAACCCTCATCAATCGCCCCCTTGAACCTGAACCGCACGAAACACTCCCCAGTGAAACAAAAATCTTCTCGTCTTCCACAAGCGCTCGACCCCGTTCACAAAATATTCAGTAACTAAACGGTGAACAAAGTTCACCTTAAACTGCAAAACAGAGACCAAATGGCCGAGAACGGGAAGCAAATCGGAAACCTGTGGAGCATTCGAAAGTTCAACTACGAAGAGGATTTAGAAAAAGTTGAGGAATTCGACTCGAACAGAATCCAAAGGCTCAGAAACGCTGAAATAAAAGATTCAATTCAATTAGAAGTGGATATGAAACAGTATGACGTGCAAAATGAATGAGTATGTGTATTTGGTAAAATTATTTAATTAAAAAATAATATCAAGTTATAATATTAATACTGTGGGTTTCAAAATCAAAAAGAATTTTCTACTAAATATTAATTTCGATTTTTTAATACTCACCAAACTTAGCTAGAGTCTCCTCGTTCGCACAACATATAACAAAGTGAACTACAGTACATTATTCATTTCTACAGCGGTCTTGATTGAGTTCTTATTGCGGTTTAATTAATCAAAGTTAATTTCATAATAAAAAATTGTCAAGTTCGGACGAGTTCTTCTTTAGAAAATTGAACTGATTTAACAGATGAATACAGAGGTAGTAAGTAGTATTTCAGGAATTTTTGAGCACCAGATTTTTTCTGATTTTGGGCTGTTTTGGCCTAAAATCGTCATTTTTTGCTTCTATAATTCGAGCAAGAAACTGAGTTGAAATAAACTGTATGGTTGAAGTTACCATAGTATATTGTAATATATATTTACAAATTTATTTCACTCCAAATGAGCTCCAAAATTAATTCTTTTTGATTTTGAAACCCACAGTACAATAGTATATTAATCAAGTCTTAAGCAAAAAGGCTTTTTATATACAAATTTTTGTGCGAGCTAGAAGCTTTTTATGAGGGGGAAAACGCGAGCTTATAAGTATTTATAACTGTGAGTAAAACTGATATTATATATTTTGTTCAGATCATCACTTGTACACGAGACATGAGCGAAATAATTATAATTTAGATAACATTTTATTGGCAATGTCTTCGAATGAATTTGACTATCTATTCGCTACTAATATTCTTTATATTTGATTATATTTGTTAACTAATTAACTGATATTTAACAATTCCAGCAATTCATGCTTTTTAAGTCTAAATTTAACCCGGTACTGTGTAATAATTCATACTTACGGCAAACTTACTGATAGAAGTCGGATATCAACGTACTTGCATCACTTAATTACCACTACTTAATAGAATTCAAATTCTTTATTATTAACTTTTTAACTTCTAGCTCCTTTGAAAGCTTGGCATGTTAAAAAATTATCAAATAATTGCTTTTTTAAATTTAATTGAACTCAAAAATATTATAAATCTTCTTATTATATAGTAACATTTTACCAGTTATTAATTGTTAGCGTCTTTTTGTAAAATCTTGACACACACGATTTTGAACATTCTAATACTAATAAATAAAATAATATTTATGCATTTGGTGATGGTGCACAAAATGATAAATATCACACCACTCCTCTAAAAATCATAAAATTTTACTGTTTTGGGATCTAAAGTGGTGGGCAAAGTAAAGGAGACTCGGTCAAGGAAGATAGTGAGGTGGTTTATATTTTGTTTTTGGTCTTCTTGAACATAGAGTAACACAATTGCAAAAAATTAATATAATATTTTATCTACAACTGTGTATACACCTTCCACTTCCAAATGGAATCTTTAAATTGTAAACGTAAACATTAACTTGATAATTATTGTACGGTTTGAATAATCAAAATGTGTTTATTATTATACACAACTCGTAAGGAGAAGATAGAGAGTTGTTTGGCGTCATAAATATTTATCAATATTGTACTCAAAACAATCACTGTTTTAACGGTAGTGGACATATTTTAACATTCCAGCGTCTAAGGTAGAATCGTAGGCTTTTTTGAACAGCTATTAACAGATAGAATTTCGTTTTTACGGCATCACAGAGATGATTAATTCAACTGATTTTCGACATGTTGTTTTCTACTTCTCAGAAATAAATTTGTAAGCTTAATTGTTGAATTGACCAGATAAGCGTTTCTAATCAACTTCTTTATGCTCGAAGTTTTTAAGCGACCTCCTGTTTTTATATTTATTGAAGATTTGAACGAATTTTTATCTCAATGAAAATTTTGGGATTATTGGCTCTATATTATGTTCATATACGAGTCAATGATGAATTATCTCGGAAATATCAAGCATCAAGTACGACTAATCTCAAGCAAACCTATAAATCTTGAGCATTTTAGTGAGTGTCTACAACACGACATACTTTTGTCGATGATGTTTGGTGGTACCTTTTATTGAGTCAGAGGCGACCTATTAATTAAAGCTAAGGATAAGAAAACGAATTCTATTTGGAAAAATCACGTTAGAAAACAAAGTTCGTTAAAAGTCATTATTTGGAATAAAGTATTATTTACTGTATCAACACAGGTTACCATGAGCTTTACCAACTCAATATTTTACGAATGAAAACAAATTACGTGATAACTGTGAGACTCATAGTAAGATTTTGGATTGTACAAAAATATTAAATATTTTTGTTCAATAACTGATAATAGATGAACATTAGGTCAAATAATAAGTAAAATGCTAAAAGAGTTTGATCAAGATAGGTACATGCAAGTAAAATATGTACAATTAGTAGACTCAATGTCAGAAAGACTATCAAAATGCAAAGTGAGGCATTCAAGTGATTCTTTAAATCAATAGTAACAAATATAAGCTCAGGCGATCGCTTTAAAGGTCAAAAAGAGGCCCGCTTTATATGGTAGCATAGTAGTCAATAATTGCATTCATTTTCAATTATCTTAATGATTTTGCTGAAGAATAAATAATTTTTTGTAATATAGTGGTAGAAGAAAAGAATAGAACGTAGCAAAAGGCATTTTTGATGTGGAGTGAAAAGATTACCAGCCGAGTTATCATTTTAATACTCGCCCGAGTACAAGTCATTACCGGGCGAGAAAGTTCCGGTCTAAAAAATAGTAAAAATAATTTGACCGTATCACTACTGCATTATTTAAAGTTTTAACTCAAACTATATTCATACATGTACTAAGTACCTATAAATTAATATTGTGATGTGGTGGGGGTATCTGGACAGTGAAATAAATGATAGTATAACAAATAATAATAACAGATATATGCTATATATCTACATAATTTTAGACTCACACCATCATTATAAAATTTAAGTCTATATATTATTTCCAAATTAAAGAAACAGCTAGTTGAAAGCACAGCGCGCACAATAGCTGAAGACACGTTAGATCGTGGAACTAACTATCTTTTGTGTTAATACAGTCTCAAAAATATTTCGATCTAATAAGCAGGTGTTTGTGTTTTATCATCACCCCCTGGTTCGACCGATAAATTCTTCGGAAAAGATGTTAATGCAGCCATCACAATGTTTAAACATGTAGGAATGTAATTTCTTACTATTGCTAAATTGATGGGAAGAGTACATTCTCAGCACTCAGGCTAGCATGATAACCACTGTTACATAGCTGTGTTAGGTTCTACAGTTTAGAATACAGGCTTAGGAAATGCCATACTCTAAATTCCAGAAGACATAGCTGAACAAGTTCATGCCGATATATATTTGGAAAACTCTAACGAAAAGAATTTGAAGTTCTATACAGGAAGGGGTTTGGTAGTACAAGAAGAAGTTCAAGTCAAACATAATGGCCGCGCTGCGATGATATATATTATGCGCAAAGACTATAAGAAATGAGTTTCAAAACCATATTGATTATAAATACTACAATAATATAAATATAATTAATGATATGAGTTTGATATATTCTAATTACATATTGTCATATACAATTAATCTAGACACTGCAGTAGTCTAATTTCTAATATATTGGTAGATACTCTGTTACCTATAAATGACCTTTACCACCACAATGAAGTACTATTGGAGCCAAAATTATTAAATAATATTTAGTTGTAAATTTATATCGAGAAATTATGTTGATAGATATTTTAATACATGGTAATAATTTGACGCGATTTGGAAAGAAAAATATGTTTCAATACTTTATTTAGATTTTATTGTGGTTGGTGTTATCATCAGTGTTATCATACTTTACTTCATATTTTACTAATTTTTGTGAAAACCAACCACTTCAGAAAATGTTGCATGTTACTCCAATGAAACTGTTTGATAAAGCCTTTGAGAGTGTCCAAAAAAGGTAAACTGTTAATGCGAATGTAATGCTTTAGCAAATTGAAGGTTGCAAAATGATGCACCGTGCCACTCATATTTGTGAAGGAGAGTAGATAACTGCGTTCGCTAGTTTTATTCCATCATATTTAGTCAAACATATCGCTACTAGTGACACAAAAAAGTATGTCAAGCAGTTGAATAAGCAAATTAAATATCCTCTCAAAGCTAATTCAATTATACAATACAGTTAATCAATAATTGTTACTTTCCTAGCTTCATCCAAAGATAATTTAAAGAAAGTGTTGTACCTTCCAGCTGTTTAAGCAACATTTAAATAGCTTCCATTAGTCATTCCACGGTCTTCCACTGTATTGAATATCTAGTAACTTCTCAATAATGTTCAATTTGTGGGTGACAATTATGTTATCTTCCCTCAAGATCTAGATCAACTAATTTTGTCTGAACCAACAAAAGCCGGGCCAATAATGTCTAAGTCAGGAGTACTACTTCATCCAATCATTATTGATACAGCTGCTGAAATCTAAGTTGCTTAATTAATTATCAGAGAAGCATTTATAAATGACCCTCCTTCCAGCGTCTTTTAACCTGACGTCACATTAAAGAAACAGCTAGTTGAAAGCACAGCGCGCACAATAGCTGAAGACACGTTAGATCGTGGAACTAACTATCTTTTGTGTTAATACAGTCTCAAAAATATTTCGATCTAATAAGCAGGTGTTTGTGTTTTATCATCACCCCCTGGTTCGACCGATAAATTCTTCGGAAAAGATGTTAATGCAGCCATCACAATGTTTAAACATGTAGGAATGTAATTTCTTACTATTGCTAAATTGATGGGAAGAGTACATTCTCAGCACTCAGGCTAGCATGATAACCACTGTTACATAGCTGTGTTAGGTTCTACAGTTTAGAATACAGGCTTAGGAAATGCCATACTCTAAATTCCAGAAGACATAGCTGAACAAGTTCATGCCGATATATATTTGGAAAACTCTAACGAAAAGAATTTGAAGTTCTATACAGGAAGGGGTTTGGTAGTACAAGAAGAAGTTCAAGTCAAACATAATGGCCGCGCTGCGATGATATATATTATGCGCAAAGACTATAAGAAATGAGTTTCAAAACCATATTGATTATAAATACTACAATAATATAAATATAATTAATGATATGAGTTTGATATATTCTAATTACATATTGTCATATACAATTAATCTAGACACTGCAGTAGTCTAATTTCTAATATATTGGTAGATACTCTGTTACCTATAAATGACCTTTACCACCACAATGAAGTACTATTGGAGCCAAAATTATTAAATAATATTTAGTTGTAAATTTATATCGAGAAATTATGTTGATAGATATTTTAATACATGGTAATAATTTGACGCGATTTGGAAAGAAAAATATGTTTCAATACTTTATTTAGATTTTATTGTGGTTGGTGTTATCATCAGTGTTATCATACTTTACTTCATATTTTACTAATTTTTGTGAAAACCAACCACTTCAGAAAATGTTGCATGTTACTCCAATGAAACTGTTTGATAAAGCCTTTGAGAGTGTCCAAAAAAGGTAAACTGTTAATGCGAATGTAATGCTTTAGCAAATTGAAGGTTGCAAAATGATGCACCGTGCCACTCATATTTGTGAAGGAGAGTAGATAACTGCGTTCGCTAGTTTTATTCCATCATATTTAGTCAAACATATCGCTACTAGTGACACAAAAAAGTATGTCAAGCAGTTGAATAAGCAAATTAAATATCCTCTCAAAGCTAATTCAATTATACAATACAGTTAATCAATAATTGTTACTTTCCTAGCTTCATCCAAAGATAATTTAAAGAAAGTGTTGTACCTTCCAGCTGTTTAAGCAACATTTAAATAGCTTCCATTAGTCATTCCACGGTCTTCCACTGTATTGAATATCTAGTAACTTCTCAATAATGTTCAATTTGTGGGTGACAATTATGTTATCTTCCCTCAAGATCTAGATCAACTAATTTTGTCTGAACCAACAAAAGCCGGGCCAATAATGTCTAAGTCAGGAGTACTACTTCATCCAATCATTATTGATACAGCTGCTGAAATCTAAGTTGCTTAATTAATTATCAGAGAAGCATTTATAAATGACCCTCCTTCCAGCGTCTTTTAACCTGACGTCACATTAAAGAAACAGCTAGTTGAAAGCACAGCGCGCACAATAGCTGAAGACACGTTAGATCGTGGAACTAACTATCTTTTGTGTTAATACAGTCTCAAAAATATTTCGATCTAATAAGCAGGTGTTTGTGTTTTATCATCACCCCCTGGTTCGACCGATAAATTCTTCGGAAAAGATGTTAATGCAGCCATCACAATGTTTAAACATGTAGGAATGTAATTTCTTACTATTGCTAAATTGATGGGAAGAGTACATTCTCAGCACTCAGGCTAGCATGATAACCACTGTTACATAGCTGTGTTAGGTTCTACAGTTTAGAATACAGGCTTAGGAAATGCCATACTCTAAATTCCAGAAGACATAGCTGAACAAGTTCATGCCGATATATATTTGGAAAACTCTAACGAAAAGAATTTGAAGTTCTATACAGGAAGGGGTTTGGTAGTACAAGAAGAAGTTCAAGTCAAACATAATGGCCGCGCTGCGATGATATATATTATGCGCAAAGACTATAAGAAATGAGTTTCAAAACCATATTGATTATAAATACTACAATAATATAAATATAATTAATGATATGAGTTTGATATATTCTAATTACATATTGTCATATACAATTAATCTAGACACTGCAGTAGTCTAATTTCTAATATATTGGTAGATACTCTGTTACCTATAAATGACCTTTACCACCACAATGAAGTACTATTGGAGCCAAAATTATTAAATAATATTTAGTTGTAAATTTATATCGAGAAATTATGTTGATAGATATTTTAATACATGGTAATAATTTGACGCGATTTGGAAAGAAAAATATGTTTCAATACTTTATTTAGATTTTATTGTGGTTGGTGTTATCATCAGTGTTATCATACTTTACTTCATATTTTACTAATTTTTGTGAAAACCAACCACTTCAGAAAATGTTGCATGTTACTCCAATGAAACTGTTTGATAAAGCCTTTGAGAGTGTCCAAAAAAGGTAAACTGTTAATGCGAATGTAATGCTTTAGCAAATTGAAGGTTGCAAAATGATGCACCGTGCCACTCATATTTGTGAAGGAGAGTAGATAACTGCGTTCGCTAGTTTTATTCCATCATATTTAGTCAAACATATCGCTACTAGTGACACAAAAAAGTATGTCAAGCAGTTGAATAAGCAAATTAAATATCCTCTCAAAGCTAATTCAATTATACAATACAGTTAATCAATAATTGTTACTTTCCTAGCTTCATCCAAAGATAATTTAAAGAAAGTGTTGTACCTTCCAGCTGTTTAAGCAACATTTAAATAGCTTCCATTAGTCATTCCACGGTCTTCCACTGTATTGAATATCTAGTAACTTCTCAATAATGTTCAATTTGTGGGTGACAATTATGTTATCTTCCCTCAAGATCTAGATCAACTAATTTTGTCTGAACCAACAAAAGCCGGGCCAATAATGTCTAAGTCAGGAGTACTACTTCATCCAATCATTATTGATACAGCTGCTGAAATCTAAGTTGCTTAATTAATTATCAGAGAAGCATTTATAAATGACCCTCCTTCCAGCGTCTTTTAACCTGACGTCACATTAAAGAAACAGCTAGTTGAAAGCACAGCGCGCACAATAGCTGAAGACACGTTAGATCGTGGAACTAACTATCTTTTGTGTTAATACAGTCTCAAAAATATTTCGATCTAATAAGCAGGTGTTTGTGTTTTATCATCACCCCCTGGTTCGACCGATAAATTCTTCGGAAAAGATGTTAATGCAGCCATCACAATGTTTAAACATGTAGGAATGTAATTTCTTACTATTGCTAAATTGATGGGAAGAGTACATTCTCAGCACTCAGGCTAGCATGATAACCACTGTTACATAGCTGTGTTAGGTTCTACAGTTTAGAATACAGGCTTAGGAAATGCCATACTCTAAATTCCAGAAGACATAGCTGAACAAGTTCATGCCGATATATATTTGGAAAACTCTAACGAAAAGAATTTGAAGTTCTATACAGGAAGGGGTTTGGTAGTACAAGAAGAAGTTCAAGTCAAACATAATGGCCGCGCTGCGATGATATATATTATGCGCAAAGACTATAAGAAATGAGTTTCAAATAATATCTTTATACGTCTTTATAATAAAAGTAACACCAATTAAAGATCATTTAATAATTTAATTGAGTCGATATTAAAAATTTGCTTCTAGAGTATACCAAAAATTCCAAAATATATTATTATTTTAATATTTTAACTTTAATCATAACAATTATTTATGATTTATGCAAAAATAATTTCACTTCAATGTTGCTTATCTATTATATCTATTCTGAAGACTGCATATTCTACAATTCTTACAATCCAATAATAACATTAACAGATTTGTATTCGTTACCTTCTATGTATATAGCTTATAATATATATTACATGGATTATCCTGAAGACTTTGACACGAAATACGTTTCTACTGATGTTTTTGCTGACTAAAACGAAATTAATGTTACAATTTATGGCTATATTTACAAAGTATGTCAAAGTTCGGGTAATATTGGTGGCTTGCATGATGTTGCAAAAGTTTAAAATATATCTGAATATCATTTACTAAGTGGAATAGCATCTTTATATGTGGTATTTTTGGATCCAACATATACCAGATGTACTTTTACTTATGATAAAGTATATAAATATGATGTTGATTTAACAACTTCGCTTAACGGTTATTTGCTTAGTATTTATTTGTATACCTCACTATTGCACTACGAAGTTGATATTTCAACATGTTAAAAGCGAGTATTTATGAATATAACTCCAAGCTATGGAATCATGAAATTAAATAAAAACGACGTAGTTTTTCCAGTTTTTAATAAAGATCTCAGAAACTATGGTTCAGATTATGGTAACTTTTTATATCCACTAATTTTCATAAATAGTTATAAATAAGAAAATTTTGGTCTTCTTCCAAGCCCATCCAAACCCATTTATAGTAATTCAGATACTGTTATTGTTGAAGAATCCATATTATTTGGAACTTAAATATTTAATGAACTTGAAAATATATTGGCAGGAAATGATTCCCGTTTTGAAAACATAACAATCATCAATAAATGCGTTTAATTTTATGCTAACAGTCCTAGAGACATAGAATATCCAATTGGTTCTGGGATCATTAACAGTCTTAGAACAGAAATAAGCTAATCATCAAAAGATTCTGTTTCCAAAGAATATATTCAATATTTTGGTCCGAGAATATGTGTAAATAATTTCGTTTATATACCTGCTTTCTTTTTAACAGAAGAAGATCCCGCTTTGAAGCAACTGTGCGATTAATTACCTCAAATATAAAGCAATTTCACAAAGCACGTTTTAGATGGAACATGGGAATATTTAGGTGTAGATAAAAACATCAATAACGAAGCTAATAAATAGTCTATTGCATATACACAAAAAATGATTGACAAACTTACCGCGACATGCTAAAAAGCGTATTTCTTACCAAACTATCTTAAAAACTTATCAAATGCAATTTCAATTATTGCCATTCTTTATTATATTTCAATGCTTCTATTTAATATTATTAGAATAGTACTAACAAAATTAGATTAGACCCACCAATATTTCACTCTAATTTGTGAGTAAGATGAATGGAAAAGAATAAAAATATAAATGTCAGTTATTAGTGTATTAGGTATTTTAACCATTATTATTCTAGTAGTTATTAAACAGTACAGCTATCGACTTATTATTATATTAATTTTATTTATAACTTCTCTTTTAGTTTAAGGATTTTATTAATATCAACGATTTCCAAAATTAAATATTGGTAATTCAATTGACGAAACTAATTTTTCAATAAAGTAAATTCCAATTATTGCGACACAATTAGTTATTTCTATTGTATTAGATAGTTTGGATATATTATTAACAATTACTGACATATTACAAATGTTGGAATATATGAAATTTTAATATTATCTAAACCGAATCTAAAACATCATATGGTTGTTAAAACCAGCTAATTTAATATTGGATGCAGCAAAATATTTAGGAAAAGGAGTTTTTCCATTTATATTTTTAATTGTTAGTCTTGTTAATTAAGAAATCATGAAAAGTGAGCTCTTTATGAAGCTAATATAGAAATAAGAAGCATTAAACTACCACACATTTTTGATGAAAAAATTGCTTAAGTTATTTAGCTATTATTAAAGTTTTTCATATAATGTCTTTTTTGCATATACAGACACCGCATTTGATAATATTGTCAAAAATTCAATTCTTAATAGTAATATTTAGGTGATTATAAAGATGTATTTAGCTGGTACTTTGTATTCTATCTCGAAATACAATTTGCTTTTGGAATATTATAGATAAATTAATAAGTCTATTATTAAATTGTTGATTTCTGTGGTATAAGTTATAATTGATACAATCTCAATAATTGTAACACCCATAATAGTTTTATGGAATATATTTAATGGAAGATGGCAAAAAGCTATTAAAATTATATTAAACGCATTTTGGGCAATCTGCTCAATTATTTATTATATTATTGTAATGGTATTAGATCCAATAATAACAATTTTGTTTCCAACTACATTAATGCTGTAAGATTTTATGTTCCCGTGTCCTTTTATATTATAGTTATTTGGAATTTGTGACCATCAAGATGTAATTGCTTTGTAAACTAAAATATTATTAGCAACCGATTTAGCATCTACTTTGCGAAGAATTATTACTTCGATTATTGCAGGCGCTGTTTCATTATTTTTCTTCCTGTTATTTACATAAAATCAAGAAGCCTCAATTAGTCCAGTGCAACAGTGGCATTGCTTCATTTTCGCCGGCGCTATGTTTTTAACCCCTATAATATGTACAAATTAAATTGGGTAGTTCATATCAAAGAAGTAAACCAAAGTAGTAAGCAAATTAGCGAGTTTTCAGGCCTTGTTGGCGGAAAAGCATGCAAAATGTCACGAATCTCTTTTATCGGTTCACGGAAACTACGAGCACGATATTGAGTAGTGCGAGGAGTATTTTCGTGGTTTCATTTTTGCTGGTTATGGTACGATTCCGGGTTGTGGTCCTCTTTTGTCCTGTGTAGCAAAGTTTCTTGGAGCTACGTGTGTGGCTTCGTCTGGTGTGTGGAAATTTGATGTAAATATAGTGTCGAACGCGCTTTAGTTTATATTCACGGTGCTTATGGTCTATTGGGCCCTTGAAATCGACAACGAGACGAAGAATTTCATGGGCTGGTTTGTGGCGAGTATTATTTTGTAGTTAACGTAAAATTGGAAGGACGTTATTGAGGAATTGAACGAGGATTTTACAATCAGTTCAATAATTGAGCGCTCAATAAATAAGTTAAAGTGCAAAAAGAGTTAAAACAGAGTTAAAACGGAAGTGAACGACGAAATTAAAAACTAAACGGATTTAGTGATGTCGCCGGTTTAGTCGTTAAGCGAAAATGAAGACACTTTAGAATTGTGAGCAAAATTATATGTTTTAATTATTTAAAGTTACATAGTAGTTTTTGTGCAACAAAGTTAGATTTGTGGTCACGATTTATGAGATGAAGATGGAGTGATTAAATTGAGCCTAAGTACTGATAAGGTTACAGTTAAATGACTCATAATATGTAAAGTTAGTTATTTTGAGTTATAATATTTATTTGAAGCTTGTTATAGAGCTTTTTAAAGTAGTATAAGGTATTGTTTCATATTTCGGATGCGATAAGAGTCACAAATTTCATTTAGCTTTCATCTATTTGAGTTAATAAAATTGCAAATACTTTGAAAAATGAAGTACTATGATAGAACCTGATGTAACTGAATAAAAATGATATTAATTGATATATTTTCATTTGTTATTTATCAACAATCATGATATCTTCTATAATAATGTTCAAATATCTGAATTAAGAGTACAAAACAGCATGTAATAATAATATTCTAATAAATAGTAATTCGTATAGTTATTGTTAGAAGCTTAAGCAGTTGAATAATTAATTTATTGAAAATAGTTTCTATTTAGGCTAGAAGTCCGGTCACATGTTTATTTTTGCTGAGTAAACGCAGAAATCATAGATTAATATTTCTGTTTCCAACATAGAGGTAAGTAATTTTGCGTTATTTGGTTTGAATTTGAACAATTAAAGTGTTCAAAGCTCCTTAGTGAATGTAACTTTGAATTTTTAAGTGCTTTATGGCGCGTTGTTATGTCTTACTTGTGATGTCACTGTATTTAACTCAAGTTTGATTTTTATAGCCTCTGGGTAATAAATTTCGGCCGTTCTGCACTCGTCTTAGTAATCAATTGATATTCAGCAGACATTCATTCAGTTTAGGTTCACCAGTGCTTAATCTGCTGGAATTTGCAATATAATCAACACCTCTTTGCAATTGTTTTAGCTCTTGAGTTGTAAAATGTCCGGATTCAATCTGCAATAATCCATCAACAATAATTACATCTCTTCAATTATTATGCATAATACAGTAATTACTCTTGATTTAACATTGTGTGTTCAGAACACAGCCACTTCAAACGCGAATTTGTCCTCAAATTCGTTTATTTTGAGCTGCGATATTTGTTAAGACGTCGTTTACGGGATTTGCTCGACCCCAATTAATTTCAGTTAAATTGTGAACGGAATGTACATGTGCGTCCACCCGTTCGTGTACGAATCGGATGCTTGCGTGTGCAAAAACGGATTCGTTCTTGTTGGACTAAACTGCTTTGACGTGGTCGGTGAATTGCAAAACGTAATTGGCGGATTCTAAAATATGGAAAATTAAGTTTAAAACGTTAAAAATAATTTGAGTGCGTTTGTTGACTTATAAACGTAAATTAATCAATAAATTAAGCAGAATATTGTTTTGAATGTAAGTGAGCTGAATAATAGCTTGTAATGGAGAATAAATAATACACAGGATTAATTGAATGCCTATATTGGGAGTAATGATGTAAAAGTGTTTATGATGTAGAATAACATCTCAAATACGAATGTTGTACTTACTGCTGTTGGATAATAACTGAATAAATCAATCGCTGATCAAAACACAATAAATCAGAAATTTGAAATATCTTTGGCAGATAATATTACACAAGTGAATAACTCACTCAGAGCTGGTATGCTGAATATTAATAACTCACTGCAAAACTACATAATAAGTAATAATCAGAGATCCGTTTATATCGAAAGCAATATTTCAAATATATACACCATGCTCAATAATGCAAATAATACTGTATAATAGGTCAACTAATCTCTTTCATCTTAATTGTATAACACAAATAATAGTTTGAATAATTATATGAATAATACCAATTAAACTCTTGAATAAGTTTTACAAAATATTTCAACTATGAACACTATGATCATATCATTATAAAATTAAATCAATTGGTTAATAAATAAACCTGAAAATTCTTCTAATTTTACGTAATTTGAAGAGTTTAATATTAATCATGACTCATTAGTTTGCAATTAAATAATATTTACAAATAAATATGATTTTAACACAGTAACTTATCAAATAAATAGTACAACTATTAATAGTATATTTGCGAATTTACCAGATGTCAAAAATGCATTTATTAATTTGTAAAGTAATACTTACTCTACATAAATATCACCTTTATTCTCTTCATAGCAATAATTTTATAATATAAAAATATAGTTATCTAATGAACAAACAACAACATCTGGATCAATTTTATCCTAAAATTAGTAAATAACAATAAACTAACTTTATATAAAATCGCAACGTAGCAGTAGCATTACTATATCAACTAATAATTAATTGAACATAATTTAAGAAAATACAACAAATACAAATATTTATAATCTTAAAATTGATTTAAATATTACGTTATCATTTGGCAACATTAGTCTTATAGGCACCGTTAAAGGAACACTTTAAGTTTAAAACTACGAAATTAAGGGTTACTACGCTACTACAAGTGTATTGGCATTAATTTCTATTATCACAACTATTAGTAATGTTACTATCAATAGCGTTAACTTTTAACCTTCCTTATTTAATGCTGGTAATTAATCATCGTACTTTTTTAGTTATGTAAGTTAGTCAAATTTAAATATTTCAAATGTTGTAGTCGTCATGGGTTCCATAGTACAACCAGTACTATTAAATTCTATAAACGGAATCTAATAATATTACTATTCATTTGGAGGTTTGATTTAGCAATCAATAAAAACAATAAGTATAATATAATAAATAATATTTGACTGTTCATTATAAATAACTGCGTAATATATCAACAAATCTGGTGTTTTAGTTGGTAGTATAAATAATAATTAAAGTTCTTTACAAATGTATGAATTATGTATTTTCGTGTAATTTAGTAGTTAAACTAAATTTTACGAATTCGGACTAATTGGACATAATGAAGGGTTACTATAATTATTTAACTCCTAAATGAATCTTAATGGAAGCGGATTAGTTTTTGATTTATTTGGAACATTTGGAGAAGAAGCTGGTACTTATCTGACAATTAATAATTATATTGTAATATTTACAATGAAATCAACACTAAGTAGTGGATTTACTTCAGCTGTTATAGGACGAGCTCACTAAAATACCGCAAAAGCAGATAATATTATGGTTTTACAGAGTAATATAACTGGAACTAATATAGGCGGTATCATAGGGCATGCTTGTGCCAATTTATTAATTCAAAATTGTTCGATTAACAACAGTTATTTGAGCTCAATATATCTTGTTGGAGGTCTTATCGGATAAACCAACTCCTTAATATTAAAAATTAACAATAGTATTACATTAAATACTGTAGTGTATGCTAGTTCAGTTTAAGAACCTGGTGGTAGTGGTGGTATTATGGGAACACCAGGTTCTGGTATTTCTTTATCAACTTTTGTTGAAGTAATACAATGTTCAACTAATAACAGTATTATTATATCTAACTAAGCTACTGGTGGGCTAATTGCACATATTAACGCAACAATTAATATTGTCAATAGTTTAACTTTCAATACAAGTGTAAAAGGAATAAGAGTAGGTGGTTTAATAGGACGTTGCAATCAAACTTCAAACATTTCTAATGCGAAAGTAGAATCTGTTAATGTAACGGGCATTGATGGTAAAATATTTTTAGGATATATTAGTACTACAAATCCGATTACTATAATTGATACCTTATCAATGGGTTAAAATTATATAAACGATGTGCTGCAATTAAATTGTCCAAGTTATACAAACATTACGTCTTCAACTGGTTGTTGATTTTTAAAGTGATTTTTTATCATAGTAGCAATAAATACACAGAATAACATGACTCACTCAACAGCAACAATCCAACAATACATCTAAACGCAATAAATAAATATATACTAGTTATTTTACTATAGCCAAGTAAAAATAATATATATTTTAATAATTCTTGTATATTCTTGTGGTTGATAATATTCCAGTTTATTAAAATGGCTTTCATCTTTGTTTCCAATCTAAGTGATTCTGCTTCCTCATTTATGTAACAGCTTTAATGTATTTACTATGTGTGATTTAACATCTTTTTTAGGATCAAGTAACTATTTTACTTTATCTTATGGTATGCAATGTAAACATATATACGTAATATTAATGTAATGGCCTTAAGTGTTTATGCTTATATGAAGGCAAAGAATATAAAACTATATTTCGAGACATTTTACAATAATAATTTTGACTATATTATTTTTAGTGTGTAAGAGCTAAGTATCATAGCTATTATGTCAATGCTAACTATTAGATATCACATTTACGTAGAGATCTAAATGATATATTACTTTGTAATATTAAATTTGTGTAAACTTAAGTGTAGTTTACCTTGCAGCTCCACTTTATTGCTTTGAATCTAAACCGCAATTATACTGTTATGTTTAGAACAATTTACGAACACGTATGTTTAGTGTGTAAATAATACTATATTATTTAAAAGTAAAGTTGCAACTCATCATAGTAGCATAAATACACAGAATTGTGGTTTTATATACAATTGTGTGTACGCACTGTTAAATATCTAAATACTGTTTTAATCATAGAAAACAGCATAGAAAACAGTATTTATTACACATTGAGATGTCTATTAAACATTAAATCACGACTATTTTATATAGTCACTTATTTTCCGCTTTGGTTGTTATACTGGAACTCAATTCAGATTCTATTTGTAGGTTATCGGATTATACGTCATTGAATGAAATTTAGTTAATTGGTAACAATTCCGTTATTCATTACTTAGTATAGCTACCAGAAAATGATATACTATTTCTAAGTATGAAATAATAATATGTCGTCTTTATTTAATATAATAACACACTACATATTTTAAATTTTACAACTATATAATAATCTAGGATATCAAATTATAATATATTCATCAACTACTCAATCCACAGTAGTAATTAACTCATTTGTACTTCTCTGCTGCATTAGATGTTACCATCTACTACGATGGTTACAAGGACCATACGTTATTTTTGACTTAAAAGTTATATAAGTCTTTAAGTATCACAAATACATGACTAAACAACAACATCATTGCCATTTATTATGCGTCGGTGGAGAAATAACACTGTAGCATATTATATGTAATAATCTTATCTTTGTTTAATATTGTACTCTTTTCGCAAAACGAGCTGTTTTCATCTTATCATTCAAATAAATCTTTGAAATCAAGTAATTAGTTACAACAGCATCTTCTTATTCAACAATTTCAATTTGTTTTTCAAAATAGGTCGAATACTTGTAAATATTCTTCCTTGTAATACAATGATCCAGCTAGATATTATAGAATCATATTATTGTCATTGTGTCCGTGTATCAAAATACTGATAGATTAAAAGTTTAAGCAAATATTCGAAGAAGTAAATTGACCACTAGAGTTGATAAACGTAGAGGTAAATATTTGCCATCATGTGTGAGAAGAACGATGGTATTTTGTAGCGTGTGTAGAGGCACATGTTATGAGCTAAGATAGCTCTCAGTTACGCGTGTGAAAATGGGGATTTCGGATGCTGAGTGAGGACTATAGTTAGTAATACAAGCACATTTAATAAATTATGTAGATTTATCGCAACAGAATGTTGATGATAAAAAATTCATATGTGAAAGCTTCTTGGGATGTTAGAATATAACCATGCACATCTATTCTGGAAGCAAAAGCTTTAGTTTACACACAATTTATTTAATATTGTGTGACAACTAAATTTCCTGGTTTTTAATGAGAGCGTATTTGTGTACTATGTTTGTGGATTATCATGATTTATGAAATGAAGATTGAACGATAAAATTGAACCCTTGTATTGTTGATTTGGTTATAATTAAGTGAGGTATTACATTTTGAGGTTTTGTGGACACAATTATTATGAAAATATCATATTAAATATTGTTGAACAAAACATGCAAGTTTGTGACATTTTGAAAATGCAGATAAGTGTAGTGTGTTATTATATTAAATGAAGAATTAATGTTACCATAAATTATTTTTGTTAACACGCTTCATGAGACGATAATATTCTTGAAATCCGATTGCACGACTTTCAAAATACGAAATATGATTTCCAGTTATGATTTAGAAAATTTGTAAGACGTTTTTAACATGTTGGGGGCTATGATAGAATGTCATAGTCAAAATATCTCACTCACTTAACTTTCATTTATACTTGCATGGTCTACGTTTCAAGCGCATGTCTTCACGGACAACATACTCGTGTTGGAGAAGCGCATTGGGTCGGTTGACGAGTTTACGTTTAAAGAACGCCTTTAAGATCAATATTAAGTTGGATTGAATCTTACTAATTGGTGACTTTGGGTGGTCTTTAACGTATATGTCATATCTTCCAAATCGCAGCATACCTACTCCTAGTACTCTTTCGGATTAACATCTTCCAAATGGCGTCTTAATTCGTTTGCTTGTGCTTCGACTTCAATAGTTATATCGCACTCGCTGGCTTAACTTCTGCAACGCTGCACGATTAATTCGACGTTTCACTTGTGTGCTTTAATTTTACAAGTGAAATAAGTCAAAATATTATACACATTATACGAAAATGTTGAGAACAAATGTGCATTTAACGTTGTACTTATTTAAACTCCTTCTAACTAAAAATGTAATGGCCTTAAGTGTTTATGCTTATATGAAGGCAAAGAATATAAAACTATATTTCGAGACATTTTACAATAATAATTTTGACTATATTATTTTTAGTGTGTAAGAGCTAAGTATCATAGCTATTATGTCAATGCTAACTATTAGATATCACATTTACGTAGAGATCTAAATGATATATTACTTTGTAATATTAAATTTGTGTAAACTTAAGTGTAGTTTACCTTGCAGCTCCACTTTATTGCTTTGAATCTAAACCGCAATTATACTGTTATGTTTAGAACAATTTACGAACACGTATGTTTAGTGTGTAAATAATACTATATTATTTAAAAGTAAAGTTGCAACTCATCATAGTAGCATAAATACACAGAATTGTGGTTTTATATACAATTGTGTGTACGCACTGTTAAATATCTAAATACTGTTTTAATCATAGAAAACAGCATAGAAAACAGTATTTATTACACATTGAGATGTCTATTAAACATTAAATCACGACTATTTTATATAGTCACTTATTTTCCGCTTTGGTTGTTATACTGGAACTCAATTCAGATTCTATTTGTAGGTTATCGGATTATACGTCATTGAATGAAATTTAGTTAATTGGTAACAATTCCGTTATTCATTACTTAGTATAGCTACCAGAAAATGATATACTATTTCTAAGTATGAAATAATAATATGTCGTCTTTATTTAATATAATAACACACTACATATTTTAAATTTTACAACTATATAATAATCTAGGATATCAAATTATAATATATTCATCAACTACTCAATCCACAGTAGTAATTAACTCATTTGTACTTCTCTGCTGCATTAGATGTTACCATCTACTACGATGGTTACAAGGACCATACGTTATTTTTGACTTAAAAGTTATATAAGTCTTTAAGTATCACAAATACATGACTAAACAACAACATCATTGCCATTTATTATGCGTCGGTGGAGAAATAACACTGTAGCATATTATATGTAATAATCTTATCTTTGTTTAATATTGTACTCTTTTCGCAAAACGAGCTGTTTTCATCTTATCATTCAAATAAATCTTTGAAATCAAGTAATTAGTTACAACAGCATCTTCTTATTCAACAATTTCAATTTGTTTTTCAAAATAGGTCGAATACTTGTAAATATTCTTCCTTGTAATACAATGATCCAGCTAGATATTATAGAATCATATTATTGTCATTGTGTCCGTGTATCAAAATACTGATAGATTAAAAGTTTAAGCAAATATTCGAAGAAGTAAATTGACCACTAGAGTTGATAAACGTAGAGGTAAATATTTGCCATCATGTGTGAGAAGAACGATGGTATTTTGTAGCGTGTGTAGAGGCACATGTTATGAGCTAAGATAGCTCTCAGTTACGCGTGTGAAAATGGGGATTTCGGATGCTGAGTGAGGACTATAGTTAGTAATACAAGCACATTTAATAAATTATGTAGATTTATCGCAACAGAATGTTGATGATAAAAAATTCATATGTGAAAGCTCTTCATGTGTTACGTTCTTCATGATTATGTGTTACGATTTAAGAGAATCTCGAAGTGAATAAATTTAACAGGAGTGAATATATTTCACTTATAAGGTTGAATTACTTGTAGCATATAAAAGAATTAATTTTTGTTATTTGTGCTGTAATATTTCATTTCAATTCTCACTCTCCGACGGCAGCGTCCCATATCTTCCCCCAATATCCCTCTCTGCTTCCCATCGCCTCCAATTAAATGCAGAATTACTATTTAAGTTCATCCCTGCGTTACTCACTCTACCCGCTCATGAGCTCGCACGCGAACCAGCTCGTCCAGCACTCGATTTAGTGACCGTTCATCAAAGTAGATAAACTTGAGCTCAGCCTAGCTTCGTAACTGTTGCCCATCGCGAGTTAAATTAATGAGTAAACGGACCAGTTCGGCCCGAAAGTCGGAAAGTTTTCAAGCAGTGTTCGGGCAGAGGCGGCCAAAGTAACCGTTTGTTTTTGAACATCTTTTTCAGATTTCTCGGTCTCATTTTAATTCTGGATTTATTCTACAAGCTTGGCAGTGGTTGATAGTTGTTTTTGGGTTGTGGATGCTCTTATTTGGATTATTGGGCCAGATTCTGCTAAACGGAGGACATTCTTCTGCGTTTAAGCTGAGACCTGAGTAGATTCCTGGGCCGAGGTCTCCTAACGCAAATGCTGCTTTGAAGATTGGGAAACGAGCGCGCTTCCTTTCCTACAGCTCATTTATTATATTCGCCTTTGGAGACGGCTTCGGCAAAATGTTCTGAACATTATTTTGATTCTGAGGGAGGAAATTGCCCTCTTCTACTTCTTCTGCTACTTGATGAATGTGGAAGGAATTAGTTGCCTTCAAGAAATCAGTTGCAGTCATCGGAGGCTGAAGTAAATGCTGAGCCAGATGCTACGAGAAAGACACCGAACCAAGCGAACCTAGAGGCTGCTTCTAAAAGTCCGGCGAATCGTCTTCTTCATCAGCCAATTGAGCAATGGAATACTTCGACTTCAATGGAGTGTCCTTCAACAAAATCTATGAATTGAATATGGACATCTCCAGGATCTGATAACCATACTCAAGATCAAAGAAACCTGTTTCGGCCAAGTTTGTGCTACCACGCTGCAAATCGTCGAATTCCTTCACCTTTTACAATTATATCAACGACTGGAATATATACCTGCTTATTTCCTGCTTAATTACCATCTTCTCGTTTTCTGCAGCATATTTAGACAACTGCTGGTAACACTGAGCTCTTAAAAAGCCATACGCTGGTGAGTTGCGCATTCTCATGTTTATTGCAGCGCCATGCTCGTTTTGCTTTATCTTTTCGAACAAATCGTTAGCCTCATCAGCTCTCTCTTCGAGCAGGTATCTTCTTATCTTACAAAACATAATACGAACCATTTGCTGATTGATTAAATCTTGTTGAACAGATTGAAGCATATCCTGAGCAATCAAAATAGCATGATGTGCGAAGAACTTTTCGTTTCTTTTAAGTAAGAATTCAGCTAAGCATATTAATTAAGAAGCTCTTGTAACAGTTGGGTTTCTGACTGAAGTCTAGTTACCAGAATCAAGCAATCCTAACATAAAGTCTTCATCAGTTTTGAAAGTTTTCTTTTGGAATAGAACAGCGGAGAAATCTGGCATTTACTGAGCCATGAACTCTTGGATAGCTGTTTGGTGTGCTATAGAGATCATGTTTTATGGTTGCTTTTCTCTTTAATTCATATACTTAGACATAACCAGTAGTGATTGTTATTTGTTTACTGAATACTTGGATGCTGTGTCATTCATACTTGTGTCTGGTTCAGCTTCTTATATTACAGGATCGATCCCGTCTTCATTAATGGCTTACTAAACTTTCATAAGAGCTTGTCTAAATTTAACTTCTGCCTAGTGAATGAGCTTTGTTTGAAGTGATTTTTGTATATCGTCAATTTGTGCCGCAGAAGCAAGCTTCAATTTGTAAATGAGATACAAGAATGCAGTGATAACTTGGCAATCGGGTTGTTTCATATCATCTTCAAGGTTTTGCTTAAGCGCGTCTTAAATTTACTGTTCTATAGGTAATTTGATTTTCTTTCCTGTTTCGTCAATTTCTAGTTTAAGTTCTTTCTTAATCAATAGGTTATTAGTTTGTTCAAACACTGGTTATTCTAGGTTTATGATCTCGAAAACGAGCTTTACGTCGTTCATATGAACCTGTTTTTGGTGCAGTCTGTTGATAATCTCGTGCTTTGGTTCATTGTTTATATTTTGTGGACAGATCAATCTATTCCAGAGCAGATTTAATCCTAAGTTTGGATTGGAAGAGATGATTGGTTCAAGCAGCTTCAAATGATATTAATCAATTTGAAGTGGTCTCTCAATAGATATGTGTTCCACAGTGCTTGTGAGCTCGTGCTTGGCCTCGTTTTCATACGGCTCCAAAACTATTTATTTTTATTCCGATGATTTCAGGCAGAAAACGAGCATTGCTAGTTGAGCGTTGAAAATAGACTGCCAATTTTCCTCCTTCATCATCTGAGTGATAAATTAGAGTGGAATGGTGATGTTGTCGTTAATGAGGTCTTCGTCGAGCTCAGATCTAAGTTATATTGGTTATGCAAGCTTCATTCCACAAATGAGTAAACAGCTACATAGATCAGAAAATATCCCTTGGATTCCAGCTGCTTAAAGGAATTTGACGAGATTCTCTGGTTTCTGTGTTTCGGAGTATCTTTGAACTATCGCATAGAATTACCTTTGAGCAGCTTTCAAATACCTGTCAGTATTGGTTGCTGTAAGTTAAAACACTTGGAAGTAATTCTACTTGATGAATTTTGCGATTCTACGCTGCTCTGGTGATTATTAAAATTCAATTGACTAGTTCATCTTAGCCTTGCTTATGTTCCTTAGGACTTAATTAATCTTGGGAGATTCATTCTTGTGACTGAATGCTCTTTGAGGACTGATTCCGTTCTTTCCGGTTACATTCTGCTCATACTTAAGCTTCGTTAGCACTCTCTCGTTAACATTGAGCAGTTAGTTCGCAAACTCAGTAGGGTTTGAGTAGCCGTTTGCACCTAGCTCAGCCATTTCGGCAGTGATAATATCAATGAACTGACCAACCAGACCTTCACCGAGAATTGTTTCAGTAAACTGCTTAATATCAAGGGAAGACTAGCGTGCTATCATTTTTGGCAAAGTTAGCTGTCTGGACTGGATTTTCCCGCTCAAACCACGCAAGGCAAAAGTTTTCTGGATGAATTGCTTCTACTGTAAGCGTTATTGCGCAACTGAGCGTTGTGGATCGTTTCTGGATTATGGCTTTTATTCCAAGAAGATTTTATCTCCTATTTTGTTCAAAAAAGACTTGGTTTGCTCGACCATGTGCATAATATTCGATGGTTTCTCGTCCGGTTCAACTACTCCGTTGACCAGCTTGAAGTCAGCGACAAGAGTGATTTCTTCTGGTGCTTATGGTGTGATGTGCTTCAGCCCGAGTGGGAATTCGAATTTGAGCATCAGGTAGAATTCTGGGAACGAGATCTGTTCTTGGTTGTAAGTGTACACTTGTGTGAACGCGCAGAGTTTGTGCAGCTTATTGTACAGTTGGTTCACGTGTTCAATAGATTTCATGTTCTTTTGGTACACTTCAAGAAGTGGCATGATTTGTTTCTGTCCGATTCCGTTTTGTTGCGTTTTCAGTTAAATTCTTTCGAGTTTATTCTGAATTGATTAAATTCCAATAATCGCGTTCGAGTTGATTCTGTTAACCTGATCTGGGTAGTCCATCGGGCTCAGTTTCGTGTTCTTCTTCAGCTCGGAGCTTTCCCCGTGTAAATATCCGTCGAACGGGTAAAAGACCCCGTTAACGTCAACCTGTAATAAGTGTGTTTATGAGCCGTTTATTTTTCCACTGCTTACGAATTAGTAGTTTTTGAGTTCAATTTCTTTTGGCTCAGCGAAATTTGAGCGGAGAACCCCGAAAACGGTTCCGAACTGCGATTTCTGGGCAGATTTCTCCTACTTTTCAGCGTTATAATTTTTTTGAGAGAGTTTGAGCTTGATGTTGATGTTTGGAGTGGAATTTTCAGCTAGAAGGATTTTGGTAGGATTTTACAGGCGCGATTTGTGCTGGGTCACGCAGAAGGCCTCGAAAGCTTCCTGGACGAACTTGAACGTTGATTTCTTCTTCTTATCAGTAGGCTCCTGAATTTTCTGCTGAAATTCGCTCAAATAAGACTGAATCTGAGCCTGGAAGGGTTTGGGACCAACGCTGAACTCAGAACGAGTTGGAAACTTAACAGTAAAAGAAGAAGGCTTCGGTTTGATGGGCTGCGTTAAATCGTTCAAAAACGCATTCTACTACGCTTGAGACAAATGAAGAGCCATATTCTACTCAATGTAACCACTGTCGTAAATGTACGCATGATCGCCAATACTGAGCTCAGCCTACCAACAATGATCGTCAATTTGCATTTCCTAACAGGCAGATAAGGTAAGAACCATATCCGCTTGCCTACCATTGAGAACCGGACGATTCACTATATCTACCGTGAATATAGCCTCTATTGGCTCAATTTAAAGAGAATCGGAATAGATACCAGGATACTGCGTTGATAAATAATCGCCACCAACGTTATACTTCAATTTAATATCAGTGGATGCTGTTTGCAACAATAACTAGTAGAAATCAACAATCTGGGTTTAAAGCGGAATTGCTACCAACTCATTTGGAGACTTCGGATTCAGAGCATACACACCAATAAGGTCTATCTGCAAATCCATATTAATCACCTAGGAAACTGGCAGATCAGCCTGCAAAATGCACTAGCCTTCAGATAGAGTTGATACACAATTCGGCAAATCCTCAATATTTATTTTGTTAGGGCTAATTAATTTATATTCACTGCCAAATTTAGCAGCAAATATAAATGATAACGCATTAGGTATTTAAATTTATTGAACGCGAGTATTTGAAATTACTATTTGCATTCAAAATTTGGAGTGTTTATATAACTCTTTAAATACTTTTATGTAAACTTTAAATATTATTGCATTTCCTTCTCATTATTATTTTCTCATTATTATTTCAACTAAAAATATAACAACTAAAATCTACTAACACAAGTTGAATTTTTGAGCCAGAAAATACACGAAAAATTATTATTGTGATTAATTTATATTGATAATTATATCATTCCTTATTTTCTTCAAGAGCCCACGATTGAATCATGTCTTGTTTTGAGCTTTTTCGAATGTCTCTAGAGGTGGTTGGTTCTTTTGATTTGCTTTCTCTGTCAGTGGATGTGTTTCTGCTAATGTTATCCATATTTTGCATTTATTGCAAAACGATTTTTGCTGGTTATTCTACAAATACCACTTCTTCTGCTATGTTAATTTTCCTAATTCTGTAGTACTTCGCGAATAGCAGAACGTAGTATCCCACTCCAACGATGTCTACGCAGTACTTGTAGAAGTAGAGCATTACTGAGAAGTGTGAGTTGCCCTGGTTAGTGTACTTTGCCACCATCCAGATCCCAACTGAAAATATTATTTTCAGCGTCCCAATCACCACTCCTTTTGTTTTATTTGCTTCCGAATAAATTACAGCCGTTGTAAACGCATTAAACGTTCCAAAAATGCCGTCCAGAGCAGCATGAAAGAAATCTGCCGGTTAAATCTCGCCCATGAAAACGTAATTGAATATTTTATTTCTCACCGAAAACGTTAAAATATTGAAGAGGAAATTAATGATTAAAGCGATAAATACAGTTTAAAAAAGGGAGAAAACGCGGTCGTGACGTTTAAGTTGAGTGTTCAGCCTGAAAGCTGCGGCCAAATTAACAGTTACTGAGTGATTAATAGCGTTCGAGAGCTTCAAAAAAATGATCGTGAAGGAAACGATGGAGGTGTCCTCGTACGAAACCAATTAAAACGAGAGGAAATAGTTCAATGCGTCGCCCAAGTTGAAGTAAATGTAATACAAGGTCGTTAATAGAAGCTGGGAGAAGAGCTTTGGCCTAAAAGGCTTGAAAAGCGATTTTTCGATGTAATGGACGTTAGAATACCTTATTTTCTTACCAAACACGTGGAATGTCCTGCAAAACTGAGTTAACCCACCAATAATAACCGGAATTGTCATGGCTGATATGAAGGACTTTATAGTTACAGCCATTTTCTTAATTTGCAGGGAAAATATGGTCATTATAGCAATGTACAACCAAGCAATTACGGCTAAGAAATTGAGAATAATATTCGTGGTTCGCAGCCCCTCAATTGATAAAAACTACTTACTTGAATAAGTAAAGTAGAAAATTGAATAACATATTATTATCGTGTAATAAACAGCTTTTTCTTCATCGTCCTGCTATCTCCACAAGATAAAATCAGATATCTACGATTACAATCCAACTAACAAGCCTAAACATACGGCAAACGATAATATTAATCCAAAAACGTAAGTGTACGCAAAATATATTTTTGACGCATTGTGCTACTTAGATTCCAAAGAAATATTCATATATATTGAGCCAGCTTCAATTAACGAGTTAGAAATAAGAAAATTGAAAAGGAATAATAAGATGTGAATTGTGGTATAGATTACAATACCCTTTTGACCAGTGTGAAATTAAATATAATGCTAAATCATGAAACAAATTATAGATTACACTGTAATAAATACCGTATCTGGAATAATAGATTATATAAGTAGTTCAACAATTGGTTTTGTTATTAATCTGGTCTGTTACAAAATAATTGGATCTTATGAAGTCTTAGATAACTGAGATGAATGACACGAAGACTTTTCATTCATTTAAATTCAGGTGTGGAAAGGAATTATCATTTTGACAAAATTATATTTATATTTATTAATAACAATATTTGAAAACAAATATACATAAATATCTAATTTTAGAATGATTTACATGCATTTAGGCTTATAATATGATAAGCATACCTTTTATTGAAGCCTTTTATGAATATTTTATATTAAAATATTAATTTGATAGAGTTAAACGTAATATGTTTAGTTATATTCACATTTGCATAAAATATAATATTATTTATAAATGCTTAGCAAACATATTACCGTTTTTATATGAATATTGAAAAATACACAAAGCAAAGATACACAACAATTTGTAATTCTTCTATTTTTTATTTAGGAATAAAATGACTCACTTAACTGTAACCTTGTCATCAGTACTTAGGCTCAATTTAATCATTCCATCTTCATCTCATAAATCATGACCACAAATCCAACTTTGTTGCACAAAAACTACTATGTAACTTTAAATAATTAAAACATATAATTTTGCTCACAATTCTAAAGTGTCTTCATTTTCGCTTAACGACTAAACCGGTGACATCACTAAATCCGTTTAGTTTTTAATTTCGTCGTTCTCTTCCGTTTTAACTCTGTTTTAACTCTTTTTGCACTTTAACTTATTTATTGAGCGCTCAATTATTGAACTGATTGTAAAATCCTCGTTCAATTCCTCAATAACGTCCTTCCAATTTTACGTTAACTACAAAATGAGTTTTCAAAAACTGTTGGATTTTGAAACTGATTAGTGAGTTTAATTTAGTCTATTTTATGTAACTTGTTTAAATAACTTACATTTATGGATGCCGCTTAATGTAAATGTAGTATAGGTCAATTATTTTTAGTTATCAGTTGAGGTTGGTCTGTACTCGAAGTAATAAAATGACTCACTAAACTGTAACCTTCAGAACTAAGGTTCAATTTAATCATTCCATCTTCATCTCATAAATCGTGAGAATCCACAAATCCAAACTTAGTTACACAATAACGTTACCTCAAACTAATCTCAATATCATACCTCATCTTCTAGGATTGTCACTCTGAATAGTAATGTAAAAAGAATGATGACAGATCTGTGTGGCTTGCGGTATAATTCTATTTGCAATATTATGCTATGGTTATCATCCATTTTACGACGATGATATAAAGAAGCTACAAAAAGATTAAAAACGTGAATTCTAGATTCCAACTTATCGCCTATTGCGCGAGATTTAATATCTAAAATCCTACTAATAGTTCCAAATGGACTGGTAATAGATCCAAATGAACGCTTATATATCTCTTAAATCATGCAGCATCCGTGGGTCCTAAAATATGCAAGATTACGACACAACTTAACTTACTCAGCTTTATTCAGAGGTGAAATGATTTAAATATAATAGTTGTTTAAACTAATAATATAATATTTTCACCTCGAAAACATGAACTTTGAGGAGTTGTACAAAACTGATTTACACTGTCATTTAGACGGATCCATTTTATTGTCTACGTGTGTTGAAATCATAAATCAGTAGAAAATTGTGACCAGACACTGGTCTCTTGTTGACGTAGAGTAGAATAAAATTACTGCTGAGTTTCTGGGCCATATTGTGCATGCGCGCACTGATATGAAGGATTTGCTCGAATACTTGCGTGCATTTGATGTTACTTGCGCATGCATGCAGACCGAGGAGAATTTAGTTCGCGTTGTGACGGAAACAATTTAGTAAGCCTCAATTCAGAACATCCTGCATCTGGAGCTTCGCTATGCACCATCTCTGCACACTTAGAACAATCTAACACAGCAACAAGTGTAAAAAATCGTTTCTTAAGCCGCACACAACGCTTCAATCAAATATAACGTCTCAGTCACCATTATCATCTGCACAATGAAGCTCTTCTCACCGTCTTCTCCCGAAAACACTGAAACATTTTCGCTCTACAAAAATACATACCCGATTCCAATCGCGTACGATCAAGCAGGCCCAAAACTGTTTTAATTCAGCGATTTCAAGGAGCAAATTTAATAAATTAATGTACCAATCACACTACACGCGGGTGAATCAAGTGGAGCTGAAGCTGTAAGACAAGCTGTTAACGTTGGCGCGCTCAGAATCGGGCACGGGGTACGCAGCCAGGAGTCAGTTGAGGTCATGTAGCTGCTTAAGGAGCAAAAAACAGTACTGGAGATGTGCCCCACCTCGAACACGCAAACTAACGTTTTTGGAATATCAAAAACACTTGAAGACTACCCACTCAAGAAATACCTCGATTTCGGAATCAGAGTCACCGTGAACACGGACAACCCGATGATCTCACAGTGCATGGTTGCATCGGAACTTAAATTATTGACCGAAAAACTGCACCTGGAACCAGTTGACATTTTATTAATTTTGAACTTCGGCTTCGAAGCAGCTTTCAATCCTAATGCAGAAGAAAAAGAGAAACTGAGATAAAATGCGTTTTAGTGGAACACCAAATGCCTCTCAAAATACGATCTACAAATTGAAGACAAGTTTCATGAAAGAATGAAACTATTCAAGTGAATCAACGTATATCAACTATTATTACAATTTCTTTTCAAATAAATTACTATTCTTCTACAAGAATAAATAATGTAGATGTACTTATGAAGATAATTTATATGATAATTTAAAATATTATAAACTATTATTAACTGATTTTTTCATAGAGTAAAAAACCCTCGGCGTGAAATGAAAAGATTTGAAACTTTTAATATCATTTTCCTTAATTTGGTAATTTTTGTGGAAGTGTCGACACTAAGCTCCACACCACCAACGAAAAAAGTGGTGGTGTGGAAAAATCAGTTAAGAAAATCAAGAAAACTATTTAGCAACAAAAGTTATAAATAATCCAACTATTGTATTGTAAATTACTTTTGTTTCGAATATGAAATAGTTGAGCTATCTATATCATTATCTAATAATATCAAGTCACTTTTTCACCAGCACAAAACAACTCTTCTCGCTCCTTGCTCTTTTGCCCCGTGCTGTTCGCACATGAATCCCCTGTTTGGAACGAAGAAAATTTTATCGTCATCAATGTTTATCAAAACGTCATCGTGAACGCACCTTAAAACAGTTTTAAGTTCCCTTGCATCAGGTGGAGTGTATGTTTAAGGGTGCATGCAGCACGGACATGTGGCCGTTAAGGTATCGAATTGAATGGTGTTGGAAGATCCGTCGCAGAACTGAGTGGCGAAAACCTGAAAGCCCTTAGCTAATAAGTGCTCAGGGAACCCTGGAGTGGAAGAGAACTTAGCAACGTACTCCTGTTTAATGAATTTCTTCTGATTAGGTAAATCTAGGGTGTTGAAGTGGGATAGCTTGTCAGTGTCATCTGAAAAGAGGGATTTAGCTAAGAAAGAGAGCTTTTCAGAACGCAAAGCTTCATGGAGAGGAGCGTAACAGGCAGAATAATTCAAACCGGTGTCCTACTCCACCCGGCGGAGAAGATCTGGATCATCATAGTTACGAGCTGCATATTCGGCGAGACAAACGGCACGCAACATCTCATTCATCTCATCAGATTGATTTATCTGTGTAATCTACGGATCATAGTGAAGCGGAGTATTACCGTTCTTAGACAAAATCTTAGTGTCTTGTTGTGGCTAAAAATTGTCAACAGCCTTAAAAATCTTATCCAAAGTCTCGTAAGACTTCTTTCGCTGCTCATACTCCTTCAAAATTTGAGTTCGCACTTTTTCGACATCGTCTGGTTGTAAAGTACCTGCTTTCTTTCTATTAATCAACGCTTGTACACGTTATAAAGCCATTTCTTGTTAAAATTATGCAGTCTTCAATGGAATAGTAACTGAGTCAATAGGTAACATTGTGATGAGGTGAAAATAAATATTACAATTAAGTTAAATATTAGTAAATATGCTATATTTGTATTTATTCTAAATAAAAATTGCTGTTTAGTGATTCTTTACAAGCGATTTTCCTTACAGAGTATAAATACATATTGTAATTGAAAATAGTTCACTTTATTTCAGAATAATTGCTTCAAAGCTTTTAATACATTAAAGTAAAGTGATATTCTCCTCATTATTAGGTAAGTCCACTTGATCAGATTTCCTTGAATAACAGCCAGATCTAATACAAACAAAAAATATCTGTATAACCATCCCTTTGTTAGTTTATTTATAAATACCTTCAAAGATCTTTTAATATTCAACCTTTAAACACAAAGACTATAAAGAGCGAAATCAATACAAACGAATACAAGCGTTTCCTCTAAAACAGAAAAATTACGCCCCAATTTACTTGTAATTATGCGGTCATACAAAAAGAAACCAAACCTACGTGTAATTTTCAAAAAGATATTCATATCTCCATCTTAAATAGCTAGTAAAATTAACTAAATACTTGTGTATACAATATAGTGGCGGATACTTACAGAAATTTTCCGTTCATAAATGTCACGCACATCTTTTTTATCAAATTAATAATTGTCTGTTAAAAAGGATAAAAATATTGATATAGTATTTACAGTCAATAAATTAGAAATACTAGAGCGTTTGTTCTATGGATCCGTTTTAAATTATAAATCAATTATATATTTATAAATGTTTATGATTTCTTTGTGTTTGTTCATCAAAAGAAGTGGAAATCAACTGTTTACATTTATTATAATTAGACTGTCCTAGTAATGCCACTTCATCACAATGATAACAAACTAAATTGAATCCCTTATTACCGAATATATCCCTCTTTCCATTCAACTTACTCAGTATTCAGGAGCTGGTCGTATCTAAGCAATTAGAGAGTCATCTTAGCTCAGATAATCCTATAATGTGACCGTTCAAACTATAATAGAAATCAATCGTAGAATGAAGTAAATGTTGCTAAATTCCAAGCATCAAGTGATTGACGTATTCAGCCCTGATATTTGCACAACATCTAGTATGTTGTTAAATTAATATCCTGGATTGTGCTTTACACTCAATACATTTATATAACAGAACAATTTTAGCTTGCTTGATCTGTTAGATATTGATATAACCACATTATTATCAGAAAATATAAGTTTAGAAGCTTTTGGTTTAATTTTAAGAGCACTAGGTATTTTGCCTAATCAAGTATTTTCAATTCTGATTGCTAGATATGTAATGACATATGGTGGTTTTCATATTTTTGTTTCAAATAATGTTATTTTGAAACTTGCTACAAGTCACTTACAAATGAAGCCTAAACCATCTGCTGAATTCCTTTGTGTTGTTGATACATTAATAACTAGACAGATTTATAGAGGTTTTAGTTAAGTGTATTGTTTAGAATGTGCTTAAGTATTACCATGTTCTGTACAATAGGAAGTAATAGATTTTGGAATAGTTACCTAGTCTAGTCCACTTACTATTTCTACTTCATTTTATCCATATGTTGATATTCAATCTGATATATCATTTCCACTTCATGATATGGTACGCATTGATCTTATGAGTCCTAGATTATAACAATATTAAGCACACATATCACCGTTTGGTTAAATAATTTAATCAATGGAAATAATGTCAAATATAAGAAAACCATGTACTTTTGATGCTTTAGAAAATAAGATTATAGAGATGTTAATAGGTGTTTGTGTTGAAGTTGATGGTAATTTGCGAACTTTACTTGTTATTGGAAGATAAACTGGCGAGTTTGTAAAAATGTTAAGAAATATTGGCGATGACAGAGTTATTGTTTAGATAACAAAAGTGCCTTAACAATTTTCGGATGAAAGGCAAGGCTTACCACACGCCAATATATTCCTTCCAATCATGTTATAGGGCTGTGCTGTAACGAATACCGTTTATTAACTTTCACAAATATAGGATTTAAAAATAAATAACATTACATTTTAAAATATTTAAGATGTTATGCGTATGCTGCCAGAGAATGTAAAAGTTTAAACAGTTGATCAAGCTGATTTTTACAAGAGTCAAGCAAAGCCTGTATTTAAGTTGTCTAATTCGGCAGTTTCGTCTCCAAACAAAGATCCTAAGTCAGTTATTGAGTCGGTTGCCGAATAACATGATCCCAATTGCTACGTATTATTATCTTAAACTGCGTAGAATTCATGGGTTGCTTAGAATTTATCAGTTTAACTTGATTTCACTGATTTCCCGTTAATGTTAAAGGTCACAATATCTGAAAGTAAGCGTTTTAACATTGAAATAGTGTAATCTCCCGATAGCGCAGAAGATTTGATTCTAGATAAACTTTTTGATTACAAAGATGACTAATTGATTATTTTTAGTAATATTCTTGAAGCTTTTAGATAAAGAAAGCTCAAAGTTGAGATCCCATTAGATTTCTTTATAGACGCGTATATTTCTCATTTGCAATAAGGTTAAGAAGATGTGCAAGTTCCAACTTTTCAGCCGAACTAAGAGTTTGAGATTGAGATCTCAAAGGCAACTCTTTTCCACCCAAATAACTACATTTTAGTGCCATAATAAATGAAGATAACCTCTGTTTCAGATTTTGTTGCATCTCTACCCGTTTTTGCCCAGAATTTTGATTAGCTTTTTGACCCATCCCTTAAATCTGCAGCTATGGATGGTCTCCAAATTGAGAATTGCACCTTCTCTAATTAAAATTCCAATGCAAATTCATTGTCGCTCGTTCATGGGTCTCAGCCTAAAAACAGTTTCGACTTTAAACCATTTTAATTCCAACCGGATCCATAGCAGAGCTTATTTGCGTTTGACCATCAAAGTCAAATCTTACCAGGAAATCACTTCAGTCAGCCAGCTACTGATTTGAATAGCTTGTTTATGACGAATTTGCCCAGTCAAAGCTTAAACTTGATGGATATCACACAACCAAGAATTTACGAAACAATGCCAAGCAAACTACAAGAAGCTTCCCAAAATTCCTAGAAGTATGTTCAATTGTCAGCTAATTCGATTCAACTTGGAAGTTAAATCGCAAGCCTTCAGGATCACTGCGATATCGATACTGATAACTTCATGCTTACAGATATCACAGGATATGTTAGATACCACTTCCCAAGTTATAATGTAGCTATAGTAGCTTTTTGCGATCCGTTCCACAAGCAAGGAAGCTGGAACCATTCATTAGCCGTTTGGTACCTTCCAGATGAATTCAAAAATCTTAAATTGCGCAGAGATCCCAAGACTAAGAACGTTTCTCTTTCAAAAGGAGACGGTGAATCCATTTTCATAGCCAGAGCTCTCGTGAAATGCAACATCAAGCCAATGGAAGCCAATTCTGGTATTTACATTGTTGAGCAAGCAACTTTGATCGATTATCAAGATCCGTGTGAAAAGTTTAAAATGCATTACGCTCAGAAAACGGATACTACAATCGAGGGATCTGTTTATTGGTAAGAAATTTAAAAGAAAGGCTAAGCTTCATATGGTTTCGTGCGTTTGGCTTCCGGTCATGAGCGTCACTTTTATTTGAAGTAGAATTAGAACGTTTTGGGTCATTTGGTTAAATTATTGCTGTTCAATGACGATCCGGTGAATCATCCGAATTCGTGTTAGTTGATTTAGTCGATTCTTCCGCCTCCAGACAGGCATAGATGGTTATTTGGTCGTATCATTGGTATTTATCAGGAGCCGACCACTGAGTTGCTTTTGAAGTAGAGTTTCAGAACGCAGATGCCTCAGAAGAACAACGATGCGTGCATAGTGAACGGGATGATCCTCACCGAGCCCATGCAGGGAACGCACGTTGATTTGTGCTTCTTCCGCGTGGTGGTCCCAAAACTTTTGTTTGAACAACTTAAAGTAGGGCTGTCAGTATATTTCACTTTGAAGGAGCTAGCTCTGCACAAAGTGGTTGACTAGACCGATTCCGTCTATCAAACACCAGTTGAGCTTGTGAACATGGTCTCTGACCTCTCCACTTTGAATCAAGCCCCCGACACGAACAAATCCCAGATCCAAAACATTCTATAAAAAATGCAGTAAACATTCTTCACTCAGAATGACGCTGACATTGGAAACTCGCGCAAGCTCTCATGCTGGGCCGTTGACAACATCTGCCTCCAAACTGATACCTTTTAAGGCCATTTCAAGTCAATTCCTCAGCGTAAGTGCTCAGGGCTCCAAACGGAGCAAATGTTCTTCGAGAAGTACGGAAAGGTTCTTCTGAACGGCTCAGAATCGCTCGTTTACGTTCCGAGACCCACTTTGAACATTTTCCCGCCCATTTTCAAGGAGCTCGAGCGGTTCTTCTTCCACATCCACTTCGTTTTCGCCGAGTAAAAGAACGGATTCGTCCCAGAAGCGAATCAAATCAAAAAGATAGAATAAGATGTCAGCAGTAGAAGAATACAAGGAAGGGTGCACCTTATTGGGCAAAGGAGCCCACTATACCTTTTCCAGCCCAATAACGACAACATAAAGAAACTGAGCGATACACAGAAGATAATCGAGTGCCTACAGGACTCACTCACCCCAGAAACAAACTGCTACGTGATCAAACCAAGCGCGTTCTACTGGCTCACAAACGAGATCCTGAACAGAATTCAACAAAAGAACCAGCCAATAGCAGCCCTGAGACAAATATTCGATAAACTCATCAAAGGAGAACTGGGCGTCTACACCAAGAAAGTGTCCATCGCACTCGTTTCAGACGGAGAATTTGAAAGAAACGCTGAACTCAAACAAGTACTCACTCAACAACAAAACTACTACACAAACGTTGACGACCAAGGAAACAAAAAGATGCTCTTCTGGTGCAGACAAGTAGAAGAACTCTGCTTCAGAGGAGACCTCGAAGTTGGAGAAGTCGAAGAAGTTAGAAGCAACACCGAAGTTGACTTCCTCACATACTGAGAATATCATTTATAAATATTTATAATTCAGTTTTTTCATTCACCGTTTTTTATTATAGTTTATAAGAGGGGGCCCCTTCAAAAAAGCTCCTTACCCTCTTATAAATGACGAACCTCACTTCTGAGTTATCTATTTGTATCATAATATTGTTGTAATAATATTGTTGTAAATAGCTAAAATAATCATAAAAATAAGCTATTTATGAAGGTATTTTGTAAAATCATGATCAACCCTCTTATAAATGGGGCCGGACCCCCTTATAAATGAAAAGGGACCCTCTTATATACGGATTTCTGTAGTAATACACTAATTTGTTTGAATGGAATTATTTGCTTGGGAGATTAATTAATAACTATCACAATATATAATGGCTACAGAGAACAGTTTTAATGTCCAACTATGTATACAGATTGTTAATAATTGTTATTAACTTATAAATAGACAAATATATAGCTATAAATATTTAAAACGTAATATAAACACATTTAATTAATTTACCACCTCCACACTTTCAATGCAAGGAATAAATATAGCTGGCAAATTCCAATTGCAAACCAAAATAGGTGGTGGTGCATTTGGTGAAATATGGTAAGCTCTTAATTTGCAAACCAACGAGCTTGTTGCAGCTAAACTGGAACCTTTAGATGCTAAACCACCATAACTACTATATGAATCAAAAATGTATAAGCTGCTTATGGGAGGTGTTGGAATACCTTATATTTACAGTTACACCCAAGAAGAGGGTTTAAACTCGAATATCTTGATAATGGATTTGTTGGGCCCTTCACTGGAAGATTTATTTGCTGCTTGCAAACGCAACTTTACTCTTAAAACATCGTTGATGTTAGCCGATTAAATGATCACCAGAATAGAATTTTTGCATTTAAAAACATTCATGCATCGTGATTAGAAACCGGACAATTATTGCATCGGTAGAGCTAGGAGAAAGTCTACAGTGTTCCTGATCGACTACGGTCTATCTAAGCGCTACATGGTGAATGGAACCCACATTCCATACAAAGAGCACAAATCTCTAACAGGCACAGCCAGATACTGCTCCATCAACACCCACCTCGGCATTGAGCAGTCCAGAAGAGATGACCTTGAGTCCCTTGGTTACATTTTCGTGTACTTCATCAAAGGTTCTCTACCTTGGTAAGGCCTCAAGGCCGGAACAAAGAAGCAGAAGTACGAGAAAATCCTCGAGAAGAAACTTGGGGTACCTGTTGAGCAGCTCTGCAGAGGAGCACCATCCGAGTTCGGAGCATACCTCCAATACTGCAAATCGCTCAGATTCGATGACAAACCAGACTACGGATACATGAGAAAGCTCTTCAGAGAGTTATTCGTACGAGAAGGATTCACCTACGACTATATTTTCGACTGGAATGATCAGTAAATTGACACTGACTAGTTCTTCCTGAAGGAACACAAGAAGGAATCTGATGGACCAGAAGTGGGCGGAGAAAACAAAGAGGATGAGGAAGTTGAAGAGAAAAAGGCTGAAAAACCGAGGTCCGTACGAGGCTCAGTCCAAAGCAAGAAAAAGGATCCTGCTAGAAAAAGAACGGAAGACGACAAGTTTATTTTCTGAGTTTATTTAAGAATTAATATTATTAGATTAAAATGTATTAAATAGAAATATCATCAATTCTTAGTTACTAACAACTTGAATTTCATTCCAAGTATCCAAACATGCAACTAACTAATAATTCTGTAACTGTTTAAACAATCTATTTATGATTTTAAACCGCTTAATTCGTTAGATAAGACATTATTTTTGTAAATGTTTAAAACGTACTCCAATTCTTCTGTGAATTTTTGCTAATTTTGTTCAGAATTTCATCTTGAAGATAATGTTGTTTTATTCTGTTTGATAATAATTTATGTCTTCTTGTTGGTTCCATTTGAATACCATGTTCTGGTTTACGTTGTTCTTTGATGATATAGTTATTGTTTAATTATACTTATATATTTTGACGCAAGCAAGATATATCACAAACTTCGTTGTTGGTTATAATTAAAGTAGTTAGACTATTAATATTTTGTAATGGGGTCAGGTCTATGATTTAATTAGATCGCATATTTAAATAACTAAGGTTAACTAAGTATTTTAATGACGAAATATCATTTATATAGTTATTTATTACTGATAATATTTTTAAAGTTGTTAATTTAGCCAATGAAGATATATTTTTAATATATAATATTATTATTATCAAGTTATAATTAGACTAAGTTTTCGAGTTTAATAGATTTCAAATCTGATAAATTAAAATCATTTAAATATAACATCTATAATTTAGACAAATCTACAATTTAATCAATAGTTTATATCCTGTTTTTCAATATATCTAAGATTTTTAGTTGAGAAAGATCTTTAACAACTGATATATCGTTAATCATATTATTTGAAACCCCTAATTATATCAATTAAACTATTTTTGAAAGGCTACTTATATCATTGATTTTATTATTGTTTATTAATAAGATTTTTAAGTTTATTAAGTTTGAAATATGATTAATATCAGTAATATTATTACCTAAAATATCTAATACTTCTAAATTAATCAGAAATTACAACGAGTTGATTTCATAAATCTTATTGCTTTAAATGTATAACTCTTTTAAATTCTTCGTATAATTTAAGGAACTGATATCACTAATTATATTTTTATTCAAATACAATTGTTCCAAATTAATAAGAAATTCTAGAACTGTTATATCCTCGATTTAATTTTCGTTTAAATTTAAACATTTTAACTTAGTTAAAGTATTTAGCAATCTAATATCACGAATTAAGTTTTTATTTAGTGTTAAGGTTTATAACTAGATCATTTATGATAAAGGAAAAATCTGTGATCATATTTCCTGACAAAAATAGTTCTTATAAGTTGGTCAAATTAGATAATGGTGATAAATTGACTATTTTGTTCCCTCCTAAGCCAAGTCTGGTGAGATTTGTATATTTTTCAGCACCAACTATATTATTAATTCTATTAAAACGTAAATTGAAAATCTTAATTGTTTCCTTAACATTTATTTTATCTAACGAGTTTATTCCGCAACCTTCTATTTTTATACACTCTATATTTTCAGGAATATCTGTTAAATCAATGTTTGGACAATTTATGATTATTAATTTGTGTATACTTGTATTTTTCACGAAATCGAGTGATATAACACTGCTATTGTTTTTGATTGTCATTAATTCACCCTAAATGTTTTCTTTGTATTTATCTAGCGTTTGACATTAGAAGTGGTGATAAACATATGTCGAAAATTTTAGAAACCACAACATATCAAATTTACCACTCCAAACGCTGAAAACCGGCCCCAAGCAGTCTTTAGTTCGCCTCAAATTAACTCTTTCTGGCCCCTCTAAATCCGGCAAGACATCATTTATCCAAAGTTATCTTAATTCAAACAGTGAAATATCTCCAACCCTTGGAGTGGATACGTTCCAAATTGACAAGAACGGTTAGAAACTTTCCGTTTTCGATCTCTCGGGAGATAAAA
This sequence comes from Hexamita inflata, assembly GCA_963988835.1. Taxonomy (NCBI): domain Eukaryota; phylum Fornicata; order Diplomonadida; family Hexamitidae; genus Hexamita; species Hexamita inflata. The sequence continues at coordinate 1,054,267 of CAXDID010001236.1, forward strand.
TGTTCAAAGAAGTTCGCGTTGAGTTCTACGACTCACATGCAACAGTTTATTTCTGCGATTTCTCGAGCAGGCAGAGTTTGACCGAGCTCCAGACGTTTGTTGACGAGGGAAACGGAATTAATCCGGATGTGGTAAATTACATTATCGTAAACAAGACAGATTTGAAAGGACAAATAACAGATTCGGACGTTAACGTATTCAGTTAGAGAATTAAAGCAAAGTCGTTCAGAGTAAGCGCGAAAACGGGAGAAGGAGTGCAAGAAGCTATGGACACCATATTCGCGGAAATGGTTAAAAAGTACACGAAATAATGAATATTTACTGATTTACTGATATTTTTAATCGTACATGTTTGCCTTTTAGAAATCAACTTATCACTTAAAGTAGATAGTAAAACATGACTTTTAAAATGATATAATACTATAAATTTTTGATTTTAATTTACACATATTTACACTTTAAAATCTACATGCTAAGTACTACAGCCTCGCTCTCAAGGGTGTAGCCTTTTCACTTATAAGGGGATTACCATTTCCAACCCCCTTATAAGTGAAATGTATCCAAAATTAATGTTGAATTTGAAGGGTTTATAGTCAAAAAACGGGGTTAAAACTCATGATTTTTGGCACTCGCTTATAAGGGGGTAATTACATGCCCCAACCCCTAGTAAGCGAGTTGACCTATCCCATTAAGCGAAAATGCGACCCCCTTCTGAGTGAGGTAATGTAGTATACTATAATTATAGTATAATTATAGTATACTATAATAATGTATAAGTATAATATACATAGTTATATATGTTGTTATATTACATTAATATATTATTATCATTAACATATATATTACATTAATATGTATTAACATACATATTAATGTATGTTATTAATGTATAATGTCATTAACAACTACCTATCTGATATATTTATAACATATTTAATAATTTTTATTTAATAAGCGATTTACTAAATATTAGTTACTGAATGATAACATAAAATAGATTATTAAATAATCATTATTTACATTTAAAAATATTTAATAACATAAATCTTAAATGTTATGAATACATAAATTTAATGATCAATTAAAAAGTTTTAATCACTATAGTCATTCATAATAGTTTGCATTTGTACCCACATCAATCATGAAAGTTATTTCAAATAACGAGGTAACTTCAAACATTGAAGGGGAATCATTAACAATCAAAAACAATAATAATCTATACTCGTTTAATTACGTGCGCAATACAGCTATCACAAAAATAATATTTATTAGTTGTTAAAATATTGATTACTCTTGCATTCCAGAAAATATTGTTGACATAAAGTTTGAAAGTTGTGGAATAGAGTCATTCGAAAACATACAATTGAAAGATACTGTTAAAAGTCTCAATTTGCGTTAAAATAATATAAATAATTTGTCTAAAATTGAAAATTATACCCATCTCACATAACTATTTTTAGGAGGGAACTAAATTACAGATTTAACTCCATTAACAAATATTTAATAGTTATAGAAATTATATTTGTGGGAAAATAGGATTAATAATATTACTCCGTTAGCAAAAATGAAATTATTATCTATGCTACATTTAGGTTAAAACTAAATAAATGACATATCACCTCTCTAAGGTCTTACCAAGTTGTAAGAGCTATATCTATTTGAAAACAGGATAACCGATATTTCTCCTTTATTATCAATGATATAGTTATAAATTCTAATATTAAATGACAATATGATTTGCGATATTTAATCATTAAAATATATGTTTAAGCTTTAAAGCTTAGGTTTATGCAGAAATTTGATTAATGACATAAGTGTTTTTAAGTTTCTTAAGAACTTAGAAAAAATATACTTAGATAAAAATAGTATTACGAATATCACTTCTTTAAAATATTTAAAATTGTTGAAGTTGTTTGTCATCTCTGGTAATGCAATTCATAATATAAATCCCTTGAAACGTTTAACAAACTTAGAAGTGTTAGATATCTCATGTAACAATGTTATTAATATAAAGGCATTAACAAAGCTAACTAAATTATAAACTTTATTTATAAACGAAAATAATATATAAACAATTTCTCCTCTTGTGAACATGAAGAATCTTAAAATTTTAAGTATTAGGCAGAATGAAGTTTAAGATATAAGTTTCTTGAAGCAAATGAATTAATTAACTCACTTGTTTCTTTCACGAAATAAAATATATGATGTGTCAGTGCTCAAGCAATTAAGGTAATTATAATATTTGTATATGTCCGAAATTAAGAGTACAAATTGCAATTGCGTTAAATATTTATCTAATTTAGAGTATTTATATTTGAGTAATTAGTAGATATCAAATCTGTCTAGTATATTCAAGCCGAATATAAAGCAATTCATGCATTTGATGGAATTGAACCTTGACTCAAATAACATCAGTAATATATCCCACCTGTCTAAATTAATCTCTCTTTAAAAGCTTTCACTGTAGAATAACAATATTAACGACATCTCGCCCTTGAAGCACCTAACCTACCTCGTATAACTATATTTGCAATCGAATCAAATTATTGATCTGAATCCGCTAAATCACATTCACACATTAAAAACACTTGATATTTCAGACAACAAGATCTGCGACATCTCAAATTTACATATTTAAGATTTGGTTCCGAATTTAAACTATTTAATCAAAGAGCAATAAAAACTGGAATTCGGGATTTAAATGGAACCGACAAAATAACATTTACTCATTTCACTCCGAATGAAACACCGTTTTATTTAAAACGAGACTATAGATTTAATGAGAATTAAATATAATTAGATACAAAGTAAATATAATTAATTTGTTCAAAATATTAAAAAGAATATTAATAATGTGATTCCGAATCACATTTAATTTGCTACAAATGCTGTCGAACTGTTTTAAAAACTTAGTCAAGAGGAATAATAACTGTAATGAAAATTATGATATATTATTACACATTTAGGAGTGAAATAGCATATTTTAACTTTGATATCATAAATTATAAATTGAAAAACTCACTTACAAGGGGGGAATATACATGTAGTTAGTTATAGATAATCAAATGATTTTGAAAATGAGTGAAAATATAAATAATAAAAATAAATAAATTGAAAACTCAAATTTTTATTTAATTCCCAGCCGGTTGACCGTCTTCCTCAGAGAACGAAAAATCCATTTTAAATTAAGTGGAGTGGTGAATTAATAAATTTGGTTGGTGTAAATATAAGATAGCTGGTTGTGGATGTGAACGAAGATAATTCGAGCTGTTCAACAAATTACACTTATTTAGAGGTTTTGAATACAAATGCATGTTCATGCAAAAGGGACTTCAGATTAAAACGTTGAGAGATTAACTGTTCACATGGCTATGATGTATATTGGGAAACTAATCTTTAGACGAATCAGTCTATAAAAACATTCTGTTGATAATCTTAAAAAACAAAAAGCAACATGAACAATATCATAAAATAATTGACTCACTGGGCCTTCCAGAATTGGAGGAGGGTCTTTTCGTACCAGCCAGAGGTGTCGCCCTTGATATCTTTGGCGAGGCTGCCATATTGAGCGTAGACCTGGTTGATGCCTTGGGAGTATCTGTCTCTGAACAAAACAGAGATGTTGATGATGCTTCTGTCACGAGTGCCGGCGCCCTTGATGGCGTCGCGGATGACGTAAGCGCAACCGTTGATTGGGGTCTAGAGGTAGTCGTGGGCGAGGAGGAAGGCCTTTTCGGACTTTCCGGTGAATTCCTTAATGACGGTTTCTCTCAAAGTCTTCTTGTACTTTTGAGCATAGATCTGGCAGATCTGGTTGAACTCTTCATGAGTGGAGGAGCAGAAGATTCTGATGAAGACGTTTTCGTCAGTACCAGCGCCCTTGGCGGCAGTATAGAGAGCATCAGCGTCTTGCTCTGGGGTACCTCTTGGATAACGGTTTTGGCAGATCCAGCCGCGGAGGAGTCTGGCCCAGTCAGCGTTCTTGGAGATATCGTCGGAGATGTCTTCAACGAGTTCCTTAAGGTAGAGTCTGAAATACTCAGTGCGGATGGCTTGAACGTCTTGTGGGTCGGCCATGAGAACAAGTTCGATGAGAGCGCGTTCATCAGTACCGCAGCCTTCAACTGCTTCTCTGATCTTACGAGCCCAGTATTGGTAACGGCCTTCGAATGAGCCTGTGAGGAGCTTTTCGAAAGACCCAGAGGTTTCTTTCTCGAGGAGTCTGACGATTGACTTACCATAGGAGGCATAGAAAGCACGGTTGACCTGGAAGAGGTCTTCCATGGTGCACTGGGTGATAACGTTAAGGATACGTTGTTCGTCGGTACCAGCACCCTTGCAGGCGAGGTAGACTTCGGCGGCGAAGCGATAGTAGTCAGCAGGTCCAAATGGCATTATTTTGTTGAGGATGTGGGGTGGATGGTTTAAATCATATTATTTATATTTGTAGAAATTAACAGTTATGGCAGAATATGATAACCAAGATAAACTATGATAACAGCTTTTTGAACACACCAATGAGTTCAACAAGTGTACACTCAAACGGAAAATGACGCTTACGTTGTAAATACTTTATGTTATCATTATACTATATTATTAAACTTTAAGAATGTGTATATTTTCAAATCCAATCAAAGTGTGTAAATTCAAACTTTATAATAATTTTATGAAAATATCTGTAAAGGCAACTAACTAAGTTTAAGTAGGTATATTAGTGGTTAAATTTGCTATTATCCTATTAAACTTTTGACTTTATCAAGTAATCCAACTAAGTCAGACAACCAACCAAAATGAAAGGCAATTAATTTTGTACATTAATTTTTGTACTTTAACTAATTTTGCATGTAATAATCAGTTAAGTGAGTCATTTTAATAATTAACTCAACTTACGGATATACCGTTATGTTGGCAATAAGATAATTACATGCAAAATAATAACATGACTCACTCAACAGCAACAATCCAACAATACATCTAAACGAGCAAAAAAGGAAGGTTGTGGTAACTGAAAATTGTATTTTGGATTACTTGAGTTAATTAACTTGAGTTAATTATTAAAATTAATTATTAAAATTAGTTAGTTGCCTTTACAGATATTTTCATAAAATTATTATAAAGTTTGAATTTACACACTTTGATTGGATTTGAAAATATACACATTCTTAAAGTTTAATAATATAGTATAATGATAACATAAAGTATTTACAACGTAAGCGTCATTTTCCGTTTGAGTGTACACTTGTTGAACTCATTGGTGTGTTCAAAAAGCTGTTATCATAGTTTATCTTGGTTATCATATTCTGCCATAACTGTTAATTTCTACAAATATAAATAATATGATTTAAACCATCCACCCCACATCCTCAACAAAATAATGCCATTTGGACCTGCTGACTACTATCGCTTCGCCGCCGAAGTCTACCTCGCCTGCAAGGGTGCTGGTACCGACGAACAACGTATCCTTAACGTTATCACCCAGTGCACCATGGAAGACCTCTTCCAGGTCAACCGTGCTTTCTATGCCTCCTATGGTAAGTCAATCGTCAGACTCCTCGAGAAAGAAACCTCTGGGTCTTTCGAAAAGCTCCTCACAGGCTCATTCGAAGGCCGTTACCAATACTGGGCTCGTAAGATCAGAGAAGCAGTTGAAGGCTGCGGTACTGATGAACGCGCTCTCATCGAACTTGTTCTCATGGCCGACCCACAAGACGTTCAAGCCATCCGCACTGAGTATTTCAGACTCTACCTTAAGGAACTCGTTGAAGACATCTCCGACGATATCTCCAAGAACGCTGACTGGGCCAGACTCCTCCGCGGCTGGATCTGCCAAAACCGTTATCCAAGAGGTACCCCAGAGCAAGACGCTGATGCTCTCTATACTGCCGCCAAGGGCGCTGGTACTGACGAAAACGTCTTCATCAGAATCTTCTGCTCCTCCACTCATGAAGAGTTCAACCAGATCTGCCAGATCTATGCTCAAAAGTACAAGAAGACTTTGAGAGAAACCGTCATTAAGGAATTCACCGGAAAGTCCGAAAAGGCCTTCCTCCTCGCCCACGACTACCTCTAGACCCCAATCAACGGTTGCGCTTACGTCATCCGCGACGCCATCAAGGGCGCCGGCACTCGTGACAGAAGCATCATCAACATCTCTGTTTTGTTCAGAGACAGATACTCCCAAGGCATCAACCAGGTCTACGCTCAATATGGCAGCCTCGCCAAAGATATCAAGGGCGACACCTCTGGCTGGTACGAAAAGACCCTCCTCCAATTCTGGAAGGCCCAGTGAGTCAATTATTTTATGATATTGTTCATGTTGCTTTTTGTTTTTTAAGATTATCAACAGAATGTTTTTATAGACTGATTCGTCTAAAGATTAGTTTCCCAATATACATCATAGCCATGTGAACAGTTAATCTCTCAACGTTTTAATCTGAAGTCCCTTTTGCATGAACATGCATTTGTATTCAAAACCTCTAAATAAGTGTAATTTGTTGAACAGCTCGAATTATCTTCGTTCACATCCACAACCAGCTATCTTATATTTACACCAATCAATTTTATTAATTCACCACTCCACTTAATTTAAAATGGATTTTTCGTTCTCTGAGGAAGACGGTCAACCGGCTGAGAAGCAGGATTGGGAGATAGAAGCCGAACAGGCTGAACTCGCTCAGGCTCAAGCCCTTCAGGATGCCGAGCGCTTGAAACAAGAGGAACTTGAAAAATAATATCAGGAGGAGCTGAGGAACCGCTCAAGAGAACCATGCAACGTTGAAATCGAACTGGACGAAGAAGCTAGAATCAGACTCGAGCGCAGAAAGAGAGAGGAGCAAAACGTTCGTTTAGCTCAAAAATTCATGCAGGACTCCGATTCAGAAGACGAGAAAGCTGAGAAAGGACAGAAGAAATCAATCAAGAGGAACTACGATTTAGAAAACGAATTCTTCGCTGTTGAGAAGAAGAAAGAAGTTGAAGGAGAAGAGAAAGAAGAAAAAATGCCTACCACTCAGGCAGACTTCGAGAAATTCGCTGACTCACTCATCACCAAAATCACCAGCACTCATAAAAGAGGTCAAAAACAAGATAACGACGTCCTGTACATGATGATGCTCAAACGCCTCGTAAGAGGAGTTTTGAAACCACTATATCTCGAAGATGCCAAAGAATTAGCTGATGTATGCGCACAAGTTGCCAATGAACAAATCGGAGCCAACAAAGCCTCCAAAAAAGGTGTCGCAAAGAAAGCCAAAAATTCCAAACCTGCTGTATCTACTCACGAAGAGGATGAATGGATGTGAAATTACTTACTTTAATATGAATAATGAATATTTGCAATTTTGTACATAATTTATTTAATTTAGTATTTGTTTAAATAATTTATATTTAGTATTACAAATAATATATTACTCGTAGTATACGAGAAATTTAAATATTAAAAAATCTCCACTTTAGAATGAATTCATTAGTAGCTCCAATTACACCAAGAGCACGATCAAGGTTAGGAAAATAATAAGATAAAAATGAAAAATTAGTTTAATAAAAGAGAAGAGCGTCCATTGTCACGTAAATAAAACCTTTAAAACTTGATAGAAGTGAGAAAGAGGGAATGATGCTTTAAGCCTAGGAAAAAGGTAATACATGGTAAGAGTAAGCCAACCAAATAAATTAAATAACTACAAAAGATTTAGTGAAGTTACGTTAGAGTTTAAGCACAATGAGCCCGGATTTAGAATCAATGGAGTTCGATTTAGATGAATTTACAGATTTATTTGCGCCGATGTGATTTTACGAATATAGATACTTAATTTGTTTACTAACTGATTTTTTACAAGAAAGTCACATTGTACCTCAACAAGAATATAATACTATACTACTATACTAATACTATAATACTAGACTAGAATTAATACCTTACAATATGGACTTTGTCGAGATTTTAATGAAGCTATTTGAAAAATATCTTTCTAAAAGATGTGCAACGCTAAACACAATAAAATGAAACACAATAAAAAGAAATGAAAATAGTTATTTATATAATTAAATCAATTTATTATAATTAGCCACTCCCCTTTATAAAATTTATGTAAATTAATAATCCACGTTAAACGAAACTTACACCAGCAGCTAAATCAACTCCACATCCTAATAATTTAGCATACAGCAATTTTAATACTGAAGTATAACAAGCTTATCCGGCTTATAAAAATACACCTTTAAATCCTCAAGGCTTATAAGATCCATATTAGTATAACCCATAAAGTTAATACGCTTCTTAGCAATAGTATCCAGCAAGATAAGATCCAGTTTCGTAGTAAATTTAGTATCAAACTTAGTAGTATCCAGTTTAGTAAGGTTATTAGTAACCAATTGGGTATTAGCAGCCAGTGCAGTAATAAATGTACGCTTAACAATAGTAGTAATAATATCCTCCAGCTTAGTATCAGCAGCCGTAGGTTACTTTCAGCCAACCCAATGGGTTCTAGATGAGCCATGCGTCCGCTTACAACACGTTTTAGGCGCATACCACGCAGATGCCGTTGCTTCCTGAGCCGTAAAAGCCTTAGTACATCTAGCCGCAGTATAACATATAGTAGTAAACACAATAATTACTGGCGTAAGCCGATCTCCAAGTTGAGGCTAAGGTTACCTACGTGGTGAAGCTCTTCGGCTACCCGGCCGATATGTCACTGGACAAGGTGATCGAGATTTACAGGCAGCGCTGCGATTTGCGCGGCGACATTCAAATAAATTCTTTTGACGGACTCATAAGCATTTCAGACAGCAACGATGTAGAAAACATCATTACTAACACCCCCTTCTGGGTGGACAACTCAACCGACATTTCAATGTGGGGCGCGTGCAAGCCGGAGCTCATTCAAGAAAAACTCCTTGTGGAGCCGAAAACGGAGAAGTCGTTCGAAATCGGCTTCTTCGGAATCATTAAATATTTAGTGATCGCTGCGATCGTTTGCGCCTGGTTCGGGCAGTTCAGGGAACAAATTGGAATTACGTTGATGATGTTTTTGGTGTTCGCGGTTTTAACCGCGGTGTGGGCGGCCTGGGTTTTTGTTGGGCATAGGTGAGAGAGTTTATTTTCTTGGTTCAATTATTTGTTTTATGTTTGTTCCTCCTCCAATTATGGAGAGCTCAGTGATCTATTTTTATAATTTAAAATTTATCTAATGAAACACAATATTTACTTTATTTTATTTAAAATAAGTATTAACTAAAAAATGAAAGTAAAAAGGGGTTAGTAAAATGGCTCTCTTAACTGTAACCTTATCTTTTACTAAAGCTCAATTAAATCATTTCATCAAAAAGGTTGGTAAAACAGAAAATAGTAGAAAGACCTTTTAATTAATGATAAGAACTTGGGAGCAAATTGGACTTTAATACCGGCTGTATATTATTGTGCTTCATATAGACTGTGCTGTTTAAGGTATATGATTTCATAAATCTAATATCTTAGGTTATGCGTTATTTTAATATGATAATATTTACCAATTAATGAATATATTTATTAAATTCTCCGTAATTAAATTCTCCATAATTTTAATGAATGTGATATATTATGGTCTAATAAATAATAGCACGACACTCTAGTTAATGCTTCGGAAAGTATCGTACTTTGTGATTTAATAGTTAAATCTTTGTTGTTCAGCTTGTATATCAATGTTCTAGAACTATCGAATTGGTGAACGTAATGCATTTAGTTTATGTTTATAAAACTAGAATAATGGTTACTAAAATTGTAAAAAGCAGTATGGCTATATATTTCGTCAATGCTTTAAATAGTTTCATTCTTGTCATATAATGACAAAAACTTGGAAGCAAATTGGAGTCACGCTGATGATCATCATATAGTAAATGTTTACTTTTCTAACATTGCCGAAAATGATTAGAAAAATAGACGTTTTGTATATGTTTTAACAGGTGAATTTTATACACTGAAATAAATTTATATCATTTGACCTATTTTATAAATATTCGGCTTCATAATTGGTGTGGAATATTAATTAACAATTATGTTATTATAACATCATGCGCAATAATGTATAAAACTGTATATATAAGCTGGTGCAAATGGTGCAAATGGTGCAAAAATCTACGCACTGGTGCAAGTATGTATATATAATAATAAGTAATAACTATATTTCTTAGATTAATAACTTTATCTATTAATAGTTAACCACTTCAAATATGATTTGATTCGATGTATAGAGATTTATATCATAAAATAAATTTTTATTTAAATAACAAAATGACATTGATTATGAGTACACAAGGCAAAGACACTGACCAATTACTTACATTTTCAAAATAAGATCAACAACTTCTTTGCGAATATGAAATAGACGAAATAGAGACAAATATCAAGTTAACGTTCACGGCGCCACAATATACAATCAACAATAATAGATATAGTATTTTGAATGAATAAAATGATTGGATTGATGTTCTATTACCGTTCAAAAGAAAGATAGATGACGAGACTTAATTATTATCAATTATCTAAAACTTATCAGACAACAATTATAAATATGAAGTAGACAACGATTACTTTTTAAACAACAACAAACTAAAATTTAAAGCAACAGGTTTCAAAGCACTAAAATCAGAGGACCATTACTTTTGCAAAGCGTTTGGTTTAGTTAAAGGAACTATTTATGAACGTGATGAATAAGGTTTTATAACCGCAACAAATATTTTGTATCCCTATATTTACAAGTATATTTGCATCAACTGTTATGATATTTAAGACTATACACTAATTGATCAAGGTTAGAAACGTTATTTACTTTTGAAATAATTTAGAACATGGAATGCAGGAACAATAACTTAAGTCACATCAGACATCATTGTCACATTTCAAGTTAATTAACTTATTAAAGGTTTTAGAATTTAGTTTTAAGATGAAATGTATCAAGATTTGTAACTGAATGGAGACGAATATACTTTAGAACTGTATATCAACAAAAGTAAGAAAGTATTAATGCGAATCCAATAACAAGAAGAAGCGCGTATACTTAAAGAATAGGAATTTGAGTATAAAAAATAATTAGAACAATAACGTCAAGCATCAGTTCAACAATAATATATAGAACAAGAGTAACAAGCATAGTAACAAGCACAAAATATTTAATTTTAATAAGAAAGTGATTTACAGAAACAAGAAGATTTATGGAGAACGATGAGTATCCAAATCCCAAATGATAACGAATATAAAAAGAACATCAACTATAATTATGACATTTTATAATAAAAGAAAGGTTAGAAAGCAAAATTAGGTAAAATGTACAAAAAGAAATAATTAAAAGCACAATAGTTTTTATTAGGAGTCTAAATGTTAGATGAAGAAATAGAAGAATTAGAAGAGTCACGTTTGAAGATGTTATTAAGCGTGAATAAGAATGATGTTAAGATGTCTGTATAGGACTTAAGTGATATAGCAGAAGGTTAATTTCCTAAAGTAGTAAAACGTGATCCAAACGAGTAGATAAATTTAAGTGATAGACCATCAGTGTAATAACTTTTAACTACAAACGAGCTTAACAATAGTGAACATCCACCAATAGTTAAAACCGACCCGAATGAAGTTGTGTTATAATAACAACCGTAAGTTGTTAAAGTTGACCCCGATGAAATATAAATTGTAGATAGTGGAACTGAACAACGAGAACGAGCCGAATAGAGACGTCAAGAGATTATAAACCAACCAGAACAACCATCATCATGGAATTTAGATGTTAATTAAAATAATATACCTATAATTAAAAATGAGAATCAAATACAAGATAATTAGATGTAAACTGAACCAGAATAAATATATCAAGAATTTTAGTATCTAAAAGAATTATTATTGTAAAAACAAATAGATAACATGAGATTAAATGATTAGATATAAAACGAACAATTAGATAACATGAGATTAAATGATTAGTTAGAATCTGAACATGAGATTGAACGTCAAAAACAATATTTTAAAAGTCTTATATATCAATTATAACAAATCTAAACAGAAGAAGATAAAGAGGTATTTCTTAATAATAATCCAAATTATGAATAATTTTTAGATAAATTTGAATAATAGTATATAGACTATTTTGTTTCTGAAGAATACGATGCGTTTCAACGAATTTAATATAATAAAAATCATCCTGAACAATAACCATTAGAAGAACAATAACCATTAGAAGAACAATAAGTAAGTGATGTGTTTGCATAACCACCAGAATTCCCTTTTGAAGAATAGTTAAAACTTATGAGCCCGAATCATTTGAAATAAGCGTATGAAACTAAACCAGAACGTTCATAATAGATAAGCGACTATATATACAACAACCTAATTAAAAAAATAGAATCAACAAAAACATAACAAGAAGCAAAAGACATAGGCGATGAATTTAATCAGTTTTTAGACATTATAAAGAAGCGTGATGATTATATGTCATTATACAACAAGATTTACTATAGAATATATACCAAAAAATATAAATGATAATGTAAACGACATCAATTTTTTTATTTTATAGAAACAAAGAACATGAATTACTTAAAACCATTAAGCGTTATAGAATATTGCGAAGAAAATACAGACATCTAATTTGAAGAAGCCGTTATTTATTTAGATGCAAAGAACAAGAGAGTAAACAAAAATAATAAATTTGATCCAAAATCATTAAATATGAAAGTCTTATTAATAGTATTAGTTCAAAATAATAAAGTTGTTCAGAAGTTAGAAATAACTAATAACTATATTTATACTGTAAAGAAGATTTAAGACTAAATGATAAATGAGTCTATTATCAAAATTCATATAGATCATGAGTCATCATCCTTTACAAGCAAAACAGGAGAACAACATGACTTTTATCAAGCGAAGTAATATAGAGTTAAACCTGAAGAAGTTAAATATTTTGATTTAATTAGAATTTAGAAAGAGTTTAATATTGTAGTTTTAGATAAAACATTAGATTTTAACGAGATAGATATTTATCCAGAAACAAAGTAAAAGAAAGCAGTGAAGAAACAAGTTAAAAAGGAAATTAGTGAAGAAGAGAGTTAGTGAGTAAATAGAATATAAATATTTTTTCGATAATTTGATAACATATATAAATTTTTTATTTCTTTATAAAATGTAAACGATTAAATCAGCAGATAAATAAGATTTTGAAATACTTATCAAATAATTAACAGATAATTCATTTTCAAAAGGAAGTTAATTTTATTAAAGTATACAATAATTTTTAGAAGACAAAGATTAATAATTACCTGATATAGATCAAGAGTAATTAGATAGAGTTTTAGAAGTGACTAAAGACACTAAACGTAAAGTGATAAATGAGTTTAGAAATATGGTGATAGAGTTCAGAAAACTTATTCCAAACTATAAATAATCAAAATACTAAATAAAACACGATAACGGAAATATATACAATTTATAACGCATGAACAAAAAGAAGTTTCAACAACTATATATAAATTTTACAAAAGAGAAGTTATAGTCCAAAGATTTTTACGAACAATTAGATACAGATAAACCATTTGATATATCTATATTTGAACTAAAGTTATTGATATCAACTTATTAGAAAGAGACATCAAATAAGAAAAAACTAATAGCATATACTAAATATATTGAAGACCATGTTATACAAGATAAGTATAACCAAGATATAACTAAAGAGTATTTCATTAGTAATATGAATAGTAAAGAGCACGAGGTCATAAACAAGTGTTTTGAGTTTATTAAGAAGTGTGATAGTTTTGATGTATAGACTAAATACGATAACGACTAAAAGAAGAACGTGATATCTAAATTTATAAATATTTTAAAACATTGTTAGTATTATCATTAAATACGAGTATTAATAGACCCAGAGTTATATTCTATTTCATAGAAGTTAGTTCCACTTTTAGTCATGAAAAGTTTCCAGATATATTTGTGTTACCCAGATACACACAAGATAGTTAATAGTTAAATATTCAATTTCAATATTCCAATATGTTATACATCACCAATAGACGCAGATTCATTGTTTATAAATGATATCAATAAACAAGATTACCACTTAACTAAAAACTAAACCTATTTACATAAATTAGTATTTGAAAAAGAGACATCAAATGTTATTCATCACAAAAATTTTAACTAATTTGATAATAATATATAAAACTTATTAGAAGTAAAACCTGATAAAAACAATACAAGTCACTAAAAACATATGAAATTACATTCAATGGGATAATAAGATTATAAAGAGTCATATTTTAGAAATTATATAGATATCATACAGTATAGAGATCAATTAACATTTTATAAACATTTTATAGAAAATACACCAAACGATAGTGAGAAGTTAGAATATTTATTTGAGTCAACATTTGGAGTACAACCAGTTTCTTTTACAATTGATGAACTAATAGAAACAATTAGATATCGAATAAGAATTGTGAACATTACGAAATAATACAAAGAGTTATAACCAAATGTCACTTTATAATAATTTATTGATTATAAAATTTGAAACTTATAAATATTATTTTTTTAACATTAAATAAAAAACAAATGTCGATCAACATTAAAAATTTTACCATTCCAGAATTAAAAGTTCTTTTATAAGATTTTGATTTTGATGAAAAGAGTATGAAAACTATAAAGAACAAAATTAAGAAACTTAAAATATTAGAAGAGATGTAAAGAATTATGCCTGATTTTGAAGCAACGAAATAGCAAGAGATTAGTTAAAAGAAGAAATTATCTATAATAGACGAGATGTAAAGAATTATGCCTGATTTTGAAGCGATGAAATAACAAGAGAATGATTATAAATAGAAGATTTAGAATAAAAATATATAATTAGAAGAATAAATTAAATCGTATAGTAAAGAAGACGTAAATAATTATTTGGATCAAAAACAACCAGATATCAAAGGTGTAATTAGATTTGATGAGGACAGTAATAGAATTATGATTAAGTATCATTTAGACGATATCATGAAATATTATAAAGGTAAATTTATTAGAATATACTATAGAGACGAAGAAGGTAAGACAATAATATTTGTATACCCGATTAAAAATAGACTTATTTTACTTATAAGAAATGCAATATATAAAGGAGTTCATTTATTAGAAAAAGAAACGGATAGCGATTAGGAATTATAGCGTAAATTGTTACATGCGTATAAAATAGAGATACTTATAGCAGAGAATGTATTTAATAAGAATTTATTAGAAAATGAGAAGAAATTAGATGATATTGATAAATATATTAAAGAGAAATAGAAGAAATAATTAGTTAAGTCTATTGATTTGAAAACAAATAAAAAGAACAAAGGCGCATACTTTAACTTTATAAACAAAATACCTTAAATTAATCTTTAAAGATATTAAATTGGAAATAATTTAGAGTAACATTTAGAATTATCAAGAAAAGCATAATGTTTTATATATGCGTTATAAATGTCTAAATAATATACTAATTAAGAAATATAGGCAATTTTAATT
The DNA here is from genome assembly GCA_963988835.1 of Hexamita inflata. Classification (NCBI taxonomy): domain Eukaryota; phylum Fornicata; order Diplomonadida; family Hexamitidae; genus Hexamita; species Hexamita inflata. The sequence goes on from CAXDID010001236.1 coordinate 1,069,781, forward strand.
TAAGTTTAATCAAATTTACAACTATTTTCATTAACATAGATTAAGAATATCAAACATATAGGACCAATGTGTATACACGTATATCAAGAATCAAATAAATAAGTTAGATTGATGAATATTAAAGGTGATATAAATGATTTGAGACAATAGTAAAAAGACGTAGTTCATATTAGTTTGTATAAAGAACACTATTTCATATATGATACAAATGTAGAAGTAAGTAACTTTTGGTTGAACAACTTTTAAAAATATAAAACTTATCAAAAGTATTTAGATAACACCAATATTGTATAAGTTAGAGAGACATCGAACAACATATGCGTCACAACAGGTAAGTCTTAAAATGATAGCATAACAGTTATTAGAATGATGCATGAACTTAATATGTTTGAAGAAATAAAAGATTATAACGAATTTAACTATAAAGAAAATAGCAAATAAGTAATTAGTGCGCCAGATAACGCATAAGACTATTGTTCAGAAACTAAAGAATTTATAGAAAAAGAAAACCATTTTGATAAAATATTGTATGCGGATACAGAAGCATTTACTATTGATAGCGAAGGTAAATTTATAAAACATAAATGTTATTTATGTGTTTGGGCGGATGGAGATATCATTAAGAGTTCAAGAGATGTTAACGGGTTAGTTAGATATATTGATAAATGTTATATTGATGAAAGACCTACTGCAAAGAAGAACAATTTACCAGATAAATAGGTCTTAATATATATGCACAACTTATCATACGATTGTTAGTTTATACTTAAAGAACAATATCAAATCGAGGATATGATTTAAAATAACGGAAAAGTACTATAATTTAGTTTTTCTATATACAACAGATAAGGTCTAAAAATACAATTTGTGTTTAGAGATTCATATATTATGATTTCCAAAAAATTGAGCGAATTACCAGAAATGTTTTTGAGTATTGAAGAATAGAAGACAATACAAAAAGAAATTATGTGTTACAACTATTATACTGAAGAAAGATATGTAAACAATATTGGTAATATTGAAGAGGCGTCTAAATTTATATCTAATCATACTAAATAAGAGTTCATTTCAGTTTTAAAGAAGAGTGATAGTATGATCGGTGATGATTGTTTTGATATGTAAAAGTATGCATTATTTTACTGTAAATAAGATGTTATTGTACTATAGAAATGTGTTTAGAAATTTGCGTAATTACTGAAGGAAAATATGGATATGAACTTATTTAATTATATATCTATTTCATCATTAGCGTTATCGTATTAGTTAAAGAAATAATGTTTTAATAAAGTGTATAAAGTCAATGGTTTGTTAAGATAGTTTTTGTAGTAGTTCGTAATAGGAGGAAGATGTATGACAGCGTATAATAAAAAACAAATCTTATTGTTTAAGAAGATATTAGATTTTGATGCAGTTAGTTTATACCCAAGCGCATAATATAGAACATATTACCCAGCAGGTAAGTTATATACCTTAACACCAGAACTTATACAGCATTACAATGTCAAAGAAAACTTATTTTAGATTACTGAAAAGAGTTCGTCAAAAGATCAAAATACTTTATATTTAGAAGTTAAGTTATTTAAAGGAAATGATTTTATAGTAAGAGGTTTTCCATTATTGAGTTAGAAAGTTGATGGAGTCAGATAGTTTACAAATGATATCGATAAAGAGAATAGATATTTTGTTGATACTATTGGTTTATAAGAATTAGTTTTGAGATAAAATTATAAATATGAAATTATAAGTGGTGTATATGCTAAAGAAAGAGACTATACTATATAAGGTGTGATTAAATATATGTTTGAAGAACGAGTTAAGTGTAAAAAATAGAAAAACCCTTTATAAGAAATTTATAAATTGATGTTGAATTCATCATACGGTAAAACAATAGAAGGAGATAGAAATGAAACAGTTGAGATATATGAAGATTTAAGTTAACTATATAAGAAATATGATTAGATCAATAGTATTTAATAATATGGAAATAAGTTTTGTGTAAAGTTAGAGAAAGAATGTTGTGAATAAACAGGTTATCACCATGTAGGAATTTAGATATTATCGATGAGTAAACGTATTATGAATGAAGTTATGGTGTTAGCAGATGATTTAGGTTTGAAAATCTATTATCAAGACACAGATTCAATGTAAATATAAGAGGATGATTTGAAAATATTGAGTGAGAATTTTAAAGAAAAATATAATAGAGAACTTATAGGTGAACAGATGGGTTAATTTCATTCAGATTTTAAATCAAAAGTAGGTAAAGTGTTATATGGTGAAGATGGAATATATATTTCTAAAAAAGTATATTGTGTTAAGTTGTGTGTAGAGAAAATAGTTAAGAAGGATGAGAAAGAAGTTAAGAAAGATGATGAGAAAGAAGTTAAGAAAGATGATGAGAAAGAAGTTAAGTAGATTTGTTATGATTTCCACATAAGGATGAAAGGAGTAACAGGTGAGTGTATTACTTAAAAAGCAAACGATTTATACGGAGGAGATGTGATTAAATTGTATTAAGATTTAGCAAAAGGTAAGCCAATTGAATTTGATTTATGTAATGCAAAAGTATTTATGAAGAAGCAGGACGATTATAGTTATATGAATTTAAGCGAGTTTAAAAGAACTTTATAATTTTGATAACATATACTAATTTTTTATTTTGAAGAAAACAGATGAATTAAGAATAATATGAAACATTTAAATATGATACAGTTATGAACAAGACTTAAAAATAGTTTGTTCCAAATCATTAGATAGAAATATAAGTTTAAAAATAAAAATGTTTGACAGATGAATAATGTATTAATATAATGATACGTATATTATTAATAACAATAAGTATTCTAAATCTTATATATATATTTTGTAAGATGTGATATGGAAATATATTTTTTCTAATTTTAATAAAATGTTTATTTACCAATTGTATTGTTAATGGATAGATGAGATCAATGATAAGATATTTAAAGTTTTGAACTTATAAGTTAAACATATGAAAGAATTTGGTTAAAAATCTATTGAGATTGATGAGGCATTATTTTATCTATATGACTAATTGAGTTATTTATCAAAGAAAGCAGATAAATTGGAGTAATTTGTTTAATTAATATAAGAGTGAAAACATAGTTAATTTTTTTATTTCTTTATAACAAATGAACAAAGAATTAAGTTAAAGTGATTACGAAGAAGAGTCAAACTATAGTGAAGAATCGTCTTAAGAAGAACTTATAGAAGAATATAGAGATATAGATGATTTTGAAAATTATGAAGTGTCAAATTTAGGTTAAATTAGAAATAAGAAAACAGGACGTATTTTAAAACCAAGCGATATTGGTAAAGGTTATTTATAAGTTTGTTTATACTAAAATAACATTAGAAAATTTTATTTTATACATTAATTAGTAGCATAATCATTTTTAGAAAACCCAAATAATTATAGCGATGTGGATCATATAAATGGATCACCGACTAATAATAACGTATAAAATTTGAGGTGGGTATCTAAAAGCGACAATTAGAAAAATAAAAATAGTGATAATTTCGGAAATAAATTTATATTTATTGATTAGTTACCTGAAGATGTAGTCGAAGTGTGGTATTATTCAAATCATTTCTTTAATGATTATTATTGGTCAGAAACACTAAACTAATTATATTTCAACAATGGAGTCAGAATTAGGGAAGTGAGACCTGTTAAACATGGAGAGTCTTATATTTATAATTGTAGAAGCAAATAAAATGATAGAGTTTCATTATATATAACAAAACTATAGAAAGGACTTTTCAATAACCAATGATTTAATATAATTATTTTTTCTTTTTGAAATAAAATATGTCTTAAAAGATGGTATACATTTCTTAATACGATGATTGGTTTCTTGATCTTATATTTATAAAAGATTCGAAATATGTTTCTAAACAGATTCCTGATATGATTATATCATTATATTACAACTCAGCAAATCATAGGATATTTGTTTAAAGTATTCCAAATAAATAACCTAATGAAGTTCTTAATTCTTTTATTAGTTTTTAAAATTATATTCTTAAATTTGAAGATCAATTTATAGAATCAATTACAACAGATCAAGGCAATGAGTATAAAGGTTCATTCGATCAAATGTTATAACAATTAGATATAGAACATAGAACTATAATCAAAGATTCAAACGAACATAAATCAATGGCAGCGATTAATGGTTTTGCATCGTTCGTCAGAAATAATATTATAAATAATTTAATAAAATAATAAGATTAAATTAACGTTTAAAAAGCGTGTGAAGATTTTATGTAATATCATAATTTCGAAAGAGTGATTCCGTTTTATAAGAAGACACCAAATAATATATCAAGAGATAATTTAGAAAATATGAACGAGTATAAATAAAATCTTAATAAAAAACATATCGATTCATCCAATAAATTCTAAATTGGAGATCATGTGTAAGTTATAAACAAAAGAGAAGATAAAGAAAAGAAACGTTTGAGAAAATGGTCTGAATAAGTATTCTAAATATTTGATAAATAAGGTTAAACTTTTATGTTAACACCTATAAATTTTGTTATGAAATAGTATAAAGATATTTTAGGTTCTACTAAAAAAGATATTTAAAGATATTCAAATGATTTACCTTATTCATAACCTGTATATAGACGAAAATATTATGAAATGAGAATGTCTAAACCAAATGATAAATATTTTCCTTATGAAAGCGAAGATACACGATTATACCAATTTAATAAAATAAATGATTGTGTGATAGATATTAAATAAGTATTTCATTCTATTGAAAATTTATAAAAGTTATAAGATTATATCGGTAAAGGTTCTAAAAATATCTTTTATGAAATAGAAAATGATTATGGCAAATTCTTTGTACCAATATCGATGATAAGATATCAATCTAATGAAATGTGTGATTGTGAAATAGAGTTTTGGTTTGGTTAAAATAATAAAAAATATACTTTAACTAAAGATCAATTTAAAGTATTCAAGTATATACTATATATTTGAATGTCCATAGACGTAAACTTTGTTTATGTCACATACCAATAACCATCCAACTATATGTATTTGTATTGTTTCCACCTGAATTTGCATAATCTGCTGTAATAGTGACACCGTTTACATCTGCTATACCATATCCCGTATCACAACCACTTCCACCATTACCATTTGCCCAAGGTGTTATAAAAACAGCATTAACAGCATAATTAAAAGGAATACCAAACTTCACATACTTTTAACCTAAATCTGATCCTACATCTATTTTTCCAAATTTAAAAGTTAAACCACCATACATAGTAAATGAATAGTTGTTCATAGACTAATCACTTGATATAGAATTTTCTATAGTTGATAATCTACTTGATTAATTATTATTTACACTTATAACAGATGACATCTAATTTTATAAAGTTGATATATTATTATTTTAAGTTGTTTGTTCTGGAATCATATATGTTTCTAAATAATTTTTTGTTCCATTAATTATAATATTTTGATCTATTTATGAATTTTCTAAAGTTATCAATCTTCCTTCTAAAAATGGTATATTATTACTGCTATTTTTCAAATTAACTATATCTTATTTCATAACCGTCACATCAGATTTGATTACTTTAATATCATTTGTATTTTCTGTTACTTTAATCATGCAGTTCTAAACATTAGTGTTATTATTTGTGACATCTATTTTCATATTAGATATATCATTATCTTATACTAAATCTTTTGATTATATCAGTTATATATTATCGTTTTATACTTTTTATTATAAATCTATATCTGATTTAGTATATACATCACTTATATTTGCTTTAGTTGAAATTAAATTATTTTAAACTTCATACTTTAAATCTATATCAGATTTAGTATAAATATCAGTTATATTTGCTTTAGTTGAAATAATAGTGTCTATCTATTTATTTGTATATACATCAGAAATATTAACTTTAGTCTAATCTAAATTATTTATAAGACTCATCATATTTCCTAAAACTATATCACTATCACTTTTAAGTTAAAACATTATATCTTAATCTATTTTATTATAGTATTTAGATATGATTTCAGTTTTAGTAAACACATCACTTATATTTGCTTTAGATGAAATTAAATTATCTTAAACTAATTGTTATAAATCTATTTCTGATTTAGTATAAATATCAGTTGTATTTGCTTTTGTTGAACTTAATGTTAATAAATTTGTACTAATTTAAGAATTTGTGTCATTTTATTTTAAAACATAATCGTCTAAATCTGCTTTATCTGCTTTCATTGTCTATAATGTTGTAATTTATGCTTACATTTCTGCGTCTATAACACCTTATGATATAATGAATGAATTTAGTGATGCTTTAGTTGCGGTTAAATCTGTTTTAGTTGTAATATTATCTGCTTTGATAAGTGACACATCTCCTTCTAATAATGCTTCTTTAGTTGATAACAAACTAACTTCTGTGACTAATTATGATATGGCTGCTCCATTTGCTGTTGACATTGTTAATGCACTTCCTGCTGTTGTATTTGCTGTTGCTGCTGCTGCTGTTGCTGCCGTGGCTTCAATACCTATGGCCCCAATTGTGATACCTAAACCTATAACAGACGCTTCACTTGCTAAACCGTTTAAATCTGATTTAGTGATATAACTCGCGTCTATTTCATTTAGTAATGCTATAATTTCTAATATTTTAGACCAATGCGCGTCTAATGTTGTGTCTTGTTCAATGTTCTTGGTTTCTATTTATACCAAATGTGTTTCAGTTAAAGTTTAAAATGCTTTAAAATTATTATTGTCTATAAATAGTTGTTGTATTTATTGTGTATGATTAACTATTGTTGAATTTATATTTTAGATATCATTTCCAAATATAATGTTAATTTAGTCTTATGCCGCTTTGTTTGTCTCGATTTAGGTTTATATCTCAATAATTTTCTATTAGTTCAATTTATGTGCTTCAATTAACTCATCAATAGTTTCTTCTAAATTAAAGTCTCCATCTATCTAAGATGATATGATTATGTTATTTGATCTTAAATTTTTGATTGTAAAATTATTTAAGGTCTTACCTTCTAATTAATTTATATCAATTTATATATTTGATTAGTTGTTTTTAGTATTGATATAAACACTGTTTTCATTTAAGACATCATTAAATTAGATATGATTATCATTTGTGATATCTATACTTTGACCTCCATATTTTATCTTTTTTGCTTTTATAATTAGATTATTATCTTAACTTAACGCTGCCATTTTCAGACCTTAAAAAATAATTTTTTAATTTGAAATAAAAATAATGTCTGATAATGAAAAAGTATAAATTATACCCGCTAATGTAAAAAAGTTTTAAAACCTTAGTAATACGATGGTGATGTCAACTGGAAATAACGGTAATGGTGCTGTAATCAATAGATAACGCGCTGAAAACTATCCATATTTCTCAACTGCTGCTCCTTGTACTAGTGCTCCAAATGCAAACTTCTAATTCACTATAGTCACTGGAAAAGGTCTATTATCTACAAACCAATCATACGTGTCCTATACTATGAAATATGCTCTTAAAATACCTATTTCTGTAACATATAATGGTTCTACAGTTGCAACAGGTTCAATTAACAAATTTGGAAAATATTATGTTCAAAACTAAGGATTTGGTCCTTGGTGGTACTTTGAACAGTATAAATTCGATACTGATAAATGGGTCCCTGATACTTCAAAACCTACGGTGGCTCTATGCGCTGCTCCTATGAACTCATGTGCTCTATTTAATAAGTCATAATACATTTATAGAAATCTTACAAATTAAGACGATGATATATTTAGATAAACTGCTCGTATGCAATAATAGTTGCCAAATGAATATCAAAACGCTCATAACTAAACATGGTTCAATGGTGATCTTCCTTCTTTAGAATTTTATGCTGTTCCTTATGAATATACTACTACCGGTCCAAGAACAAGAAAATATTTAGATTTTGGCGCTGGTGTTGTGACATTTTTAGACAAATCAATAGAAAATGAATATAAAGTGACTAAAGGCACTCCAATAGCATCTGACACAGTTGCATCAACTGTAACATTCTACTTTACTAAAACTTATACTATTCCACTTAATGTTATTAATCAAATATTTGACTCAACTAATACTTATCCTTTAAGTGTTTTAGGTTATGAACAAATAAGATTAAATCTATTTATGTAATAAGGTAAAATGGCTTCTATATTTGGAACATCAATTCTATTAGATGAAGAATAAACAGGTATTGTTGAATTAGAGTTAGTTCTCGTGTCAAAAGATAGTGAGTATGTAAAGTCAGAACTAAATTCAAAAGATGGTTTCTCATATCATTATATGAAATTTGATAGAGAACTATTGCCATCAATTGATTAAACATTATCATCGCATAGAATATTAAATAGAGGTCATTAGTCAACCGCAGATGTCGTAATAGGAATAAATATTTCTGATGAGAATTTTGAGTATACGCGTAAAGATGGATAAAAAGTAAGAGATTCAATGTATTTGAAATAACGTTTTACACCTTTTAACAGTGAATAATAACTTAAAATTATAAATGGAGAATATGATTAAAATGAGGAGTTCAATTGGTTTTAGACATTCAACTTATGGAAAGGAAATAGATCAAATGCGCTGTTCAGTTAAGATTTAGATAACATGACATAGTTCAAATGTGAAATGTTAAGAGGTTTAAATCTTTACAACTAATATTCAAGAGGTATGATATGTTATGATTCAATGTTAAAACTAATGTGTCAGTATGCGTTAATGACTTTAAATTTAGAGGCTTTTAGTATTGATACTAATGAAGATGTTGTAAATGATGGTGTAGATTCTATAAACTAAAAACTTTATGTTGATTTCAAAATTGGTTATTATCAAAATAGTTAAAAGGCTATTCCATATAACGAAACAACCTAAACCGCTAAAACTTTAATTGCTAAAAATACACCTTTAAATATTGAAGTAATGTAAATATATGATTGTGTTTTGAAGTTCACACCAAACAAATAGAATATGTCTGTAGATGAAAACTTTACATAAACCGCTTAATTAATTTAGTGACGTAAATGATGATCTAAAAATTATTTTTTTGATTTGAAATAAAAATGATGGATAGACAGGTGATATAAACTAAAGTACTCGTGGCTGATTAGACACAAACACAGAACACGTTAACTATAGAAAGTGACTATAACTCGATAAAATCTTCTATGGTAAGATTTGAAGAACAATCTAATTTATAGAAATTTAATACATACTCGAATATTGTGATCAAAAAATATATCAATGATAAAATTACTGCATTAGAAATCTAAAATATGATTACACAATTATGCGCATTAAGTGAAATGGTCTGGTAAAATGAATAATAGGCTGGTGAATTGAAAAAATATAATGTCAAACTATAAATTAAAACTGTTCTTATGACTGATACATCAATAACTTAATAAATTGCTGAGACTTTACTCGATGATATGATAGATAAAACTATACAAAATAATACATAATCTTAATTGATATAATTGGCTTAAAATATATTGAAAATAAGTGTAAAGGCTTCTGGATGCTTATCATCATGTTTCAAATGATGACCTAAATAATATTTTTTTGATTTAAAATAAAAAATGTCCTAATAAGTTGTAATTGCGTAAACTAATGATAAAGGTTATAGTTAAGTATATTTACCTACTTATAGAAATGGTGATTATATGATACTTCATTCTATACGTTCAAATTTAAATGCATAATGTAATGGTTCTATAATTATTGACGCTAATATTTATACGAATGAATTATCATCGTACTTTTCTTTATAAGAGTTATGTGACTAAATCAATAAAATTTAACATATGATAGAATTTACTTAAGTTAATGAATAATATTTTGAAATGAAATGTATTACTGCTTGTTCTATAAATATGACTGGAAATTATAAAAATATATTTGGTTTTGATAAATAGTATAGTCTTTTAAAAGATCAATAAGTTTCATTGTCGTAATAAAACTTGGCACGTATAAAATATTTGAAATTATAATGTGACTTCATAAATACTTCTTAATTTGGTTCTGATACTATTGATGCACTTATGATTTTAGATAGATCAAATAACTTTTAGTTTGAGTCGTAAACTATTGATGTACATCATAAACTTATTAAACCTTAAGTATTTAATTTCTGGATAACTGATTAAGACGATAACCCTTTTATCTTAAATACTATTTATATTAAAGTTCAGTTTTTTAATTATGAGTGTAATAATACTGTACACTTAAAATAATAAGTATTTATTTAATTTAAACCAAAAATAAATTTAATAACATAAATTTCATACTTATCAGTCCAATAGATATCAGGATAATTGTCACCAAATAATGTTTTGAATAGAACTAATGGAAAAGTGACATATTAAAATACTTCAGGTATTAATTTAAGTATTGATTTATTTACTGAATTTATAGAATATAGAAATAAATTAATAGATTAAACTTTTATTGATAACTTTATTAAAGAATTTGATGTATAAGATATAAATACTATTATTGTTACTTAAGATAATATTTTATACTATTATTTGAAATATAATAAATTTTAAAATGACTTTACCTATAAATTATATATGAATGATGCTTTAGTTGATATACTAATATTTAATGATATAAATTTAGAAGATATGAATAGTTCAGTATTTTTCTGGTAAAAGTAATAACCTAATTGTTACATCAATTTTAGATTAGATGATAATGAAAATAATTAAGTTGATAAGTTTCCAAATTTGATATTAAGACTATTAGTTAAATGATATTGTTAAAAAATATTTTTTTGAAATTAGATAAAAATGTAATAGATGAAAGATAATATAACAACAGGTTAACGAATATTTCCTTAAATTGATAGGGGTTTGAAAATTAGTTCTGGTCCTTCAAAATAATAATTAGGTGATATTTTATAAGATAGCGCAAATGATATTTCTAAAAAATTGATAGATACATCTGTTCCTGAAAATTTAAGATAACCATTAAATGATGTTCGTGAATAAACATTAAATTCGATAAAGAATTTTCGCGAATAAAGATAACTAAATGAAAAGCCAAAAGTAAGTGATGTGACTATGAATTAAGTCAAAAAGAAAACAGGTATTTTCAGTAAAATAAAGAATGGTTTGTCTAAATTTTGGCAGTTCGCAAGACGTCCTGTACAGTCTTTGATTGGTATGTTACCAGGCGCGGGGTCAATTATAAATTAAGGTATAGATTACTTATCAGGTGATAGAAAATTGAAATGAGACTTCAAAAAATAATACTTTTTTCAAATCATTTTAGTCTATTATTAAATCCTTCATATAATGATGGAAATGGTTATATCACTATATATAAGAAATTATATCTGTACTATACTTTTTTATCAAAATCTTATTCATAAAATCCTACTAATCTTTTATAAATTTCCGTAAATTCTTTTTCTCCAAAATTACTGCTTTGAACTTCTTATATAGTATTGAAATATTCCTTCATTTGTTCCATTTTTAGTCCGTTAAATAATACTATTGCTGTTTAGTTTACTCTAAATTAATAATATAGATTTGTAATTGAATGTGCTGATATCATTACAGTAAATACATGTAAATGTCTTCTTTAAACTATAAATCTATAGAAATCGTTTTCAACTGAATTTGTAAATAAAGAACTGCCTGACATATCATCGAACAACATCATTATCTTTGGTATTCTTATAAATGTTGTAATTGGTTTAAGACACAAAAGTTTATAGAATTCTTTTAAGTTCTTTCTAATATCTTGATTAGTTTCTTCAAATTCTAATTATGGATATTTTTGCTTTGTTTATTCTATTTATTTCAAAATATTGATAAGTAATATCGCTGTTTACTAATCTAAATTATTTAGATCACATTATTTAAAGAAATCTCTTATTTAAGTCTATAACTATAATAATTCTTGAACATCATCTTTCATTTATCTAATATTTTAAATTAAATCTAAAACTTATTGTTTATCACCTTCTATAGAAATCATATTATTATCTTGATTCTTTTATGCTGTTTTGTCACTTGATATTGATGGTGAAATAAAATATATATGTGTAAAGTCTCCTGATAAAACAAATGGTTTATCTAAATCGTATGCTTACTTCTTACTGTTCTTGATATATTCATCCTTCAGTTTAAACATTGCTGTTGTTTTGCCTGTATTAGTCTTGCCGTAAAATCCAATTAAGCCAAATGACATTATATTAGGTTATTTCTCTAATTAAATAATATTATCATCTTTGATCATTGTTTTAATTTAGATTATAAAAAATAATTATTATCTACTCACTCCGAATACTCTTCTATTTTAATTTATGAATAACCTAAATTTTATAAAAGACTATTAACTCTTGTGTCTGCGACTCGTACTTCTCTCTGCTTCTTGGTCTTCATAATTTTAATAGGTTGCTTTACTTCATCATCTTTTTACTTATTGAACAATTAATCTGAAATCTATTTCAATTATTTCTATAAATCTTTAATTGTCTCACTTTGATCTTAACTCTAATCTTGTTATTACACTGCCTGCGCTTTTAATTATTTTGCTTGTTTAAGTTATTATCCTTTAACTTATTTCTCTTCTTCTGATATTATCTTCTGTTATCTCCATCCATTTTTTCCAAATTTATACTCATATCCTTCCTTTGCTTAAGGTTAAATATCTTTATTCATTCTATCGAAATCTCTAATATCTGGTACATGTTGTTTCTTCATAACTTCAATCATATCTGGGTTCTTTTCTATTACTTCAGTTTCAATAATATCATTTGTTTACTATACTTCTGTCATCGTGTTTATAAAATATTAAAAAAATCGATATCATATTTGAAGTGGTTAACTATTAATAGATAAAGTTATTAATTTAAGAAATATAGTTATTACTTATTATTATATATACATACTTGCACCAGTGCGTAGATTTTTGCACCATTTGCACCATTTGCACCAGCTTATATATACAGTTTTATACATTATTGCGCATGATGTTATAATAACATAATTGTTAATTAATATTCCACACCAATTATGAAGCCGAATATTTATAAAATAGGTCAAATGATATAAATTTATTTCAGTGTATAAAATTCACCTGTTAAAACATATACAAAACGTCTATTTTTCTAATCATTTTCGGCAATGTTAGAAAAGTAAACATTTACTATATGATGAGATGATGTTTTTGATTTTCGCGGTTTGGGCGCCTGGGTTTTTGTTGGGCATATGTGAGAGAGTATAATTTTTCATCTATTTATGTTTCGTTTGTTTTCCTTTTCAATATTTAAAATTATAAATAAGGTACAAAAGGAAGCAAAAGGTTTGTAAAATAGTAGTAAACTATGAGACGTTTATATTTAGGTTCTTCACTTTGTTTATGTTTTAGTTTTCAATTGAAATTATTCTATTATAGTGAAAATACTTCGGATTTTCAGCTATATATCAATGTTTTAGAACTATTAAACTGGCGAATATTATATTTGCGTCGTCTAAATGTATTAGTCTATCTTTTAGTTGATCAAGTTCGTATTTCAAGTTTCTATTGTTCTAATGAATGCAAATATTATTATACTTTAGTAAATGATAAACAGCTTAACCTGCAAAGCAATGAATAGGTATACAAGTTGTGTAAATGTATTTGTTTAACCACGTGTATTATGTGATTTAGTTTTCGCATGTATAAAGTGAATACCTACTTGATATCGGATTAATTAGGAGACAAATGAAAATAGTAAACAAATTTTGGATTCACACAACATTTAATAAGTGAAAGTGAAAATTTAATTTGCGTTATTATAGTAAGAATCCGTAGAATATAATACTGTAACAAGTATCAGATTAGATAAATATAGATATAACAAAAATAGAATGATCTTAAATTAAACAAGTTTTGTAAAATTCACAACGTATTAATCAGTAATATAACACGTTGTGTGTTCTACACCACAATGAAATAGAATATGTTAGCCCCGTTAACTCCTATAGTTAGTTCCAGGCTAGGAAAATAACAGCAAAAGAATGATTTATTGATTTAACAAGAGCGAAGACAATCTTCCATCAAACAACAAGAAATAACAAGTCAAAAGTCACTAAAATCTCTCAAACCGAACAAACAAGATAAATATTTAAATTTTATTTAAATAAAGGAACTGGGGAACAATTGGTAAGACGGACAGAAAACTCAACGATAAACACAATCAATATCCAATATAGACTATGCAAAGTTAAGATAGCTTTCGTCTGTAACTGCTACTTAAGAAGATACTGAGAGCGAATATGAGATAGATATGGACTTGCTTACTGATTTAATAGGAGACATTTTTGATTGAATTTTACTTTATAAATATAAACTTTATTAAGTTTTGTAATTATTAAACATTATAAATCTATAAAAACTCACTGAGCTCTCCATAACTACAATAAAGTCTTTTCGTACCAACCGGATGTATCACCCTTGATATCCTTTGCTAAGTTGTTACCATATTCAGTGTATGCTTGACTGATGCCTTGAGCATATCTGTCTCTGAACAGAACAGTAACATTTACCAATGATCTATCTCTAGTACCCATTCCCTTGATGGCATCTTTGATGATCCAACAACATCCTTTCGTTGGAGAAAGTAAGAAATCATGCGCGAGAAGGAAAGCCTTTTCGGACTTTCCAGAAAACTCTTTGATGACGGTTTCTCTCAGCGTTTTCTTGTACTTTTGGGCATAAATTTGGCATATTTACGCAAATTCCTATGGAATAGTGGTGCAGAAGATTCTAATGAAAGTATCTTCATCAGTTCCTGCTCCTTTGGCTGCTTTATAGAGTTCATCGGCATCTCTTTCCGGTTGACCTCTTGGATAACGCATTTGGAAGATCCAGCCGCGGAGGAGTCTGGCCCAGTCGGCGTTCTTGGCGATATCGTCTTGGATGTCATCTACAATATTTCTGGCGAACTGCTTGAAGTATTCTGTTTTAAGAACTTCCCAATCTTGCGTATCACCCATGATGACGAGTTCAATCAATGCTTTTTCATCGGTTCCGGCTCCTTTTACAGCTTCTCTGATCTTGCGAGCCCAGTATTGATAGCGGCCTTCAAAGCACCCCGTGAGGATATTTTCAAAGTTACCTGATGTTTCCTTTTCTAACAGACGTGTAATGGACTTTCCATACGAGGCATAGAAAGCTCTGTTTACTTGGTAAAGGTCTTCCATCGTACATTGAAGGATCACATTTAAGATGCGTTGCTCGTCGGTTCCCATACCCTTGCAAGCGAGGTAAATTTCTTGTGCGAATTTAACATATTGTTGCGGCTAGTGATTCATAGTTATGAGGAGTGGAAACCTTATTCCAGATTATGTGTATTGGTTTTCGGTGTTAGAATTTATTTCATTGTTGCATACGTTATCTTCAACAATCACGTGTTCAATCCATGTTCAGTTCTTTAATTTCAGTTCTATTTTATTTGTAAAAAATAATGTGAGTTTTAAATGCATTTATGAATAATAAACGATCTGGTTCAAAATAATACTTTCACATAACAATTTAAACTTTTAACTCTAATCTTCACTTATCTTTCATCATCCACTAAACTAATTTCATATTTTATCTGTGATTTGGTGTTATATAGTATACAATTCCACACCACATCCTCAACAAAATGCCATTTGGACCAGCTGATTATGTTCGTTTCGCGATCGAAATATTCCAAGCCTGCAAGGGCCTCGGAACTGACGAGTAACGTATCCTCAACGTTGTCTCACAATGCACCATGGAAGATCTTAAGATGGTCAATAACGCTTTCTATGCATCATATGGTAAATCACTTATACGCCTCCTCCAAAAAGAAACCTCAGGAAACTTCGAAAAGCTCCTCACTGGTAACTTTGAAGGTCGTTATCAATACTGGGCCCGCAAACTCAGAGAAGCCGTCGAAGGCTGCGGTACCGACGAACGTGCACTCATCGAATTAGTTATCATGGGCGACGCCGAAGACTGGGTTGCCATAAGAGCCGAATATTTCAAACTTTACACCAGAAACGTCATTGATGATATCCAAGACGATATCGCCAAGAACGCCGACTGGGCCAGACTCCTCCGCGGCTGGATCTTCCAAATGCGTTATCCAAGAGGTCAACCGGAAAGAGATGCCGATGAACTCTATATTGCTGCTAAGGGCGCTGGAACTGATGAAGATACCTTCATTAGAATCTTCTGCACATCCACTCACGAAGAATTTAACCAGATTTGCCAGGTTTACGCTCAAAAGTACAAGAAAACTTTGAGAGAAACCGTAATCAAAGAGTTTTCTGGAAAGTCCGAAAAGGCTTTCCTTTTAGCTCACGATTACCTTTAGTCTCCAGTAAACGGATGCTGCTATATAATTAGAGATTCTATCAAGGGTGCTGGCACTCGCGACAGATCACTTATTAATGTTACTATTTTATTCAGAGACAGATACGCTCAAGGGATCAATCAAATGTATTAGCAATATGGCAGCCTCGCCAAAGACATCAAAGGCGACACCTCTGGCTGGTACGAAAAGACCCTCCTACAATTGTGGAGAGCTCAGTGATCTATTTTTATAATTTAAAATTATTCTAATGAAACACAATATATACTTTCATGTCGGCTGTATATTATTGTGCTTCGTATAGACTGTGCTGTTAAATAACATGACTCACTCAACAGTAACAATCCAGCAATACATCTAAACGCAAAATATAAATATATACTAGTTATTTTACTATAGCCAAGTAAAAATAATATATATTTTAACTGTGCTGTTTAAGGCACATGATCTCATAAATCTAATATCTTAGGTTATGTGTTATTTTAAAATGTTAATATTTACCAATTAATGAGTATATTTATTAATATTACCATAATTTGAATGAAGTCGATATAATATGGTCTGATAAATAATATCAAGACATATTAGTAAATGCTTGGAAAGTATTGTGCGTTGTGATTTAATTAGGGGTGTTTTTCGTACGCATTTGCGTACCCAAAAAATATTGCGTACGAAAAGTCTGCATAAGTTGTACGCTCACGTACATTGTACGCTACATACAAAAATGAAATAGCGTACGAAATATTTAATTTATTTATAAATTTCATTAAACTTTATTATATAATGCTATTTAAACAGTTAACATAACTAAATATTCCTTAAATATAAGTCATTTAATAATATTACTTGAAATTGATTTTATTAAGTTAACATGTATATTGGAGTGAAATATTAATATTATGTATATATACTTACTATTATTCTAATATAACAGTGTAAATATCGCAACTATTCTTCTTGTGTTGTAAACGGTGTTAAATCAGTTGATAATTGAATTTTTGGAATAAGATGAAATATATTCATTAATACATTGTATTTAGCGTTATATATTAGTTTAGGGTAGTACATAATATGTATGATAATTTTCATAGTGATAATAGCCTAAATTACAATTATTAAATTTTATATATATTTTATCAAGAAAAGTGTTATAAATAAATTCATAAAGCTGAATCAGTGATGTATTTTAGCAGTTCATACTAATAAATTGTATTTTTCAGACTTCAATCTTGTTATTAGAAATATTTTGAAAACATTACATTTGAAGTGGAAAATATAAAAATATTCGTACATATTATCATTAAATAATCAATTTTTCAATTTATTAATTGAAATCTCATCAATATCTTAAAATATCTAAATAAATTGCTCATTTACAAAAATAATATTTGCGTACGAAAAACAACTTTGTTGTACGTGATTCGTACTCCGCGTACAGAAGAAAATCACGTACAAATCGCGTTAAAAACTATCCCTAGATTTAATAGTTAAATCTTTGTTTTCAGCGTGTATATCAATGTTCTTGAACTATCGAACTGGCGAATATTTGCGTCGTCTAAACTACTGATGATAAGGTAACAGTTTAGTGAGTCATTTTATTCTGCTTATAATCTCATAAATCGGTAAGTTCATAATTTAATTATAAGTATTCTCAATTTAGGAAAAGTAATAAGAATTGAAAAATAATTAAACCGATGAACAGGTATACAAGATCAAGTTCGTATTTCAAGTTTCTATTGTTCTAATGAATGCAAATATTATTATACTTTAGTAAATGATAAACAGCTTAACCTGCAAAGCAATGAATAGGTATACAAGTTGTGTAAATGTATTTGTTTAACCACGTGTATTATGTGATTTAGTTTTCGCATGTATAAAGTGAATACCTACTTGATATCGGATTAATTAGGAGACAAATGAAAATAGTAAACAAATTTTGGATTCACACAACATTTAATAAGTGAAAGTGAAAATTTAATTTGCGTTATTATAGTAAGAATCCGTAGAATATAATACTGTAACAAGTATCAGATTAGATAAATATAGATATAACAAAAATAGAATGATCTTAAATTAAACAAGTTTTGTAAAATTCACAACGTATTAATCAGTAATATAACACGTTGTGTGTTCTACACCACAATGAAATAGAATATGTTAGCCCCGTTAACTCCTATAGTTAGTTCCAGGCTAGGAAAATAACAGCAAAAGAATGATTTATTGATTTAACAAGAGCGAAGACAATCTTCCATCAAACAACAAGAAATAACAAGTCAAAAGTCACTAAAATCTCTCAAACCGAACAAACAAGATAAATATTTAAATTTTATTTAAATAAAGGAACTGGGGAACAATTGGTAAGACGGACAGAAAACTCAACGATAAACACAATCAATATCCAATATAGACTATGCAAAGTTAAGATAGCTTTCGTCTGTAACTGCTACTTAAGAAGATACTGAGAGCGAATATGAGATAGATATGGACTTGCTTACTGATTTAATAGGAGACATTTTTGATTGAATTTTACTTTATAAATATAAACTTTATTAAGTTTTGTAATTATTAAACATTATAAATCTATAAAAACTCACTGAGCTCTCCATAACTACAATAAAGTCTTTTCGTACCAACCGGATGTATCACCCTTGATATCCTTTGCTAAGTTGTTACCATATTCAGTGTATGCTTGACTGATGCCTTGAGCATATCTGTCTCTGAACAGAACAGTAACATTTACCAATGATCTATCTCTAGTACCCATTCCCTTGATGGCATCTTTGATGATCCAACAACATCCTTTCGTTGGAGAAAGTAAGAAATCATGCGCGAGAAGGAAAGCCTTTTCGGACTTTCCAGAAAACTCTTTGATGACGGTTTCTCTCAGCGTTTTCTTGTACTTTTGGGCATAAATTTGGCATATTTACGCAAATTCCTATGGAATAGTGGTGCAGAAGATTCTAATGAAAGTATCTTCATCAGTTCCTGCTCCTTTGGCTGCTTTATAGAGTTCATCGGCATCTCTTTCCGGTTGACCTCTTGGATAACGCATTTGGAAGATCCAGCCGCGGAGGAGTCTGGCCCAGTCGGCGTTCTTGGCGATATCGTCTTGGATGTCATCTACAATATTTCTGGCGAACTGCTTGAAGTATTCTGTTTTAAGAACTTCCCAATCTTGCGTATCACCCATGATGACGAGTTCAATCAATGCTTTTTCATCGGTTCCGGCTCCTTTTACAGCTTCTCTGATCTTGCGAGCCCAGTATTGATAGCGGCCTTCAAAGCACCCCGTGAGGATATTTTCAAAGTTACCTGATGTTTCCTTTTCTAACAGACGTGTAATGGACTTTCCATACGAGGCATAGAAAGCTCTGTTTACTTGGTAAAGGTCTTCCATCGTACATTGAAGGATCACATTTAAGATGCGTTGCTCGTCGGTTCCCATACCCTTGCAAGCGAGGTAAATTTCTTGTGCGAATTTAACATATTGTTGCGGCTAGTGATTCATAGTTATGAGGAGTGGAAACCTTATTCCAGATTATGTGTATTGGTTTTCGGTGTTAGAATTTATTTCATTGTTGCATACGTTATCTTCAACAATCACGTGTTCAATCCATGTTCAGTTCTTTAATTTCAGTTCTATTTTATTTGTAAAAAATAATGTGAGTTTTAAATGCATTTATGAATAATAAACGATCTGGTTCAAAATAATACTTTCACATAACAATTTAAACTTTTAACTCTAATCTTCACTTATCTTTCATCATCCACTAAACTAATTTCATATTTTATCTGTGATTTGGTGTTATATAGTATACAATTCCACACCACATCCTCAACAAAATGCCATTTGGACCAGCTGATTATGTTCGTTTCGCGATCGAAATATTCCAAGCCTGCAAGGGCCTCGGAACTGACGAGTAACGTATCCTCAACGTTGTCTCACAATGCACCATGGAAGATCTTAAGATGGTCAATAACGCTTTCTATGCATCATATGGTAAATCACTTATACGCCTCCTCCAAAAAGAAACCTCAGGAAACTTCGAAAAGCTCCTCACTGGTAACTTTGAAGGTCGTTATCAATACTGGGCCCGCAAACTCAGAGAAGCCGTCGAAGGCTGCGGTACCGACGAACGTGCACTCATCGAATTAGTTATCATGGGCGACGCCGAAGACTGGGTTGCCATAAGAGCCGAATATTTCAAACTTTACACCAGAAACGTCATTGATGATATCCAAGACGATATCGCCAAGAACGCCGACTGGGCCAGACTCCTCCGCGGCTGGATCTTCCAAATGCGTTATCCAAGAGGTCAACCGGAAAGAGATGCCGATGAACTCTATATTGCTGCTAAGGGCGCTGGAACTGATGAAGATACCTTCATTAGAATCTTCTGCACATCCACTCACGAAGAATTTAACCAGATTTGCCAGGTTTACGCTCAAAAGTACAAGAAAACTTTGAGAGAAACCGTAATCAAAGAGTTTTCTGGAAAGTCCGAAAAGGCTTTCCTTTTAGCTCACGATTACCTTTAGTCTCCAGTAAACGGATGCTGCTATATAATTAGAGATTCTATCAAGGGTGCTGGCACTCGCGACAGATCACTTATTAATGTTACTATTTTATTCAGAGACAGATACGCTCAAGGGATCAATCAAATGTATTAGCAATATGGCAGCCTCGCCAAAGACATCAAAGGCGACACCTCTGGCTGGTACGAAAAGACCCTCCTACAATTGTGGAGAGCTCAGTGATCTATTTTTATAATTTAAAATTATTCTAATGAAACACAATATATACTTTCATGTCGGCTGTATATTATTGTGCTTCGTATAGACTGTGCTGTTAAATAACATGACTCACTCAACAGTAACAATCCAGCAATACATCTAAACGCAAAATATAAATATATACTAGTTATTTTACTATAGCCAAGTAAAAATAATATATATTTTAACTGTGCTGTTTAAGGCACATGATCTCATAAATCTAATATCTTAGGTTATGTGTTATTTTAAAATGTTAATATTATACATTATTTTAAAATATTATAAATAATTAACCTAACTTAGCAAAAGTAATTCACTAAAATAGTACTTCACTAAATTTTTACAGTTCCACATTTGTTACAAAATTTGTAGGTGAAGTGTGATAACTTAGCAATTCGAATCGACAAGAACGTCTAGTGCTCACCAGCGATTTTTAAACATCTAAAATGATTCCTAGAAGAAATATACGAATGATCGCGGAAAGTCTGTCTTTTTAACATTTTTTCAAAAGCAAACTAATTTGAGAAGATTTTGAAATAAGAAAAATTATGATATTTGTAGTTTCTTTATTTGGCACCATATCTGAAAATAAGTCTGGATTGCTGCAGCATGAGAACCAGTATTTAAGCTACTTTTGTGCATTAATTTACTTTGAAGAAATATTAGAAATAGTAAATTTTGATCTTTTCTCCAAATATAGAGCGATAAAAGCAATACAAGTCAAGTGTGTAAGATAACCTTAATATCACTTGTATTAATATACTAACAAAATGTTCGCACATGTGACGGGAGTCAAGATAAGGCCAAAATCAGGAAAAATGGAGTGTAAAGGAAACTTAATAATGAAGTTATTTTACTTTAATATTTCGAAGGGTATGTAACGCATTATATTTATAAAATTTCACTCCTGGATTCCAAAAAAAGTTCAGAAATATTATTGTTATTTGTTTATATTAACTCAAAACTGCTTTTTAAATATTCACTGATTCTTACTTTACAACATAAATAGTAATACAGTAGTATTTTTGCAGACTTTGATATATTAGGTTTGTTGATCTTCGTGACGATCTTTCGATCATTCGTTTTTAAAGTTTTGGGATTGGAGAATTAAATGATGATGTTTAATTAATGTAAGGTAATATAATTATTTGTTTCAGTATAATATTACCAACCTCAGTAAAAAGTAATATAATGAACCTCAACTGAGGTTTAATATATTATAACCATATAATATAAATCGTAACTTTTATTAATTAATATAATATTAATAAAGATCATTTATTGAATAACAGAATCACAACAGCTCCACCTAACAACGAGCAACAACTGATCAAAATCCGTACATCTACATCAAATAATGTGAGATGAACAACTGCTTCGATCGAAACAACAACAAATTCAACAACTAAGGGAAACTGTTCAATTCCCTAAACGAATACGATGATGTTAAATCAAAACGCAATGGAAACAAATCGTTTGGAGGTTATAAGTAAGGTGACTTCAACCAAAAATTCATATGAGGAGCTATGCAGCTGTCATATTGACTGGATAATTGCTATCTGAATCGGTTCCGTGAGGCCATGATAGTTAGATCGTGTATTGAAAAATTGATAAATTAAAAGTATAAGCAAACATTTGAAGAAGCAAATTGAAGAGAAAAATTGAATCACTAGATTGATTATTAAGTAGAGGAAAATATTCTGCCATCTAACGATGGTATTTTATAGCGTGTGTGTAGAGGCACATGTTATGAGCTAAGATAGCTCTCAGTTACGCGTGTGGAAATGGGGATTTCGGATGCTGAGTGAGGACTAATTAAAATATTATGTTACATGTAGCTTGAGTTTATAAAATGACTCATACTCTTAACTGTAACCTTTTGGTATAGAGGCGAAAATGAATCTTGGCCACCACCGAATCCTGCCGCCTGGGTACGTTTAAGTGGCGGAGTGGAAAAAGTGTATTTCACCACTGCACTACCCAACTGATGATATTTTAAACCAAACCAACTTTTTTCTCTTTTAAGGTCTGTTCTCCCAGGAGGAGGAGATCGAGGGGGAAATAAGCAACATTAAAACATTTATATTTTATTTTAATATTATATTACCACTCTAACTATATAACTATATAACTATATTACCACTAAATATGACGTAAACCCGTTTTCTTCCATTATAAATAAACAATTAACAGATGTACAATGAATACATCGGCAAACAATAACAAAAGGGCATTGTTGTTGATATTTGCTAAAATTAGTTGTCAATGGAGGTGCAAGGCGAAAAGGACACATTTGATAAAAGCTATCAACCAAATGATAGTCAAAACCTTACATAGACGGTAATACACGGGGCAGATTCGCTCTGTTCTACTAGGAACCTCTGCAGATCGTCTGTAGAGGACTTTGACGCAGATAGCGGTAAAACCAGTAGTATAATTTGTCAGGACTCATTCCTGAACAAAGCTGGGTATTTTCCCAATGGTCATCACCCAGTAGAATAAGTAAGGAATACCTTACAAAACCCATAGTCATGTTAATAAGAGAAATTGTAATTACAAACGGAGTAGTAACAATAGGAGTCGAGTGAATAATGTAAAAAGACAGTCAACATTATTTACAACAACTACTACTTTGAGTAAAATAACTTTGCAAAGGTAGAATAGTACTAAGTATAATAATGTGATTATTTAGTACAATAATGTGAAAATAATAACATCCGGTTTGAGTACCCTGGGACAGTTGAATACGCTGAGACAGTTGAATACGCTGATTAACTAGAATGTCGCGATCAACTTGAATACGCTAATCAACTTGAATATCGTGATCAACTTGAATACGCCAGCCAACTTGAGTATGAAGAGTCACATCCGGTTTAACGATATAGTCCAATTTAACATATTATGCTCAACTAAACATAACTTGAGGAGCATAACACGAATATTGAATCAAAAAATTAGCCTGAAATATTAATTACTCAGGCAAAAGCTCATCTATCCAAACAACCAGCATCTTAGGTTATATCTACTCAAGAAGCAAAACCAGCACCGGTAAAAGCTTCAAAAGCAGAAGTAACTACGGCAAATGCCAATAAGACCGCCTAGGATAATTTAGTCGACTACAAAATAGTACTACAAATAGCTTCAAGCTTAACCAAAAGTGTTTGAAAATGCGTCTCAGGCTTAAAAATAATACTTTAGTCTAGAGATGTAACTAAACCACTTAAAATAGCTCGAAGCGAGTAGGAAAATAACTAAATACCGAGCATTCACATGTTACCTATGTTAATACCAATTTGCTACATTACAAGATCTCCACTATCATTTTCTATAACAGTACAAATCTCACCCAATTCATCAATTTATGAATCATTACTATGGTTAAATCACAACGCACATTAATGAGTTGTAAGAAAAACTCAAATAGTGCTACATATGTGACTAGTGCGGCCATTTCACGTCTAATGAAGTGACGCACTCCTCGCATCTCACAAACTGTATGTATCAACACTAGTAACTCCGTTGGGAGGTAGCTCAAGACAACCAAGGCAACCAACCAACGAACCAAAATACTAATTAATAACCAAATAGTTAGTAACAAGGAGTAGAGCAAACAAAACAAATAGCCTACTATAAGATTCATAACAGCTGGCAAGAGGCAGGACCAGAACGATGAAAACCCGGGAGGAAATATGTTATAGAAATTATTAACACACAGTATACTAGGTGAGGTATTGATTTTGGTCAAAATGATGATGCAGCGATTACCAAGCAAGTGCTATTGTACATAAACTATCTGTTGAGTGCTTCTAAGTAATTATTTCACTCAAATCACATATTTTGAAGTCTGTTTTTTAATTGTCATTTCATTGGTGTGTTAAAATAATATAAAATATTTATATAACAACAATTAAAGACTAATACAGAGTTTTGGTTTCATGTGAAATATTTGACATGAAATTCAGACAAAAATTATAACCACAAATAACCAGTCAAAATATTATCAAAACTTATATTTTATAATATTTTATCGTAATTCTTACTATTTAGCTAGTATGTATTAATAAAAAATAATTCATTGAAATACATACGTAATTAATTAAATTTAGTATAAATATCTATTTAATTACATATTTTAATTCATATTCTTTATTTATTCATTATATGATTCCTTCAATTATTGGTAAATAGCTCATTTTAGAGAAGTGGATTTAATATATTTGCATCCTATTTTATAATGTATAAAGCATATAATACTTTTCATTCCACGAATGAATATTTATATCGTCAAATTACCTACATCGTAGATTTTTTTTTCAACAACATGACTCACTCAACAGCAACAATCCAACAATACATCTAAACGAAATAAATAAATATATACTAGTTATTTTACTATAGCCAAGTAAAAATAATATATATTTTAATAATTCTTGTATATTCTTGTGGTTGATAATATTCCAGTTTATTAAAATGGCTTTCATCTTTGTTTCCAATCTAAGTGATTCTGCTTCCTCATTTATGTAACAGCTTTAATGTATTTACTATGTGTGATTTAACATCTTTTTTAGGATCAAGTAACTATTTTACTTTATCTTATGGTATGCAATGTAAACATATATACGTAATATTAATAATATTACGTATGTGTGTAGTGGTTTTATTAGTTTTTACTATGATTTTAAAAGACATTTTAGATCTTTTTGTGGATGGTTTGTTTTTACATTAATTGAACATTTAAAGTCATATTTTGCTTTATCTTATTGTATTTTTAATATTACTTTAAAATATTTTGAACTTTTGTTTTTGGATAAGATTATATTGCTCTTTTTAATAGCCAATTCATTTTAATTCATATTTCAGTATTATATATTTTCTTTTATTGATTCATTTGATTTGATTAAAATAAATTTTTAATATGTGTTTTTTTTCTTAGATTACGTTGTGTTAAACGATTTTGAAAAAATACCTTAAGACGAGTAGAACTCACTAAAAAGAAATGTTCATAGTAGGTGTTTTTTGGAATGAGCTGGAGTTAGTTATATTTTTGCAATAGATACTATATAATAAGAAGAATGTTGGTAAAATATTATATGGTAATTTTTTCACTCCATAGGTTTTATGGAGTTCTTCAGTTTTAAAGTCTTAAATAGTGCATATTTCGATTTTCTTTCTAATATTATTTACAACTATGTTGAGATATAACAGAATATTTAATTTATCAATAAAAATATAACTATTATTTAATATCAATTTTTAACAATTTTTACAGAAATTACAATATTATAAAATGTAGTTATTTATTCCCTGAAGTATTGTTCCTGATAGTATATTATATAAACAGAAATTATATAATATTTGAGTCTCATTTTTATTAACGCTATGTCAAGTATAAATACTTAATGTGATTGAACACAAGTGAATGTACTTGTTGTTTTTGATTATTTTATATTAATATATTATAATTATATATGTACGCTTATAGCTCTTGCTATCACGATTGAATGATTTAAATTATAATTTTTTGTACAATATTTGATACATATTTTAACAAATAACTTAAGACATACAAACATATTATTAGCCAAGAAGTTAAATTAAAATTATTTTAATATATTATGAATACATGATCTATAATAATTACAATTATATAATGGTATTGAATGTTCGCAATGTACTCTTGTATGATATCGTATTTTCAATATCTCAACCAATCAACTTTTTTGGAGTGTAGCCAATAAATAATTATTAATTTAATTAATGTAATAACTAAATATTTTCTTTTAGTCAACCATTTACATTTATTTGTTTAAATATTAATAATTTACACAGTTGATACAATTTCCTCATTAAATTATTAGCTCATTAGATTATATTCTATTATTCACTATATTATATAACTTGTAATATTATGTTACGTAGCATGATCTAGTTATTGATTCATCTTTTATATTTTACATAAAATATATGTGTAACATCATTATTATGAATATAGCCTTTAGGTCCTTGGGTATATTGACAATATATAAATAGTTATTACTAATATATTCTAAAAAATCGTGTTCAGATATTATTATAATCTAAGTCAAATATTCGTAAGTTGTATAAAATGTATTAAATACAAAGAAGACGTGGAGGTGTGGTCCAAACTCTTATCATTATTATATACTCTCACCTTCATAATTTATATAATGTGTTTTAGGCTAAGTCCATTTATATATTTTTTAGTTATAGCTGAAAGTTAAAACCGGACTATTTCGACTATTAATAAACCAAAAAACTCATATCGTCCAGTCTTTATTAAGCGCTATCCCTACTAGTTATAACAAATGTACTAAGAAAGAATTCAGTCTTTATAGTTTGCTCTCTTTGAATTGTTCAAATACAGAAGTGTAATTTTTAACATCTTGTTTATCAAAAAATTTGGTGGCTTATATCGAGTGCAGTGAAACGTATAATTTTCTTCAATTTATCTATAGACGGTGTCGATTTTTGTAAATCTGGAATATGGAATGAATAAATATATTTTTATAATACAAATACTCTATACTATATTTAGTATAAATATTATCATTTAAAATAAATTATTCATCAAGTTTTCCATACACTACATTTTGTGATATTTGTTCAATAAAGATAGAACAAATAGTGGATAACTTATGCCTAATTTAATTATGACTTTGTACTACTTGTACTAACAAAATATAGATTAGTGAATAAAGATTACAATTTCTGAATGAATTATATAAAAATATTGAAAATATACAAAACTTATAACTGTATCCTAATTCCAATCAGCCTTATATTTTACAAATATACTTCTTATTTTATAATTCGTGAACAACTCTCGCATAAATATCCAAATGTTTTTGGTATTGTTGTTATCACTATAATATTATATACTATTTTAATTACATTTTGTACTTTGCTTGCTATTTTAGTTTTTCGTTTGTATAATAGTTTTTAGTTACTTGTATAATCATAATTTTCTATAGAATATAGTAAATTCCACTTTAATTCTGTAAATATAATATTTATATTAATGATGGTTTTAAAGGTCAAAACAAGTAACAAAATGTACTGGCTGAATTCTACTATTATATAGCATTCATGTAAATGAAATAATATATAAAGACTGGTTAAACTATATATTGTTCAAAAATTGAACTATATATTATTGTTATATCTCCTATTTTTGAAGGCTATAATGACAATGAATTACTTATTTTTCATAGTAATATATAAAATAATAATTCTATAAAAAATTAGAATATGAAATTCATAACCTATTTATCATCGAATTGTTGAAGTTTGTTACAAACTCTCGGGGCCGTACTTTACTAATATTTTATAAAATTGTAAAATTATGTAAATATATATGTAATAAGTACAAATCGTCACTTGAGTACCCTATTTTCTTAACCTTTCCCAGAAAACCCAAATTTTATGAATTATAATTTTGTACAAATGAAATAGCATACAGATCGAAAATATTATGTTTAGTACAGAGTGTATCATATTGATATATAGTATCAGTTTGTACGTCGCTTGTCAATGTAGATAAAAGGGAAAATATTTTTGGAATTACTAATAAAATAAATTGAACTATTTCTTCCAGCGTATCTTAAAAAATTATCGTATAATATAGATATAACTACATCTATTTATTATACGTAATTTAACATTTTCTTCTTCCTTCAGTTTGTAAATATTGCAAATTATTAGAATAATTTAAAAATTAGTATTAACGTAATTATGATTCTAAGACGAGCATTTATGTATTTTATTGCTTGTATCGTTAACTATTATTTCTGCAATTAATAGTTGTTCAGTAGCTCCATTGCTTCAGTTATATTTATAACAGAAAAATTGAATTTTCTTAACATAAATTCATTATATTATGAAACACATTAAGTATAATACTAGTTATGTATAGTCTTCATAATTTTCTTATTACCAAGTATTACTCTAATATTTTATAAAATATTATATTGAAATATTTATGTTAAGAACATGAAGAAAACGGCTTCAAGCATAAAGCCCTTATAATTATTAGTGTATTAGAATAAGATCTTATAATAACTATTTAATTCATCCACTGGACTTAAACTCTGGTTTATAGTACTAAGAATATTACAAATATTGTAAGTGAATTCAATTAAAAAACCAACTTTTGAGTACTAAGGCTAATCTCTAAAATCTGAAATAAACTTATCTCTAAATAACGATTTTTTGAAAATATTCCTACAAAGCTTCTAGGTAATAATATTGAGTTACAAATTTGATAGAATGATTACAGTCTTTGATAATGCTAATTCAGGCACATAAATCAGCTTTAGAATGTATTTAAGCAATTAAATTCAATAGAAATTTCGTTAAAATATTTCAAGCATTAAGTTTTTCTTTTATATAATATTCTAAGTACATATATATTCATGTTTGTACAAAATAGTACACATCATCATTAATTTTATAGTTAATGGCTTTATTATCACCGATTGATTTTATATACATATACCATTTTCTTGTCTGTTAAAGTAAATTTTAATTTTCGGGTAATTATTAGAGCGGAATTTTAGTGGAATATCATAAAATGTATATAAACATATAAAATAATATCAAATATTAAAAATCTTCCAACCCCATATTGACACCGTCTATATTTATCTCTTCGATTCCACATTGCCATTTAGCAGTTTCCATATGTTTACTCGTAGCCTAGATTATTTTACTCAGTTTCCTTCGTAGTTTCGGTTTAAAATTGTAACGAGTGCACTTTATATTAAAATTCATATCATAGATCACATATGGCAATTACCCACATTTTAGTTCTGGAGTGGAACATAGAAATTAATTTCAAAAATCAGTATATTATATATCAATAATTATATTCATATATGTGGCAAGCTCCAAAGTGCTCAAAACGGGTGCATACACATTTCTAAAAAGTGTAATGACGAAGAAAAGTATTGGATAGAAAGAAAAGGAAAATACTTCTGTTAACTATATAAGGAGAATAAAAATAATGCACTAAACTTCTTAAATCAGTTTTTGGGGTAGTTTGTAAAAATGCACACCCCAAAGGTCGACACTTACGAGTACTCTCCTGCTAAATAGAAGCAGTACACTGAACGAATGGTTGTGAGACATATCGAAACATTTAGAGCTGTTGGTAGAGCAAGCGACTAAATCAACAGAGACGCTGCAGGCGAAAGATATGAACCTATCTCAGAGGAAGAAAGAATCATACAGAATAACATTCACTTCCCTCAAAACAAACCTATCGCAGAAATTTAACTCACTACAAGCTAAGATAAAGTGCTTAAACCAGCTACGGAAGACTTATAAACCAAACAGGTTAAAGACCAAATATAATCTCTTTAATGGTTTAAGGCGGCCGGACCATCCGGCTTCGGGCCACTGCACATCCTGTATGCCACAAGAACACTTACAGAAACATTTGTTGAATGGCTAACAGACGCGTTCAACGAGTTAAAAAAGAGAGAATAACCTTGCACAAGGCATAATATTTTCAAATTCGAAGTTGCTTACATTCTTAAAAAATCTAAGGGAACGGAAAAACGGTATAGAAGTATCTGTCTAGGTGAAACAGTCCTACAAGTATTTCATAAACTGTTTGAACGACAGCTAAATAGTAAGATTACTCACCACCACAGATAATACGTCGGGAGAAAATCAGGACTACTAAGTGCAAAACTCCAAGTTGCTCATATGCTGAACAACAATCAGAATCACTTTGCACCATAAAATGATGACACTTAAATTGGCACAACTCATAATTCAGCTTAAGACGACACTATCTGGGACGTGGTCAAAGTAGATATTCAAAATGCGTTCAACGAACTCCCCCACGATTAAATTAGGTAAGCACTAGAGAACTCAGCAATAAGCTTACAGGACAGGCGATATATCTTCAACCACCTTTAGTCACGGTGGGCGGACGATATTCCGCGAGTAAGATAAGGGGTATCTACCGGAGATGTCATAAGTTAAAAACTATTTCTGGCATGCGTAGACCCAATACTATTCGAACTCGACGAAAAAGGATACAGAGCCGTAATGTACGCAGATGATTTGACTGTTCTCCACAAAAGAGGAGAATATCATCAAACTGTTGAGTTACTCGCAAATATGTTCCAAAAAATCGGACTAGTGATTAACAAAGACAAATGCGAAGGAACCGACCCCAGCTCAAGAAACACAACAGGTGTTATTGAATTCCTTGGACAAAATATCGGAATCAACTCTGAACCGATAGCAGTTCAGATACAGAAATAACTCCAAACCAGGATTAAGGCATTATAAAAATACGATATTCCAAAATTCTACTAATATCTTATTTTCAAGCAATGTATTATCCCCTCAGCAAACTACGGTCCCTTCCTCGAAGCTTCCATAACTGAAACCCAACTGGCTGATGCGAAAGATAAATACGATTACATCGACATCATGCTAGCAGAAGCTATGGAAGAAATCCTCGAATCAGATCTTCCAACCAAAGATCTACTCGATGTCATGATACTCAGCAAGGACGACGGGGGCTTAGACTTAATAACCCCTGGAGCATATTTCGATCTAATGATTCAAAATAGGGACATGGCGTTCCAAGATCCGACTAAAGTAAACAAGGAAACGAGAGACTTCTTCTCCAAAAACAGACACGAATTCATCAATTCTAAATAATACCCCACTAATGTGAAGTCAGAAGTAAAACTGGATCATTGCCTGGATAACTACTACTAAATCACAAACAAAGGGTTCTAATATTTAGTTGACATGAGATTCAACAAAAAGCAAAAATACGTAAGCTTAGATACAAAATGTGATCTTTGCAACTGCAAGAATGACATCTACCACGAGCTTAATTGTAAAAAGCTTCAAAGAAATCACATCTTAACACATGATTACTTTGTTAGATAGCTGGCCGATAAAATGATTGACGCCAACAAAGTTAGAGAAGTCAAAGAAGTTAGCAAGAATAATAACAACAGAACTGATCAAAAACACAAAGTCGACATATCTTTCATAAAAGATGGCAAACAACAGTTCTTTGACATAGGCATATCCTGGGACACCGAGAGATACTTCGCTGTGAAACAAAAGCATTATCAAACGGAAACTGTCAATGGCTAGCCTATTACTTGCACTCCAATTATTATCGGAAAAGATACGACGGTCCATCCAGAATCATTAGCCGCACTTCGACAAGTAGGTATCGAAGATTCATGGTTATACCAGTAAGTTGGAATCCTAATGTCCAACTACAGAGAACAAACAGACTACATTTTCAGGAAAAAGACTAGAAAAGCACAAGATCAACCAAAAGAACTAAACATATAGGAAATTGATCAAACAAAGGAATTTAGCAGTATTCCAGTCAATGAGACAACAAACTCAAACGCTGGAACACAAAACACTAGCGTAAAACCTAAAAAGAAACCTAGGTAAAAATCTCAAGTGCAGCATAGCCAAGAGATCCAAGCCAAGATGAACACATAAACTCAATCATCTTAGGTCACCAAGAATACAGATAACACCTAGACGAACCAAGGTGCAATTAATATTCAAAAACAAGTTGTTGTGAACAATTTCAATTGCAACAACACTAGTCTTCCTGTATAACCAAAGAATCAAAATACCAACAAAAGCGAAGCAGTGAGAAAATCTCAAACTCTATAAACCTAACCCAAGCAAGCTCCCTAAACTCAAATTAAAAGAAAACACTTTGGCATGAAAACTCTTGAATTTTTAAGAGACCAAGACATAAAAATTGAACGTCAAATAGAAACCGATCTTACCGAGTAAGACATTAAAATCGAAATAGACGTGCAAACATTGAGTTAAATTGAAGAGCAAGCTAGCGAAATTAGACAGATGGTAGCGGAAGAAAAGTTTGAGCCCGAACTATACTAGAAAAGATTATGCAGCGAACTTGAAGATATTATACAGAACTATGCAGAAGACCACGCAAACATGAAGATCACGAAGATATAATCCAACTTGATGATTATTGTGTAGTCCTTCTACAAGAGAAATCTCATATCTAAAGATCATTGCGGAATATTCTAGTAAAAAATTAAATCTCTGAAGAAAATCGAGAACATTGAAGATATCTTGAAACAGAGAGAATAAAACCTACCTGCCCAGTAGGAACAGCCCAAGAGAAGCTAAAGCATGAAACCCCATAAAGGCACAGGAGAATCGAGCATTGACTCGTTCTTCTGAAGGCGCTTCTTCTAGACGAAGGAGCATACCTTTGATGCCCTCAAAGGTTTAGAACACGATACTAATCCAGTATAAACGAAAGTTAAGTGAGTGGGATATATTATATTACCACTCTACTCCTCTTAAAATTTCTTTTTAACATGACATATTTATATATGTACTCCTAACTATACATGGTAGTTATACTGGTGGCCTCTGATACGATTCCCAAATTATTGAAATTATTAAACAATAATTAACTTTCAGAAGAAGAAGAATATGAAAATATATTATTGCGCTGTTACTTAAAATTTACGCTTTTGGTACATTATCATACACTGGAAGTTCATAAGACTTCAAGTCTTCAGCTATTGTCGTTTAAAACAATATACGAATTTGATGTATTTTAGAATTTTTGACAAGAGTAGAGTGGAAGAAATATAAAATTGTATAAAATAAAGCTATCAGAAAGATGTATAATATCAAAAAGATTCTAACTACAATTTCACTTCAAGATAGCCAAGATTCATTTTCGCCTCTATAAAACATCCACTCAAAAACCAATCACAGGGAACATTATTATTTTCATACCTTCTTTACTTCTGTAACTACTTTTAATAATTCATGGGGTTGATAATTTTCCAGTTTATTAAAATGGCTTTCATATTTGTTTCCAATCTAAGTGATTCTGCTTCCTCATTTATAACAGCTTTAATGTATTTAGTTCTATGTGTGATTTAACATCTTTTATATATCATGTGATTATATCTTATGGTATGCAAAGTAAACATAATACGTAATATTAATAAAATCACGTATGTGCGCAGCAGATTAATTATTTTTTTACTATAATTTAAATATCATAATTTAATATCATGTTCGCACCATTGAATAGAAACGGTTTCAACTGCATACCATATATATTGAAATTTCGAAATAACAAAATACAAAGACTTGTTTGTCAAACTCAAAGAACATAACGAACAATAAAATTGCACAACAACATTAATTACTAACATGGATTCGTTTGCAGCACAGGTCACACAAATATTATGACCTCACAAACATGGAATTTCAAAGAGCGATCGACATTATGTTCGATTTTGATACTCCAAGAAATCAGTATATATTTTATATTAGAGGTTCTGAATCTCACACAACCATTTACACTTTCAAAACGCTCAACCTGTCATATATGTCATTTATGTCCACTCAGTAAGGATATATATATTTGAAAATGTAGCAATTATCTAAATTATTACACTAACATAACTATTTTGCAAACTTGATTTATAAAATGTTATCATCTATATTGATATTAAAACAAGTACATTAAGAATAATATTCTATATGTTAAGATAGTATTGTAATCAATAATAATTTATATAATTATTGTTTAAAAACAAAATCGTTAAATAACTAATTTGTTAATAATAAATTTTATCTATCATAAAAATCAGCGCATTTATTTGTTTTCAATGAATAAACTTAAAAATCAGAAATTAAAATCCAAGTTGTGAATATAAATGTTAATTATTTCGCATTATTCGGATAGAATTTGAACAATTAAAATATTAAAGATTCAACTTTTAATGTATCATTAGATTTTAAAGTGATAACTGGAGCTTTAGTATGTTTAAGTTGTAATATGTATGTTTCAAATTGTACGTTAGTATTTATTGCTTCTGGTTAATAATTATCAGCAATATTAATGGACGCACAATAATATATTAATATATACTAGTCCTTTATTTAGTTCAGATTTAATGGCGAATAAACTTCTGGTATAGTAAATTAGATCAATAATTCATAGCTTATTTTTAGTATTTTAGATTGTTCTTTGTCGGGTATTAATCAAATTGATAATGAAAATAATGGATATATTTCTTCAAATTTATTATAAAATATTCAAGTAACAATTGACAATTTCTCAGTTTGCACCAATAATACATTATAATTTGGATAGAATAGTATATTTATAGATTATATCAATATAATACTAAATTGTGATTTATGTGGTAATAATTATGTTGGATATGGAATATGTATTGAAAATTTATTACACGGATAGATAATTGATTATATTTTCCAATGTGTTTATCCATTTATATTTGAAAACAATATATGTTCATGCACATAAGGTTATTATTTAGATAACAATAATAAGTGTTAGAGTATAGTAAATATTATTGATAACATTTCGAGTACCTCATAAGAATATAAGAATTAAAATTTATTATTTAAAGAGTATGTTAATTAAGTTTTCATGGATTAATAAATATAAAATTAATTGTTAGATTAAAATATTATAAACAATGTTACGCTACTTAATGATAGTTTGTTAACTGAAATAACTCATACAAACAATAGTTTATAATAATATATATAACTTAGCAATTTAACAGTATAATAAGTAATTAATGATATCATTAATTTAAACACTATCGTTGCACAATTATAACAATAGATAGTAAATCTTTCCAATAAATCAAACTGTATTTAAAAACTTTCGCAGTTTGATCAATTTTAGATTGAATTAAATTCGTAAATATGCAAGTAACTAGTATTCACTAATCGTTTTGATATTGATTAAATAACATATTAGATAGGATATGATAATTTTACTAATAATTATGTTTTTGGGAATTCTAATATTATAAACGCATTTATAGACATTGAAAGTAATATTTATTATTCTCAAGTAGCTCCACTATTTAGTACTCAATCATATTTTAATAACATAAAAATATAAATCCACAGTTAAACTTTAGGAACAGGTTAAATTCTTAGTAGTAATACTAATATTGTGATTAACCAACTTAACATTTTATCAAAACCTAACAATTCAATTGTAATAGGTACATCAAATATTTTATATATTATACAACCTTTTTCTAACACAACGGATATTACGAATTTACTTATAAATTTAAGTGTAATACAATCTTAAGGATCATTAGGACTTATTGGAGTCGTAAATTATACATTACGAATAACAAATTATCAGATATTAGGGTAGTATTAACTTACAGGACGAGTATCTTTGGTTTCACTTAAAACAATAAATAGTGCCGTATAGATAAATAGCCTTAATTTCATTTCACAAATATTCAGCGTTGGCAATTAATCATCATATATATTTAGCACAACTAATAATTCAAATATTGTATTATCTAATATTGTGATATAAGTATAAGATAATTTAGGTTAAAATCCGTTAAATTAAATTGACGGGAACAATTCATATTTCTTCTAATTTGGTGGATTAGTTTCATAAACGAATAATACGAAAATATAAACAAGTTAAGTAATATTTAATTCATAATAATATTATTCTGCTGAATATATAAAGTGCTCAGGGTTCATCATCGGCTTTTCAAATAGTACAACTTCTAGTTTAATATATATTTAAGACGTATGTTTTTCTTAATAAGTATATGGCACTTCTCATTTTGTTTAATTTGGTTTATTTGGAATTATAGATACAACCGTATAATTAATATAGTTTTAAGTTTCGATTAACGCTTAAGGAGCTTTTGAGTATTTCGGAATTATAGGAGATACCACTGAAAAGTAAACAACTATTGTCATTTTAGATTAATTTGTAATACAAGTATATATAAATTATAATATATAATATCAATTTGTTAGTGCATTAATTGGTCGTTAACACTCATATAATTTCACGGTGTCAAATTGTATTATCAATGACACGAATATCTCTGGAAACGAATTTGTAGGCACTTTTATAGGTCATTCGTGTGATCCAGTAAGTATTATAAACAGTTCAGTTTCTAACAGTAATATATTATCTAATTCTTGGTCAGGTTGTTTTATTGGGCATACAAATTCATACTAATTATCTATTTCTAATTCCACAAGTTAAAATAATACGGCGAAGTCAACTAGTTTTTCTGGTGGTTTAGTTGGTTATGTTAATACTTATGCTCCAAGTAATTAATAATTAATTGTTTAATTTTCAAATTGTTCTATATATAATAATAGTTTACGCTCCAATCAATATTCAGGTGGTATAATCGGTTATATAAACGCGACCATAACAATTACCAGTTGCAACGTTTCAAATTCAGTCATTTCTTCAGCGAATTACGCGGGTGGAATAACCGGCTTCGGGAATTACTCCTCTTTAACCTTAAAATCTTCTAAAATTTAGTCGGTTAAAATCTCGAAACTGAACGGGGCGCTGATTATCGGTTATAAAAACAGTTTCACCGTCAATTTAATAAATTCGTTTTCTGAAGGGGATAATTTTGTAAATGACGTTCAAGTTCAAAACTGCGCGTCGTTCACAAGTTCTGTTTCAATAAATGGTTGTTGAGTGACATATAGTTATTCAGTTTATGTAATTTGTGTTCGATTATTCAAATGTTTATTTTTCATCATTTCTAAGTGTTTATTCAATAATTACATACAGTCAGTCCAGATTGAAAATATAATAAAAGGACTAAAAAGTTTTGTTCTCTATAACTAATTATTGTATCTATATTGAATATTGTTTATAATAGGTTTCCAACAACTGCAATATGTACAAAAATTCAAATTATTAAAATATTGAGTTTTTAATATAACTTCACTAATAGTAGTCGTACGCCTCTAACAATAATATGGTAAAGGTTTAATATTATCCGAACTGAGTTACAAAATGAATCAAAAAGATTACCTTACAGAGTTAAGTATTCTTTAACACTATTAATTATCACAATTACTAAAGTGAATTTCTTTGTAAAAAATAAATAATATTAAATTCATAATATATAACAAATTTATTACATATTTCCACCCCATAATGAATAATTGTTGCAAGTAACAATATAAGAGAACCATAGATAAACAACGGTAGAAAACTATTTCAAATAAAGTGTTAGAATGCTAATATAAAATAATTCTAAATAAAATAGAATTACAAAAATAACCTATTGTAAAATAAACACAGATAACTAAATAGAGTTGGCGCTGGAATCAAACTTAACGAATTCTTCTACTATAATGAGCGATGATTAACTTCTAGCTTAGTTAAGTTCTCTTTAACTTAGTATAAATGAACAATCAGACTCTATAGTGTATTTGTGATTAGTTTATATTCTATTTTAAGAATAAATTTATATTTAATACATAAGTCACATAAAACACTTACTTATCACAAATAAGTAATATGTATTGAGTAAATTTTTTGGCATTATTTATATGTGTGTCCAATTAAACATTGTGACGTTTTAATTAACATCAGATACTTTAATTATAGGATATTGATCGTTTTGTTAACTTAATTTCACAATAGATTCATTTTAGTTAGATTTATAATTTAAAGTATAATACACATTGAATAATAATTTCATTATTTAATGACTCATAAATAGTAACTTATTAATAAAGCTCCCATGACCTGGCACTAATATTTTCCTAAAGCCTCAATAATATAATATATTTCAGTTTATTAAGTCCATTTACATCTATTTCAAACTAATCGAATACACAAACAACGAGAGTAGAAGGTAGGTTGGTGAAGTAGCCTAGTAATAATTATATATATTATATATATAATTTATATTATATATATTATGTAATTTACAGTTTATGTTAATAATAAAAGTGACAATTATTTTCAATGACATAAATTAATAATTTCACTCCATAATGAATTTTTGTAAGCAGTAAATTAATGTGCGAACTATTGCTGCACAGAAGCAGAAAAGTCCACAGAATAAAATACTTGGATTTTAAGATAAAATATAACATAATAAATTGGAAATGCAAAAGTAACTTACAGTATAATTTACACAATCATCTAAGTAGAGTTGGTGTCAATAACACCTAACGAATTCTTCTTCTTTTATTAGCGACGAGTAACTTATAGCGGAGCTGAGTTCTCTCTAGCTTAGTATATATGAACAATCGGATGCCTTTGTGTTTATGTGAATTTAGTATAATCTATTTTTAGAAGTAATTTATTGTTGCACATTATACATTTAGCTTCTTTATAAATGTGGCTTAATAATTTTAAATTACTTAATCTAAAGCACTTATAACATGTTTGGATAAAATTGTCCCGTATCAGACTAATCAAATTCTATTTTAGTTTTTAAGCTCGTGTCCCAATAATATTGTTAATTAAATATTTCTTTGTATTATTAAATTACATATTTCATATATAATCTATCGACTCTATACAGATTTTGAATTATACTTTTAATGAGAATAATAGTTAAAAGGTCAATAATACGTTATTAGCTTAAAATTTTACTGCATTAACATTCGATTAAAAGTTTAATAATATTGAATTTGTAGATTAGATTTAAGATTAAATTATTACACATTAAACAATGTTACTGTTTTCTGAGTTCCGCTTCCAATTCTTCATTTCGTTCAATTCCGTTTCAATTTAAAACTTTCGTGCAAGCGCCTCTGTTCTCATTTGTTCCAGATGAAAAACGAGGTTCCTTTAGTTCTCGTTGTTCAGATTGTACTCGAAGCTTTTAATGTTTGGTAAGACGTGAATGGCGTAATAAGGATTAAAAGGACCGATCATGAGTGACTTTACTTCTTTTATTACTGGGCAAGAATGCCCGTTTCAAAACTTCAATGTTATAGATTATATACAGGTAAACATTTATGGACGTGAGTTGACATTTATAATCGTTAACAACAAAGAATATTATGACAATATATATTACACAAAATAGATGATGAATAATACATGATCCAATTCTAAAACACATATCAACAGTTGAGAAATAACTTTCACATATTCTTTACTTATTACAAACATATTTTAATGTTAATAATAATACAGGTGCTTTGCTGTTTCATTTATTCCACCTCATATTATGACTTAAGATGAATTGAAATAGAAGCTATAGTTATACCAAAAATAACGAGAATAATATCAATCTAAAAACCAAGTAAGAAAATAACCGATGCCCGACCAGCTTAAAGCCACTAAATAAATCTTGAATAAATAACATCATGACTATTTATAACCATAACTTATTGTGAACCAAGTCCCTAACTTGAAAGAAAGTAATGTGAAAAGTGAAACTATTTGTGAAAAGTCTTAAGAGCTTAAGATTGAAGGAGCAGGTAATGCTGAAGCAAATACGCTAGTTTCAATCAAAGAGTCTCTTACCGAAATATTATACTCTAAAGATAAAATTACACTTAATAAAGCAAAAGCTAATAACGCTGTAGCTAAGCAGTATGCATCAAAATATGATAAAATCCAGGGTTACAAAAGCAAGGCGTAAAAGCAAGTGAAATTAGAAAGAGCTGAAAGAATACAGAATATCGTCGATGATAAAATTGAGCCAGATATTTAAGTATGCAGCACATAATAAAACGATAGTTAGTCTTTTGAAGCATTCAAGCAGCTGGTGTTAGATGTGCAGCAGGAAATTACATCACGCTTGTTATATTAGTAATTTAATGAATACAACAAGTCAAGTTGTAAAAGCAGTGTGCAAGACTTTAAGCTCACACTTAATGAATTGCTTGATACTTTCTTAAAGTGATATCAGATATTCTCTATATTATATTGATTATAAGTTTCATCTCCAAACGCCTCCTTAACCAACAAATGGTTGCTGCTATTCTTATTTCTTTATCTTTTGGTTCCTGTAAATGTGATAAACAGCACCTCCAATAAGTGCAAGTACAATCAAAACCATGATTACTATCATTACAATAGCCCAAACTGGCAAAGAAGACTTTTCACAACAAAACACTTGGGTTGAATCTATTTTTTGCTTCTTACAGTTGTACCACGAATACAATATCTTACATGATGCTTCACACTGTTTCAGAGTTGGTGCAGATAGACAAACCGTCATATGAGAGGTGAAACGCATTTTTAAAAGTTAATAATTTCCGATAATAGAAAATACAAAACAATATCCATTGTTATCTTTGTGGTATATTGATGGATAACTCTACAACACATTTACACTTATTAGCGAGACGGATGTTCTTAATCATGTCTTTGTTGAAAATAAGATTAAATACGTTTAAACGAATAACAATATAAATATTATCTTGCTTCGGATCACTGTTACAATACTGATTAAATCAAGATAAACAGAAATATTATCTTCACTATCTTTATGCAGTATTAAGGAATACTTTATTAAACATGAACGCCTCTCTTGAGTTTTATATTACTACAAGTGGTAATTAAAAATATATAATCGTTTTTCTATTTCAGGAACACGCACAACTCAATAGTAAAATAATTTTTTAATGAAAGATTCTGTAAATATTATTTTCACTTCTCTCAAAAGTAAATCACTACTTAGGAAACACAAGAAAATAAGGCAGCGGCCACAACGTTCTTATCATTAATGTTGTCTACTATTGAACCTGTTAGTCGTATGCTATGAACTCAGCATTTACAACCAGCAGATTTAACCTTCTACACCGATTTAGCCCGTAGTTAGTTTTCAGGTGTGTCTTGATAATATTATCAAAAATGAAATTAATAACCGATAATACATCTCAGAAAGTTACCAAATGAATCCATCACTAATTACACTAAGTATTAACTGTATTATATATTTTTACTCAGGGCCCTAACCGAACACACTGTATAGGCAATTTTAATAAAATATGATCAAAAATTTTGTTTTAATAGGTAATCATGATCGACACCAAAAACTATAAATACATCTATATTATAAATGACATGTATAATCATAAATGAATAATTTATGAATTGTTTAGAGGTATTTTATTGTCTGAGCTGCTATTTTAAGGTTTGAGGTAGAGTAGGTATCTATAGCTTCATATTACTTAACTTTATGTATCATTTTTCTACGATTCTTAATTTGAGAATATACTTATGAATAGTTTCACAGAAACCTAGAACAAAGCAGAGGCAATGGATACTAAAATGACAATTGATGCTTCTAAAATATATTACATATAATATTACTTTCATAAACAATTCTTTCTCACTGCGCTTTCCACAGTACAAGGAGCGCTTTTTCATACTTTCCTGAGCAATCTGCTTTAAT
This sequence comes from Hexamita inflata, assembly GCA_963988835.1. Lineage (NCBI taxonomy): Eukaryota > Fornicata > Diplomonadida > Hexamitidae > Hexamita > Hexamita inflata. The sequence goes on from CAXDID010001236.1 coordinate 1,112,210, forward strand.
ATCTTTCGCCAGGTTTCCGAAGTCTTCATAAGCTTGCGGCACTTCTGATGAGTACCTATCTCTAAACAAAACTGTTACGTCCACCAGGGATTTATCGCGCGAGCCAAAGCCCTTGATTGAGTCGTTGATGATACAACAACATCCTTTTGCGGGAGATAGCATGTAGTCGTGGGCCAGAAGAAACGCCTTTTCGGACTTGCCGGAAAACTCCTTGATGATGGTCTGTCTCAAGGATTTATTGTACTTCTCTTGATATATTCTCGCGATTTGGGCAAATTCTTCGTGAGTAGACGAACATAATAGTCTGACGAACGTGTCTGCGTCAGTTCCAGCTCCTTTAACGGCGGAATATAGTTCTTCTGCATCTCTTTCCGGCTGGCTTCTTGAATAACGCATCTGGAAGATCCAACCGCGCAGAAGCTTGGCCCATTCGGCGTTTTTGGCGATATCGTCTGAAATATCGTCCATCACATTTCTGGTGTACGCCTTAAAGTACTCCTCTCTAATTGAAAGCCAGTCATCTGTGTTGCCCATTATCACGAGCTCTATCAATGCTTTTTCATCGGTGCCAACTCCTTTGATAGCTTCTCTGATCTTGCGGGCCCAGTACTGGTAACGGCCCTCGAAGGACCCCATTATTATGTCTCTGAATTTTCCACTGGTTTCCTTTTTGAGAAGACGGGATATAGGTTAGCCGAATGAAACAAAGTAAGCGCGGATAACCTGCTGCAGATCTTCCATGCTGCACTGGGTCATGACGTTTAAGATGCGAAGTTCGTCGGTTCCAGCACCTTTACACGCCTGGTGTATTTCGTTTGCGAATATCATGTATTGTTGTGGATGATGGTTCATTTTGTGAAGTGGAAGCTCTAAACTCAATATTGCTGAAAAACACACACTGTCTCTAAATGTAAGGCACCTGCGATAAACTCTAATGTCACTAATATGTGAGTAATGTGAGTAGTGTGAATATTATATATTTATATTACACGTGTTAGCAGACAGCTTTATTTAATATTCAATTTTAGGTGACTTTAAACTTTACATTTTAAAGACAATTAGCACCACAACAGCTTTGTGCTCTAAATTATTGAACAACTTTATGTTTAAACGTACTGACATAGTGGTGGTTATCAGCCTGCACAGATGGTACTTCTGCTTTAGCCTTCGAAATTAAATAGAACTTCACCACGCAAAATCTCAAAATATATTTTGAATAATAATAATTTAAATACGAGATACTGATTATTATTAATCCACTTTCCACATCAAATGTTCAAGAGTTGCTTTAAAATGAACGTAAATAAAGTTACAAACTAAACAAATGAAGATAAAAGTAAAATAAATACTTATTTGAATACAAATTTTATGGGCATTTAATAAGCATTTAAATAGCAATCATCATTCCTATAAGACGAACTTAGTACAGAATGTAATAGCATATGTTCGTAAATATCAGAAATAGAAAGTTTTGAGTAACCAATTTGAGCGAAATCAAGTCGACTATTCAAATGATCAATATATAATTCTGTTATATTTTTAAGAAAGTAAATAATTAGAATTTAATGTTATTTGGAACATAGAAAACAAAACTATAATTATATTGTTTCCGATGAAATTATTATAAATAAAAGGAATAGCCGAAATTTACATCAAATAGTCACTGAATCCGAATAGTCCTCGATTATGAACCTATGCGTGCTTCGCGTATATTTATTTGAATTATTTATGTCATTCAATTTGGGAACTGATTTGTGTTATTTGAGAATCGGATGATTATTCGTTTATTTTTATGTTGCGATCGTTCTCTGCGAACTATTTTTGAAGTTGAAGAATCGCGTTTTGAAGTGAAAATGTTTCCAAAACAGTTTTAATCTGAAAATAAAAACGATTCAATTAAGGTGCGTTTTTGCGTCTTTTTTAACCCAAAAGACGCACTACCCCTGCGTCTTTTGGGCAATAGTACGAAGGATATAACTTTTTTGCGTCATTGGTTGCGTCTTTTTTGACCAGGTATTTATCTAAATGCGTCTTAAATGACGCATTAATTTTAAGAACATATACATTATTAGAACTTGAAAATTGATTTTTGTATAAATATTGTATGTACCACTTGAATGTAACTCACTCAGATTATGATCATATGATTCATTTTCATCACTTTCATTTTCGTGAAATGTTATTATATGTATTTTTTCAACATAAATATTTGCCATTTAATCCAATGTTGTGTAATCTATGTTTCTTCCCAAGAAGGGACAAGTTTAACGATGATAGAAACTAAATAGACGTTCTACGCTACCGTTACTAACAGTCATAGTTTAAAACTAGCTCGATGCTGCTTGTATTCCCCCCCATTTTCTTTCCAAACACATTTTAGACAAGCAATCATTCAATTGAATCATTCAATTAAGAATAAACATATATTAAGAGTTAACTCTTTTGAACCCAGATAACATGTTTTCCGCCGACAGTCTACCAGAACTTAGTGATTCTAATATTATTTTATATATATTTAGACATTTTTCCCATATCTAGCAAACAATTTGAATTTCAGGTTATTCCCCCCCCCAACCTACACATATTTAATATTGCAGCAGTTTAGTCCACGTTTTTGAGTTAAATTCCCTTCTCTACTTATTTACCTATATATGTGCTATATTTTCAATTTCACACTTCAATTATGATGAAAGCGGAATCGTTATAAATCATCAAGCAAAGTTAAAGCAGCATTTTAGAAACGAAATTCTGATAGCCACTAATATAGAACGCAATTTAAGTTGACTTATATTTATTATTATAGGTTTATTAATAAATGCTGGCAATCGATACTTATTAAAATTGTAAATTTCAAAGAAAAGGTTCATTTGACGCTGATAATTGCTTAAATATTGTCATTCACGATATTTTAAGCTTATAAAAATCACTGTCCGACCTTTCATAAGTCATTTACTATAATACTCATCATTTCGAGATAAATAGTAATAATTGAGATGAAATATTAATATATATCATGTTAAAACTATATAAACTAGTGATAATGACAATTTTATATTTTAATATATTTTTAATATATTTTTAAATATCAATATGTGTAGGTTGGGGGGGAATAACCGAATTTCATTTAAAATATTAATTATATTAATATTCTAATTACAAATATATTAAGCTATTATAACATTACCACACCAATAACATGTTTCATACTGCCATTTAATCCAGAAGATTAATTCGTGCCTTGATTTAGTGATTCTGTAGCTATTTTGCACTTTCAACTACAGAAGTTCCTGCCATTTAACCCACATTTAAGAGCCGATACTGATATGCCAGTGCAATGATCCATTGCGGTATTATTCCCAGCATTATTTTCAAAATTATTTACATTTTTGTGAGCATTTTTATGTCAATTATTTCATCATTTATTGCTGATTACAGTGTGAATGAACATATATTTTTGTAAATTTAAATTATAAAAATGAATGAAAAATAATTCCAGTATATCATGATGTTAATAACAATATTTGTAATTTATACCCACTTCAAAGAAGTATATGTTTAACACAATATCTTAAAAACTTTCAAATTATTATATAAAATATTAAGATACTTTTGCACCGTTATATTGATAATCTATAATTTGTTAATGTTTATAAGTTATATGTGTTATATTAATAAATATCTAACTGTTATTTTAAATACATTTATAATATAATTAGAAGAATATTATTTATTATTTATTACAAATCTTATATTTTAACAGATTTAAATTTAATATAGATTAAATACCCCAAGAGCCCTGCGATACTCCAGCATTTTAAGTGTATTTATTCAACTATCAATTATTTCAAACTCGTAGTATTGCATTCATGGGCTATAGATAGTTTTTAATCAATTAGACTAACGACCATACAAATTTGTGTGTCTCTATCTCATTTCTGAGTTAAACTGGAACTCTCTATTCATATGAGGTGGAGGAACGGCTGACGGGTTCGGGCGCAATTTTTTCATTTGTGATTACAATATAGCATATATTATGGTCATGAATACCTATATAGAACGAAAATATCATAATCTCACTTTTCATCGGTGTATCAAATCATGTAGCCGTATCAAAGCACGAATTCATATATTTTTGATTAAAAACCAAGTCTGACATACACAGGAAATATACCAGACTGCTCTCACTTATAGACACCCTGACTATTTTTGACGTGTCTGTATTAATAACCGAATATCATACTTTCTCACTACATCGCTCATGTTCAAAGTCTTTAATAGTCACTTATTAGAAGGCACATTTCGATTAACGCTTAAGGAGCTTTTGAGTATTTCGGAATTATAGGAGATACCACTGAAAAGTAAACAACTATTGTCATTTTAGATTAATTTGTAATACAAGTATATATAAATTATAATATATAATATCAATTTGTTAGTGCATTAATTGGTCGTTAACACTCATATAATTTCACGGTGTCAAATTGTATTATCAATGACACGAATATCTCTGGAAACGAATTTGTAGGCACTTTTATAGGTCATTCGTGTGATCCAGTAAGTATTATAAACAGTTCAGTTTCTAACAGTAATATATTATCTAATTCTTGGTCAGGTTGTTTTATTGGGCATACAAATTCATACTAATTATCTATTTCTAATTCCACAAGTTAAAATAATACGGCGAAGTCAACTAGTTTTTCTGGTGGTTTAGTTGGTTATGTTAATACTTATGCTCCAAGTAATTAATAATTAATTGTTTAATTTTCAAATTGTTCTATATATAATAATAGTTTACGCTCCAATCAATATTCAGGTGGTATAATCGGTTATATAAACGCGACCATAACAATTACCAGTTGCAACGTTTCAAATTCAGTCATTTCTTCAGCGAATTACGCGGGTGGAATAACCGGCTTCGGGAATTACTCCTCTTTAACCTTAAAATCTTCTAAAATTTAGTCGGTTAAAATCTCGAAACTGAACGGGGCGCTGATTATCGGTTATAAAAACAGTTTCACCGTCAATTTAATAAATTCGTTTTCTGAAGGGGATAATTTTGTAAATGACGTTCAAGTTCAAAACTGCGCGTCGTTCACAAGTTCTGTTTCAATAAATGGTTGTTGAGTGACATATAGTTATTCAGTTTATGTAATTTGTGTTCGATTATTCAAATGTTTATTTTTCATCATTTCTAAGTGTTTATTCAATAATTACATACAGTCAGTCCAGATTGAAAATATAATAAAAGGACTAAAAAGTTTTGTTCTCTATAACTAATTATTGTATCTATATTGAATATTGTTTATAATAGGTTTCCAACAACTGCAATATGTACAAAAATTCAAATTATTAAAATATTGAGTTTTTAATATAACTTCACTAATAGTAGTCGTACGCCTCTAACAATAATATGGTAAAGGTTTAATATTATCCGAACTGAGTTACAAAATGAATCAAAAAGATTACCTTACAGAGTTAAGTATTCTTTAACACTATTAATTATCACAATTACTAAAGTGAATTTCTTTGTAAAAAATAAATAATATTAAATTCATAATATATAACAAATTTATTACATATTTCCACCCCATAATGAATAATTGTTGCAAGTAACAATATAAGAGAACCATAGATAAACAACGGTAGAAAACTATTTCAAATAAAGTGTTAGAATGCTAATATAAAATAATTCTAAATAAAATAGAATTACAAAAATAACCTATTGTAAAATAAACACAGATAACTAAATAGAGTTGGCGCTGGAATCAAACTTAACGAATTCTTCTACTATAATGAGCGATGATTAACTTCTAGCTTAGTTAAGTTCTCTTTAACTTAGTATAAATGAACAATCAGACTCTATAGTGTATTTGTGATTAGTTTATATTCTATTTTAAGAATAAATTTATATTTAATACATAAGTCACATAAAACACTTACTTATCACAAATAAGTAATATGTATTGAGTAAATTTTTTGGCATTATTTATATGTGTGTCCAATTAAACATTGTGACGTTTTAATTAACATCAGATACTTTAATTATAGGATATTGATCGTTTTGTTAACTTAATTTCACAATAGATTCATTTTAGTTAGATTTATAATTTAAAGTATAATACACATTGAATAATAATTTCATTATTTAATGACTCATAAATAGTAACTTATTAATAAAGCTCCCATGACCTGGCACTAATATTTTCCTAAAGCCTCAATAATATAATATATTTCAGTTTATTAAGTCCATTTACATCTATTTCAAACTAATCGAATACACAAACAACGAGAGTAGAAGGTAGGTTGGTGAAGTAGCCTAGTAATAATTATATATATTATATATATAATTTATATTATATATATTATGTAATTTACAGTTTATGTTAATAATAAAAGTGACAATTATTTTCAATGACATAAATTAATAATTTCACTCCATAATGAATTTTTGTAAGCAGTAAATTAATGTGCGAACTATTGCTGCACAGAAGCAGAAAAGTCCACAGAATAAAATACTTGGATTTTAAGATAAAATATAACATAATAAATTGGAAATGCAAAAGTAACTTACAGTATAATTTACACAATCATCTAAGTAGAGTTGGTGTCAATAACACCTAACGAATTCTTCTTCTTTTATTAGCGACGAGTAACTTATAGCGGAGCTGAGTTCTCTCTAGCTTAGTATATATGAACAATCGGATGCCTTTGTGTTTATGTGAATTTAGTATAATCTATTTTTAGAAGTAATTTATTGTTGCACATTATATATTTAGCTTCTTTATAAATGTGGCTTAATAATTTTAAATTACTTAATCTAAAGCACTTATAACATGTTTGGATAAAATTGTCCCGTATCAGACTAATCAAATTCTATTTTAGTTTTTAAGCTCGTGTCCCAATAATATTGTTAATTAAATATTTCTTTGTATTATTAAATTACATATTTCATATATAATCTATCGACTCTATACAGATTTTGAATTATACTTTTAATGAGAATAATAGTTAAAAGGTCAATAATACGTTATTAGCTTAAAATTTTACTGCATTAACATTCGATTAAAAGTTTAATAATATTGAATTTGTAGATTAGATTTAAGATTAAATTATTACACATTAAACAATGTTACTGTTTTCTGAGTTCCGCTTCCAATTCTTCATTTCGTTCAATTCCGTTTCAATTTAAAACTCTTGTGCGAGCGCCTCTGTTCTCATTTGTTCCAGATGAAAAACGAGGTTCCTTTAGTTCTCGTTGTTCAGATTGTACTCGAAGCTTTTAATGTTTGGTAAGACGTGAATGGCGTAATAAGGATTAAAAGGACCGATCATGAGTGACTTTACTTCTTTTATTACTGGGCAAGAATGCCCGTTTCAAAACTTCAATGTTATAGATTATATACAGGTAAACATTTATGGACGTGAGTTGACATTTATAATCGTTAACAACAAAGAATATTATGACAATATATATTACACAAAATAGATGATGAATAATACATGATCCAATTCTAAAACACATATCAACAGTTGAGAAATAACTTTCACATATTCTTTACTTATTACAAACATATTTTAATGTTAATAATAATACAGGTGCTTTGCTGTTTCATTTATTCCACCTCATATTATGACTTAAGATGAATTGAAATAGAAGCTATAGTTATACCAAAAATAACGAGAATAATATCAATCTAAAAACCAAGTAAGAAAATAACCGATGCCCGACCAGCTTAAAGCCACTAAATAAATCTTGAATAAATAACATCATGACTATTTATAACCATAACTTATTGTGAACCAAGTCCCTAACTTGAAAGAAAGTAATGTGAAAAGTGAAACTATTTGTGAAAAGTCTTAAGAGCTTAAGATTGAAGGAGCAGGTAATGCTGAAGCAAATACGCTAGTTTCAATCAAAGAGTCTCTTACCGAAATATTATACTCTAAAGATAAAATTACACTTAATAAAGCAAAAGCTAATAACGCTGTAGCTAAGCAGTATGCATCAAAATATGATAAAATCCAGGGTTACAAAAGCAAGGCGTAAAAGCAAGTGAAATTAGAAAGAGCTGAAAGAATACAGAATATCGTCGATGATAAAATTGAGCCAGATATTTAAGTATGCAGCACATAATAAAACGATAGTTAGTCTTTTGAAGCATTCAAGCAGCTGGTGTTAGATGTGCAGCAGGAAATTACATCACGCTTGTTATATTAGTAATTTAATGAATACAACAAGTCAAGTTGTAAAAGCAGTGTGCAAGACTTTAAGCTCACACTTAATGAATTGCTTGATACTTTCTTAAAGTGATATCAGATATTCTCTATATTATATTGATTATAAGTTTCATCTCCAAACGCCTCCTTAACCAACAAATGGTTGCTGCTATTCTTATTTCTTTATCTTTTGGTTCCTGTAAATGTGATAAACAGCACCTCCAATAAGTGCAAGTACAATCAAAACCATGATTACTATCATTACAATAGCCCAAACTGGCAAAGAAGACTTTTCACAACAAAACACTTGGGTTGAATCTATTTTTTGCTTCTTACAGTTGTACCACGAATACAATATCTTACATGATGCTTCACACTGTTTCAGAGTTGGTGCAGATAGACAAACCGTCATATGAGAGGTGAAACGCATTTTTAAAAGTTAATAATTTCCGATAATAGAAAATACAAAACAATATCCATTGTTATCTTTGTGGTATATTGATGGATAACTCTACAACACATTTACACTTATTAGCGAGACGGATGTTCTTAATCATGTCTTTGTTGAAAATAAGATTAAATACGTTTAAACGAATAACAATATAAATATTATCTTGCTTCGGATCACTGTTACAATACTGATTAAATCAAGATAAACAGAAATATTATCTTCACTATCTTTATGCAGTATTAAGGAATACTTTATTAAACATGAACGCCTCTCTTGAGTTTTATATTACTACAAGTGGTAATTAAAAATATATAATCGTTTTTCTATTTCAGGAACACGCACAACTCAATAGTAAAATAATTTTTTAATGAAAGATTCTGTAAATATTATTTTCACTTCTCTCAAAAGTAAATCACTACTTAGGAAACACAAGAAAATAAGGCAGCGGCCACAACGTTCTTATCATTAATGTTGTCTACTATTGAACCTGTTAGTCGTATGCTATGAACTCAGCATTTACAACCAGCAGATTTAACCTTCTACACCGATTTAGCCCGTAGTTAGTTTTCAGGTGTGTCTTGATAATATTATCAAAAATGAAATTAATAACCGATAATACATCTCAGAAAGTTACCAAATGAATCCATCACTAATTACACTAAGTATTAACTGTATTATATATTTTTACTCAGGGCCCTAACCGAACACACTGTATAGGCAATTTTAATAAAATATGATCAAAAATTTTGTTTTAATAGGTAATCATGATCGACACCAAAAACTATAAATACATCTATATTATAAATGACATGTATAATCATAAATGAATAATTTATGAATTGTTTAGAGGTATTTTATTGTCTGAGCTGCTATTTTAAGGTTTGAGGTAGAGTAGGTATCTATAGCTTCATATTACTTAACTTTATGTATCATTTTTCTACGATTCTTAATTTGAGAATATACTTATGAATAGTTTCACAGAAACCTAGAACAAAGCAGAGGCAATGGATACTAAAATGACAATTGATGCTTCTAAAATATATTACATATAATATTACTTTCATAAACAATTCTTTCTCACTGCGCTTTCCACAGTACAAGGAGCGCTTTTTCATACTTTCCTGAGCAATCTGCTTTAATATCTTTCGCCAGGTTTCCGAAGTCTTCATAAGCTTGCGGCACTTCTGATGAGTACCTATCTCTAAACAAAACTGTTACGTCCACCAGGGATTTATCGCGCGAGCCAAAGCCCTTGATTGAGTCGTTGATGATACAACAACATCCTTTTGCGGGAGATAGCATGTAGTCGTGGGCCAGAAGAAACGCCTTTTCGGACTTGCCGGAAAACTCCTTGATGATGGTCTGTCTCAAGGATTTATTGTACTTCTCTTGATATATTCTCGCGATTTGGGCAAATTCTTCGTGAGTAGACGAACATAATAGTCTGACGAACGTGTCTGCGTCAGTTCCAGCTCCTTTAACGGCGGAATATAGTTCTTCTGCATCTCTTTCCGGCTGGCTTCTTGAATAACGCATCTGGAAGATCCAACCGCGCAGAAGCTTGGCCCATTCGGCGTTTTTGGCGATATCGTCTGAAATATCGTCCATCACATTTCTGGTGTACGCCTTAAAGTACTCCTCTCTAATTGAAAGCCAGTCATCTGTGTTGCCCATTATCACGAGCTCTATCAATGCTTTTTCATCGGTGCCAACTCCTTTGATAGCTTCTCTGATCTTGCGGGCCCAGTACTGGTAACGGCCCTCGAAGGACCCCATTATTATGTCTCTGAATTTTCCACTGGTTTCCTTTTTGAGAAGACGGGATATAGGTTAGCCGAATGAAACAAAGTAAGCGCGGATAACCTGCTGCAGATCTTCCATGCTGCACTGGGTCATGACGTTTAAGATGCGAAGTTCGTCGGTTCCAGCACCTTTACACGCCTGGTGTATTTCGTTTGCGAATATCATGTATTGTTGTGGATGATGGTTCATTTTGTGAAGTGGAAGCTCTAAACTCAATATTGCTGAAAAACACACACTGTCTCTAAATGTAAGGCACCTGCGATAAACTCTAATGTCACTAATATGTGAGTAATGTGAGTAGTGTGAATATTATATATTTATATTACACGTGTTAGCAGACAGCTTTATTTAATATTCAATTTTAGGTGACTTTAAACTTTACATTTTAAAGACAATTAGCACCACAACAGCTTTGTGCTCTAAATTATTGAACAACTTTATGTTTAAACGTACTGACATAGTGGTGGTTATCAGCCTGCACAGATGGTACTTCTGCTTTAGCCTTCGAAATTAAATAGAACTTCACCACGCAAAATCTCAAAATATATTTTGAATAATAATAATTTAAATACGAGATACTGATTATTATTAATCCACTTTCCACATCAAATGTTCAAGAGTTGCTTTAAAATGAACGTAAATAAAGTTACAAACTAAACAAATGAAGATAAAAGTAAAATAAATACTTATTTGAATACAAATTTTATGGGCATTTAATAAGCATTTAAATAGCAATCATCATTCCTATAAGACGAACTTAGTACAGAATGTAATAGCATATGTTCGTAAATATCAGTAATAGAAAGTTTTGAGTAACCAATTTGAGCGAAATCAAGTCGACTATTCAAATGATCAATATATAATTCTGTTATATTTTTAAGAAAGTAAATAATTAGAATTTAATGTTATTTGGAGCATGAATGAGCATGAATGAGCAGTATTGTAAAATATTTAACTTAAAATAATGATTTAACTTTGATAATTTAATGTTGAAAGAGTTGTGTTTTACATTTTTTACTTATATCATTTTTACTTATAATGACATGTATGTACATAACGTTCTATTTAGCGGAGTACGACAGACGGTTTGAAGTGAAATTATATATTTTTGATTGGGGGAATTAAGAGTTACATATTGAATAAATTGCTGGCGTAATATAAATGAAAAATCATTGATCAATTTCCACACCACAACGAATGGAAATCAAATTTTGTAAATTGCTGTTAGATAATCAATGAAAAATAGACTGGAGTTGATCATAGAACCTCATTGGATACATATAACGACTCCAAAAAGTACAGTAGTAATCAATTTTCTTTAATCCTCGATAACTTTTAAGTAATAGAACGTCAAATGTTATCAACGTTAAACTACAGTTCTGCGAATATAACACAAAACGGTCATTTATCAAATAATAATCTGAATATTTCAAGTTAATGCAACTTATTGAAATCATTTTTTGGATATTTTTGGATATTTTAATTATTATTGCATTAAATGAATCTATATATCGCAAATATCATTAATTATATAATTTCATTTCTAATAATATCCACCTCGAATAGTTATTAACAATATGAAAATTCAAGCTCCTATAATATATAAAAGTGTAAATTGAAACAAATATATTTTAATCATATTTAGTAATATAGTATATTATCCATGTTAAACTCATATTTGAAACAATATTAATTATTTTTTGAACTGGATTATTCCAGTAATTAAGTGATGTGAGCGAGAATTATTATCAAATTACAATGTTATATGATGCCATTAATAGTTGAAGAAAATTTTGTAAATATACCTATCTTACTTAAAATTTCTATATATTTGTAAACTAGGAAGCAAAAAAATGTTTGAATAAAAACTTACAAATTTCATGAATAGTGACGTATTATATAATGAAAAGCTAGTATTAAATAAAGCGCAGCATTTCCTACAATGTGATTTTACATTATGTAACTCACTTAATGAATTATTAAAATAATTTAAAGAAAGAAAAAATATTCATGCTCATGGTTTCTTTAGTATAACCAAGTAAAAATATGCATTTAAATATTTTATAACATATTTTAAAAATTGATTTTTATAACATAAATATTCTTAAAATTTGTATTTTTATATATTATTGTGGTCTAAAAATCTGTCAGAAATCTTCCTATATATAATATATAATATATTGATTATTAAATTTCATTTCCACACCCGGACGTTCTGTCGTACTCCGCTTTCTATTTAATATGTGATTCATAATATGTGATGCTACAAATATCTTACATCTTAACCTTTTGAACAGAAAATGATATAGTTGAATAATAATATTAAGAAAAGGACAGCCCCCTTTTTCTTACCTGATTAATTCATAATTAATAATCATTACCAATTAATTAATATTCATAATATATTCATATTTAAATGTTTTTAACAATTATCAGTTTTTGTCACTCAGCGTCCATTTTTATCTTCTTGAGCGCCTTCAGCACCAAAAAGAACCCGAAAACGGCCCCCAGTACATCGTTCAAAGGGAACGCGAAGAAAGTAACCTTCAAATGCCCCATCACATCCTCCCCTGAAAATAAATAATAAACGGCGAAGAAAGAACCAGGAAGCAAAATTAACTGAGTGAAGAAAGCGATTAAAAAGCCCCTGAAAACGAGGTCGTAGCACTAACAAAGAGTGGTCGAGCAGTAGTTCACAGAGGAAACGAGCGCACCCAGCATGATCATTTAGAGCATGTACTCACCAAGATGTATCACTTCTTGGTTTAGGCTAAAGCCGAAGAGGAGGAAAACGTACTTCCCGAACAGCTCACAGACGATGAAAAAGATTAACGTCAAAATGAAGCAGATTACAAAATTCAAACGCGTGATTTAAAACAAACGGACCTTGTTCTGAGAAGAAACTGCATAACTCAAGCAAGAAATCGAACCTGCATTGATCCCACAGGTTAAGGCGTTCATAATCGCAAAAATACGCAGAGACACACCCCAAAGCGCAGATATTTCAGTGTACAGATTCAACTACTGGGCTAAAATTGAAAGCTTAGAGTAACACACACCAGTGGCGAAAACGGAAGACAACGTACCAATGAAATCGGACACACCTATTGAAAATGTGAGCCAAAGCTCTTTACATAATTACTTACGCAAAGGTGGACGCTGAGTGGTGGGTAAAACAAATTTTCTGATAAAGGCGAGCGGACGGCACACCTTATCAAAGAACGCGTAATAAACTATAAAAATACACGCTGAAATGGATTACCCAATCAAATAAGAATAAGATGCGCCTCTTACACCCAATTTCATCACCAAAATGAAAACAGGATCGAGCACGCAAATACTTATAACAAACGGAATCAAAGTCATTATTACATACAACTTAACCTGCCCAAGACCCATCGCCACCCCGGTGAATGTATAACTTATCACTGGAATAAAAGCAAACTGAATTCTTGGCGTTATGTACTTAGTTGCTTCAACAGCTACGTTATCCACAGAACCCAATATACTCAATATTGGCTGCAAATAATGAAGAGATGTAACAGAATACACAATGGTGAGTATAATCGATGCAATTAAACTCCAAATGATTACGTATTTGGCTAATAATAGTTAGCCCGAAGCCAGATAACTTGAAATTTACGAAGTTAATCCGACTACAAATAACCAGCCGATAGCTGGTGCAAATTCTTCCAAAACTCCAACAGATGATATGCCTGCTAATTATTCTTGCGATTAATTTGACACATACAGCTAATCACCAAAAGTATAGGCCGCACACAGAAATTCACTGAGCAAAGGGCCTATAGACATCTATAAAATAGTTTTAAGCGGAGATTTATTTGAAAATCTTTATTATGCCTCTGCAATGGCTTCTGAATTAGAATGAGATTCTTAAAAAGAAAAATTTTGGACGGCGGCAACCTCACAAATGACGGAATCAGATCCACCATCAGCGACGCTGCCGCCGACTATGCCTTTCTTAGTTACCATAATGTTTGATGTGGATAATTTATATTTATAGGTTAAACGAACATTTAATATATTAACTATGAAAAATAAATAATGTAATTTATGTATCTTACATAATCTTACACTAATACATGTTTTCCATTTTATATTATTCTAATATTGATTGAAGCTATAGATTATCATATTGAATGTCAGTTTACTTGTATACAAATAAATATACAAATTATGAAACCCGCAATAATTGAAGACATCACACCGTATGATATAATATGAAAGACCACCGTAAATTACTTCTATACTGGTAACCCTTTTACTCTGATCATCACATTTCCTTTCCTTTCTAAACCAATGATCAATAATAAACCAACAACATTCCTCTCTAACCAAATATCTCGCACGGCGTTATCACACGTCACACCTCCTCACAGACTCTCCGTTAGCTCTTTCGGGCAATGGAGTTTGTTTTAGAGATCTTTTTGTTGATAACAGCTTTTGGTTGAGTAGGGAGCGTGTTATTGATTAAGCTTAAATTAAATAAATAGTCGAAAGAAATTATAATAGATTACTAATATATTATAATATTCTAATATAAAATGACTCACTTAACTGTAACCTTATCATCAGTACTAAGGCTCAATTTAATCATTCCATCTTCATCTCATAAATCATGGCAATCCACAAATCCAAACTTAGTTACACAATAACGTTACCTCAAACTAATCTCAATATCATACCTCATCTTCTAGGATTGTCACTCTAAATAGCCTCCTCAGACAACCTAAGTTAGTTCGACACTTGAACTAACATTATTGACCTCGGAAGTTATCTTTGTAACTATCTTTGGGATGGCTGGTATGAATCTTGGGACTAGCGTATCATAATATTCTAATATATATTATAATATTCTAATATATGTTATTGAATTAGTTTTACGTCGTTCAAAACTGAGACTCTCCAGAATTTAACTGAAAAACGTGGACTGCATATGTAGGTTGGGAGGGAATAACCCGTTAAAGCTCCTCACAGATTCTCCGTTACTAACGGAGTTTGTTTTGAAGTTTTGATGTATAATAATTTTGCCTTTTTCTAAAAATAGGCAGAGGGTCTATAACTGAGAGCAAATCTGGTTGATTTTGGTTTATATCTTGCATCAGATTTGGTTTTCCATTTCAGTTACAGACCCCTTTTCTTAAAATATTCTTCAAATATCAACAAATTTTTGAATTTTTGCTATTTTTTTGTTTTTAATGTCTTAAATAGTATTATATATTGTAGATTGTTAAGTTTCCTCGTTTATATTTGGCTTAAAACACGTTAAAATCAATACTATTTAATCAATTAAATTTCAAAGCATTTCAGTTACAGACCCTAAATACAATTCAGTTATAAACCCTTTTATTAATAAAAATCAAAAGGGTCTGTAGCTGAGCACTTTTGGGGTCTGTAAGTGAATAGGGGTGGTGGTCTGCATTCGAGGTAATGTAGACCTGCTTTGTTACTACTTTGGAGTCAATCATTGGATTGTTGCTGTTGAGTATTGATAAGTAATTATTTATAATTGTTTGCTTAATAACATTAAGCTATTACCAAAATACCAATTGATATGTTCTAAGATTTTTTCAATCAATCAATCTCAGATTTGGAATCAAAATATGTAATCTTATTGTCTATTATTTTTCTATTATTTTTGGTATATCTTATTATATTTAAATGGAATCACTTATTAAACCTGTAAATACCTGAAATATAATGTGTTAATAATTGTAAAATTTATACAACTTTCATTTTCCACATCAAATGTTCAAAAACTGTACTAGACAATATTAAAAGTCACAGATTTCATCAATAAATGCTGATAATTCAAGTTTATATTAAAATAATAATAATAAATAGCCAATGACTAAATTAATTTAACTAAGTGCAAATAGCAATACATAAATAATCATTAGACAATAATCATCTTGCATTTTTGATGAGTTAAGTACAGATCGCTTTAGCATATGTTCTTGCATCTCTGAAATTCAAGGAGTCGAAAATATATTCTGAATAGCAACATAGATTATAATAACAATAAATGTTTTGAATTATTATATTAATTCAATTCTACAACTAAATTTAATCAACTAAACTGAGTAAAAAAGACAACAACAAGCCAAAATAACCATTTATTGAAACTTAACTAGTGAATTACTTATGGAATGTTCGGAAAACGGATTTATTAAATTACAGTGAAAAGTGTTAATCAGAACCTCAAGGTAGAAAACCACAAACTAATTTTATGTTCAATGGGAGCATACTATTCCTTAAATCTATTACTAAAGTGAATTTCTTTGTAAAAAATACAAAATATAAATAAATAATTGTTAAAATATTAAATTCATAATATATATCAAATTAATTACATATTTCCACTCTATAATGAATAATTGTTGCAAGTAACAATATAAGAGAACCATTGACAAGTAACGGTAGAAAACTATTTCAAATAAAGTGTTAGAATGCTAATATAAAATAGTTCTAAATAAAATAGAATTACAAAAATAACCTATTGTAAAATAAACACAGACAACTAAATAGAGTTGGCGCTAATCAAACTTAACAAATTCTTCTACTATAATGAGCGATGATTAACTTCTAGCTTAGTTAAGTTCTCTTTAACTTAGTATAAATGAACAATCAGACTCTGTTGTGTATTTGTGACTAATAAAATTCTATTTTTAGAATGTATATATTTATTTATATTAGATTTTTATCCTGCTAATAAATAATCGAGTAGTATCTATTTAATTTTTTAAAACACTAACTTAACAAAAATAAATAATTATAACAAACGCAACTCATCAGGATCATTGATGCAAATATATGATAAGATTATCAAATACGGAGGCATATGGTGATGATCTGGTGATTCTACTTCACTACAAAGTTGAACAACTCATATATAATTTCATATATAAATATTAATTAATTAAATATTAATTATTAATTAATTTCATATATAATTTCACCGTTATTGATTTCAAGTTCAACATATTAAGTTAGATTTTAGATTAAATTATAAAACAGAATGAATAATGTCACTGTTTTCTGAGTTCTACTTCCAATTCTTCATTCAATTCCGTTTCAATTTAAAACTTTCGTGCAAGCGCCTCTGTTCTAATTTGTTCCGGATAAAAAACAAGGTTCCTTTAGTTCTCGTTGTTCACATTGTACTCGAAGCTTTTTATGTTTGGTAATATTTTAATGGCGTAGTAAGGGTAAAGAGGGCTGAACACGCACTCGTTGTGATTGTCCTCCACAAAACTGGTAAGGTACTCAGTTCCAATTATGAACATCTACTTTAAATTTGGTAAATGCTTTAAAAATAAAAGTTGACGCAGATCAGATACTTCATTCCCGAGAATATTCAAAGCTTCGAGCTTAACCAAGTTTTTTAGCCCAAATAAAGATGAAACTAGGTTATCAACGAGATTCAATTGCTTCAAGTTGCTGAAATTTGCTATTGGCTCTACAGATGTAACTTTATTGTAGCTCAAATCCAACTACTCGCACAGAGTCAGCTTACTCAACTGCTTAATTGAAGTTAATTTATTGCAACTTAAGTTTATTTTTTACAATAAGGTAAGCTCCTCAATTCCATCCAAACTAATCAATTAATTGCCTTTTAGGTTTAAAGTTTGTACATAACGCAAACTTGACAATTGTTAAATAGTTTTAAATTTATTATTAGAAGCATTTATAATCTATAACTTTGGTAATTGCTCAATACCATCTAAAGATTCTAGCTTGCATCCTATTATTTACAATGTTTATAATTTTGGTTAAAACAGCATCATAGTTATATTTCTATAAATTCCGTTTTAATCCAGATTAATTATTTAAGAAGTAGAATAACTTTTAATATTAAATTCATTGTATACTTTGGCTTTTGTCTACTATCTTATAGGATAAAAAATATTATCTAAGTTATCTTTGTCGTCTTCCATTATTATTTCCTAAAAGATCATTTAGAAATTCATTTAGAAGTGGGGGGTCAATATATTATATCAATACATTTTATTCTATATTTAATCATCTATCGTATGTTAAAATTAACAATTAAATTTAAAAATATTTAATATAGTAGAACACTAACATTCAAATTTATTTGAGACCATTAATGTTATATTTCTCAAATCTCCGAATTATTACATGGATAGCAAATAAATAGATTAGAAAGACAAATTCATTCGAATCAATAAAATGTTATTATTGATAGTCCTTTATAATTGAATAGCCTCTCATTTCGAGCTTGAAATAAAACTCGAATTCACACGAACTGGTAAACGACGACTCCCGCGATGATCATCGCGACCACGAGGAACATGTTCACGTCGAACGCGCTTTTGAATATAACCACCGCTCCAACGAAGCTGTAAACGTTCGTCAGCAAAAGTTGCACGTTGTAGTAAACCGCGTTCGATTTTTAAATTAGCTTGATAGCAATTATGTAGAACCCCATCGTCCCCACTCCATACACCACCAGGCACACTACTTCGACCACTTTCAATTTGATGATTTATTTAATCTCAATACTACAACTCAAAACAAAACTTAGCAAGAACGCTCCGACTGACATGACGGGCGCGAACTGATATGCTTTAACCCTCTGAGCGAACTTTTAGTACAAAACGGACGAAACGGAGTAAATCAAAGCAGCTAAAAGGGCAATCAAATCTCCCAGAACCGGATTCTAAACAGTTAAATGCGTTTACGTATTCACATCCAAAAGAATATAAGTGAACGTTTACAAAATAATGAATATAATACTACACGTTTACTAAATACTGAATGACTGCTTCAAAAATATGAACGAGAGTAGAAGTGAAAAGATTGAATCCAATGAAGTAAGCAACGCCACCGAACCGGCCGAAGTATAACGGTGAGAAAGGGTTGACAAAGCGTTCGCACACGCATCCAAGATACCACACAACTGTAAGCACCAGAAAGTTTGCTTGGACACGTTTTCACGCACAGGCTAAAAAATTAGAAGTGAAAGGAGCAACAAATAACCAATCGCAACCGTGAAAAAAGGCAAATTTGTACCATAATGCTCAGAACACAACTACAGAATCATCCCCTACGCAAAACTCACCAGGCACAAAGACTAGCCCCATAATAAATTTTGCATGTTTTGAAATGAAAACTATTTATTTAATAAATAACACAATAATTATAATTTATGAAATAGTGAATTATAAAAGTTTTGTGAAAATGTATATATATAAAAGCAAATTCTGATACCAAATTCTGATACCATAGGTGGTATCAGCCCCACATAGTACTGAAAGAAGAGAATAAGTCAATTTTTAAATAAATTAGAACGAAATCCTGATTTCACTCCCTGTAATACAGGAAGAAATCCGTATGGAACTTACTATGTAAAACAACAAAACACAAACACAAATTTTATGCAGTTAATATATTGCAGAGGTCTCGCTTTCAAGAGTAAATGAGCCTGAACAGGAAGAAACTGATTAAAGAGTTATGACATTGTTCCCCGCTCTAAACTTAGAAGCACTGCGCGTTGCCGCTGATACGCTAGTCCCAAGATTCATACCAGCCATCCCAAAGATAGTTACAAAGATAACTTCCGAGGTCAATAATGTTAGTTCAAGTGCCGAACTAATTTAGGTTGTCTGCGGAGGCTATTTAGAGTGACAATCCTAGAAGATGAGGTATGATATTGAGATTAGTTTGAGGTAACGTTATTGTGTAACTAAGTTTGGATTTGTGGATTGCCATGATTTATGAGATGAAGATGGAATGATTAAATTGAGCCTTAGTACTGATGATAAGGTTACAGTTAAGTGAGTCATTTTATAAAAGCAAATTCTAAAAGCAAATTCTCACTTTATTTCATTGTTATACTGTTAAACTGAATCAACAACGAGAGTTGCGTGCTATTTCTTGTTCTTCTTCATGCAATAACGAACCACAAATATACAAATAACTATGACTAGAACACCTCCCAATACACAACCAACAATAATTATTATTTCAGCAGTATTTGATAATTTATCTCCTCCCTTAACATTAACATAAAGTGAATATTATTCAGCCCCATAGATAGGTTCTTAAATCAAATAGTTCACAAGAATTTACCCATCTTTTAAGTTATTAAGTTATTTATTGCAATCGCTTTGTAGACTATCAGCACAAGTATGTTAGACTTTTGCTAATAAATTATCATCCAAAACTACTGTTTTTTGCAAAGTGAGAGTTTATGATAGTTAAGGGGTAAGTTGAACCATAAATTATGTTCCAGATTGATGACATGTTGAGCTAAACGAGGTAGTAAATGTTCCATTATTTAATTCTGATGTCAGATATATTATACATGAAATAACTGGAGCAAACAACATTGGAGTGGTGTTGGGACGAAATTAATTCTATAATTTGTTTATATTTACAATTTTGCAAAATAGTATGTATATAATTCAATTAATGTCATGTAATTTGAATATATTTGAACCAAAAAAAAGTGATATGTTTATTATTGAGTTTTGATTAATACTACCAATTCATTTTCTACATTATTGATTAATGAATTAAAGAAAGACATCACACCGTAAATTACGTCTATACTAGTTAATGAATTAATAAAGAATTTATCAGTTTTCCAACCGGTTTCAGTTCTCCTTTACCAATAAAAATATAACTTACAGTGTGTAAACTGAACCATGTATAATTTTATATAACGGTCATTCATTTAATTTCATTTATACAGTATAAATTACATAGTTTCTATTTATGGTATATACGAAGTAAATAAAATGACTAACTTAACATATATCGGCTCACTCATTTGGTACATCTCAAAAACATTCACTCAATAATCAATTACTTCAATCACAAGAAACATTAAAAAATGATATATTAATTTTAACGCGTTCTTTACTCCTGTACATAAAGGACTCTATATCTTCAGTGTTAATTATTAGAGATGTCATCAAATTATATCAATTCAGAAATGATAGTATTGTTTTATACTTTATCGTGTTATTACTGTGTTATTAATATGTATATAACATTAATGTTAGGTAATTAAATTTTCAGAGAAGATGGGTATGGATAAGATAGTTAAAAGATATTACAGTTACTGTATATTTATTCTTATTAAGAATATATTCATTAAGATACCTCATATTCTAGGTGTCTTAAACTGAGTCATGGTTAGTTTATATTATAGTAACTTACTATAGGTTATAGTCTATAACCTTACTTTTAGTAAGGTATGACCAGACACATAAAAATATTAATAGAAAATATAAAGTGCTTTTGCATTTCATAGTAATTTGATAATTAGCTAATAGAAAATATATAATACTGAAATATGAATTAAAATGAACTTGCTATTAAAAAGAGCAATATAATCTTATCCAAAAACAAAAGCTCAAAATATTTTAAAGGAATATTTAAATATTAAAAACACAATAAGATAAAACAAAATCTGATTTTAAATATTCAACTAATGTAAAAACTATCTTTCTACAAAAAAATCTAAAATGTCTCTTAAAAATCATAGTAAAAAACTAATTAAACCGCTACACACATACGTAATATTATTAATATTATGTATATATGTTCACATTGCATACCATAGAATAAAGTAAAATAGTTACTTGATATTAAAAAAGATGTTAAATCACACATAGTAAATACATTAAAGCTGTTACATAAATGAGGAAGCAGAATCACTTAGATTGGAAAAAAGATGAAAACCATTTTAATTAACTGGAAATTCACTAACCACGAGAATTATTAAAATATATATTATTTTTACTTAGCTATAGTAAAATAACTAGTATATACCTATTTATTGCGTTTAGATGTATTGTTGGATTGTTGCTGTTGAGTGAGTCATGTTATTAAAAATATACAAAATACCAGTTTCAAATTATGTAGTATCTTATGAATTTATATTATTTACACAATTTTTAATGATAATATGTGAATATAAGATAATTTATGTATATTTATGTTGCTGTGGGACACATAAATAAATTTTGATAACACAAACTACTAACCGATAAATTATTATTGCATAAATGTGTATACTTTACATTTATATACCACAAACGTTGCAACTTACAAACAATTCGGTTTAAATTCATAACATTACATATATATAATAATATATAACTAAAATCGTAGAAAAGTTATAATTTCACTTCACAAATGTCAAAACAGATGAAGAAGACATCATCAAAAATTGGAATACTACAATTAACACTTATCACATATTTTTTGATTTGTGCAGGGCCATATGGCATTGAAGAAACTGTATAAGCCACCGGCCCTTTCTACGCCCTTTTAGCTACAGCAGTTTTACCTATTGTATTATCATTACCTTTATCAATGCTTTGTTCTGAGATGGGTTCAATTTTCCCATAAAGAGGATCAACAATAATTTGGGCTTCTTCTATAATTGAGTAAATGAAAAAAGGAAGAGCAGATGATTTTAATATTTCAGCTTCAAAAGCAAAACTGATAACTTCTTAAATTTTAAGCAGGTTCTACACGAATTTTCTGGTGATGAAGGCGGTTTGCGTCAACGCGATCCCGCCCAGTTTGATTTGTGGTTACTTAGCGAATCTAATTCCAGATGTGTAAATCTGGTACTTCAAAATAATAGTCACTATTGTATCATTCGTACTGGTTGGCATACTGAATGTGATGGGCATCGACGGGAGCGGCTGGGCGCAGTACGGCTTCGCGGCCTTCGTGCTCACGCCGGTCTTCATCTTCGTGGCCATGTCCGGGCCCTACTGGGAGACCTGGAAGGTGGAGCCGCAGAACAAGCCCGCGAGCATGGACTTCGGGCTCCTCTTCTCGAACCTGGTCTGGCAGTGCACCGGCTTCGACCAGTCCGCGAACCTCTCCGGCGAGGTGGACCGCCCGCAGTTCACGTACCCGGTGTCGCTGATCCTAGTCGTGTTCCTGGTCATCGTCTCCTTCTTCGTCCCGATCATCAGCGGCGTCATGATCGAGCCGAACTCGGAGGCCTGGCACAACGGGGCCTTCAGCCAGATCTCGCTCCGCCTGAAGGGATGCGAGAGCGGCTGGCTCCAGTACTGGTTCATCATCGCGGGCGCGATCTCGTCGCTGTCCGTTCTGAACGCATACGTGACCTGCACCTCCAGAGAGCTGTACTGCAACGCCTCGAACGGGCTCCTTCCGTTCGGGAAGTGGATCGCGAAGCTGAGGTCGTTCAAGAAGAAGGCCAAGAAGGTGGAGCAGGTGGCCGACGTGGAGAAGCCGGACGAAGCCAACGAGGGCTACATCGGCGAGGAGGAGCTCCAGAGGGCGCTCACGGAGACCTTCATAAACTCGGGCGAGGAAGAAGACCTCTCGTACGTGCCCTTCGCCTCCATCTTGGTGGTGAGCATCTGCCCGATATTCATGCAGCTGCTGTCCTTCGAGGAGCTGCTGACCGTCGGGTCGTTCCTGATCGGGTGCTCCATGTTCTGCCAGCTCATCCTATTCTGGTACCAGAGGCACGGAAAGTACGGGTACTGGGCCAACAACGAAGCCAGCCCGACTCAGTTCCACGTGAAAGGAGGATACTTCGGCACGATCGCCATAATTCTGACGCCGCTGATAAGCTGCGTCCTGCTGTGGTACTTTTAGGGATGGTAGCCGCTGGTTGTAATCGCGATCGGACAGCTGTTTCTCTTCGGGCTCTACGGCCTGGAAAGCCTGGTGGGAAGGAAGCAACGCGTCGTGACGGGATATGACTTGCTGCAGTCTGAGTCGCAGGTAAAAGCCGAAATATGAAGTGATTTTACAGAGGTAATTTGGATTGATTAATTATATATTACGTTGAAAGAATCTAAAGCTTCACTGTCACACCCAGTATTGTGTGAGAGCGTTCGACTGGTCTTGGTACTGACTGAATTCTTCGTATATCGCGGTGTCGCTCGCGGTTCTTCTGTGACACAGAATCGGAGTCGAGCGGCAGAGTTTTTGGCTTTTGTTGTAGTACTCGCTCAGTCTGTTTGCGCCAACTCTGTGGGTTTAGGCCTTGATATTCCGTTTGGAGGCGATTTGCATTTGGTTTTTATCGGGACAGCAAAAGCCCATTTGGAGTGGTGACTGGAAATAGAATGTGTGCACATACTCGAAAAATAACCGTGTGTGAAAACATAATATCACGAAGTATGGATCTCATAATATTAAATAGAAAACCTGTATTTCTTTTGTACTATCTTTTGTTGTATTAAATTTTAACGGTTAAATGCTGCATTAGCGAAAAAGAAAAATGGATGTACAATCAAGCTGATTTGGATATTTATTATCTTAAAGAACACAAAAGGCATTAGGTGTTGAGTGCCAGTAAATATTAACATGGCATAACAAATAATCATCTGAAATTATATATTACTTTGATGATCAAGAAAGAATCAGTTCAATTCAAAATACTTCACTAAACCAGGAGCACGAGGGCGTTCAGGAGCTGGGCCACGTCCAGGTACTGCTCCGATATCTGGGGGTGTTCTCTGTGGCGGTGCTTAATCCCGCACTGGAAGGCCTCCGGGCTCTTCCGCTCCATGTTGTGCATGAAGCCCTTTATCTGGGAGTAGGTCCTGTTCAGGTGGGCCGTGTACTTCGGATAATCGCAGCCGTAGAGCGGGTAGAGGCTCATGAGGAGGTCCACTTTTTCCTGGCTCCACTTTACTTTCGGGGCGAAGGTTCTCTTGTTCATCTGAAGTGGTGTCTAGGGCTTTGTGTTGTTTAAAGCGTATATGTAGAGTAGTAGTATGTTTAAGACGAAAGTGTGTTGTTTATGTATTTGTGTTTAAGTTTAAACTAGTAAACAAATTGATTCCAAATATCTATTTTCCATTAAACAGCGAAAAGTGTCACAAATTACAGTTTAGACCACTCTTGTACTTTGGATAGATTTAGACACCATAAACAAGGGTGTAATATCAAAGGTGTAGAATCATTACACAAGTATTGCGTAATAGTGTTGCATAATACATGTAATTAAACACAGTATACTATTTGAATCAATGTTTAAAACAATTTAGATTAAATTTCTACTTCAATAATTCCTGAATACTGCATGAATGAATACTTTACATGGAAATATAAAAGTGCTAATGCATTTCAGATAGTAATTTAATAATTAGCTTCAAAATATATTTATAGAAATATTACTGAATTGATGAATTCATTTGAATTATTATAGATATAATTCGTTCCACTACACGGGTTTCTGTCTGGTTTCTCACAAATCGAGCATTTAATTTTAATACAGTATAGTATTAATTATAATTTTGTTTTATTATTTAGACTAATTTAAAATTCACAGAACCGACTAGAACAAAAGATCGCTAACTTCATCAACGCTGCAATAACTAAACTGCGCCATAATTTATCTGTCTCGTTAAATTTCGAAGGTGTTCTCTTTAAGGTTCTCTTTCTCTAGTTCTCGCTTTTATGACTCAGTTAGAATCAAGTTTGGTTCACTTTTACGTTTCTGGTCACTGATAGTTCTGATAGGTCTCATTCTGAAGTGGAACGAATTATATCTATAATAATTCAAATGAATTCATCAATTCAGTAATATTTCTATAAATATATTTTGAAGCTAATTATTAAATTACTATCTGAAATGCATTAGCACTTTTATATTTCCATGTAAAGTATTCATTCATGCAGTATTCAGGAATTATTGAAGTAGAAATTTAATCTAAATTGTTTTAAACATTGATTCAAATAGTATACTGTGTTTAATTACATGTATTATGCAACACTATTACGCAATACTTGTGTAATGATTCTACACCTTTGATATTACACCCTTGTTTATGGTGTCTAAATCTATCCAAAGTACAAGAGTGGTCTAAACTGTAATTTGTGACACTTTTCGCTGTTTAATGGAAAATAGATATTTGGAATCAATTTGTTTACTAGTTTAAACTTAAACACAAATACATAAACAACACACTTTCGTCTTAAACATACTACTACTCTACATATACGCTTTAAACAACACAAAGCCCTAGACACCACTTCAGATGAACAAGAGAACCTTCGCCCCGAAAGTAAAGTGGAGCCAGGAAGAAGTGGACCTCCTCATGAGCCTCTACCCGCTCTACGGCTGCGATTATCCGAAGTACACGGCCCACCTGAACAGGACCTACTCCCAGATAAAGGGCTTCATGCACAACATGGAGCGGAAGAGCCCGGAGGCCTTCCAGTGCGGGATTAAGCACCGCCACAGAGAACACCCCCAGATATCGGAGCAGTACCTGGACGTGGCCCAGTTCCTGAACGCCCTCGTGCTCCTGGTTTAGTGAAGTATTTTGAATTGAACTGATTCTTTCTTGATCATCAAAGTAATATATAATTTCAGATGATTATTTGTTATGCCATGTTAATATTTACTGGCACTCAACACCTAATGCCTTTTGTGTTCTTTAAGATAATAAATATCCAAATCAGCTTGATTGTACATCCATTTTTCTTTTTCGCTAATGCAGCATTTAACCGTTAAAATTTAATACAACAAAAGATAGTACAAAAGAAATACAGGTTTTCTATTTAATATTATGAGATCCATACTTCGTGATATTATGTTTTCACACACGGTTATTTTTCGAGTATGTGCACACATTCTATTTCCAGTCACCACTCCAAATGGGCTTTTGCTGTCCCGATAAAAACCAAATGCAAATCGCCTCCAAACGGAATATCAAGGCCTAAACCCACAGAGTTGGCGCAAACAGACTGAGCGAGTACTACAACAAAAGCCAAAAACTCTGCCGCTCGACTCCGATTCTGTGTCACAGAAGAACCGCGAGCGACACCGCGATATACGAAGAATTCAGTCAGTACCAAGACCAGTCGAACGCTCTCACACAATACTGGGTGTGACAGTGAAGCTTTAGATTCTTTCAACGTAATATATAATTAATCAATCCAAATTACCTCTGTAAAATCACTTCATATTTCGGCTTTTACCTGCGACTCAGACTGCAGCAAGTCATATCCCGTCACGACGCGTTGCTTCCTTCCCACCAGGCTTTCCAGGCCGTAGAGCCCGAAGAGAAACAGCTGTCCGATCGCGATTACAACCAGCGGCTACCATCCCTAAAAGTACCACAGCAGGACGCAGCTTATCAGCGGCGTCAGAATTATGGCGATCGTGCCGAAGTATCCTCCTTTCACGTGGAACTGAGTCGGGCTGGCTTCGTTGTTGGCCCAGTACCCGTACTTTCCGTGCCTCTGGTACCAGAATAGGATGAGCTGGCAGAACATGGAGCACCCGATCAGGAACGACCCGACGGTCAGCAGCTCCTCGAAGGACAGCAGCTGCATGAATATCGGGCAGATGCTCACCACCAAGATGGAGGCGAAGGGCACGTACGAGAGGTCTTCTTCCTCGCCCGAGTTTATGAAGGTCTCCGTGAGCGCCCTCTGGAGCTCCTCCTCGCCGATGTAGCCCTCGTTGGCTTCGTCCGGCTTCTCCACGTCGGCCACCTGCTCCACCTTCTTGGCCTTCTTCTTGAACGACCTCAGCTTCGCGATCCACTTCCCGAACGGAAGGAGCCCGTTCGAGGCGTTGCAGTACAGCTCTCTGGAGGTGCAGGTCACGTATGCGTTCAGAACGGACAGCGACGAGATCGCGCCCGCGATGATGAACCAGTACTGGAGCCAGCCGCTCTCGCATCCCTTCAGGCGGAGCGAGATCTGGCTGAAGGCCCCGTTGTGCCAGGCCTCCGAGTTCGGCTCGATCATGACGCCGCTGATGATCGGGACGAAGAAGGAGACGATGACCAGGAACACGACTAGGATCAGCGACACCGGGTACGTGAACTGCGGGCGGTCCACCTCGCCGGAGAGGTTCGCGGACTGGTCGAAGCCGGTGCACTGCCAGACCAGGTTCGAGAAGAGGAGCCCGCAGTCCATGCTCGCGGGCTTGTTCTGCGGCTCCACCTTCCAGGTCTCCCAGTAGGGCCCGGACATGGCCACGAAGATGAAGACCGGCGTGAGCACGAAGGCCGCGAAGCCGTACTGCGCCCAGCCGCTCCCGTCGATGCCCATCACATTCAGTATGCCAACCAATACGAATGAAACAATAGTGACCAATATTTTGAAGTACCAGATTTACACATCTGGAATTAGATTCGCTAAGTAACCACAAATTAAACTGGGCGGGATCGCGTTGACGCAAACCGCCTTCATCACCAGAAAATTCGTGTAAAAACGGGCGAGAACTTTTGACGTTTTAAGTTTCCTCTCAGTCTAAGCGTTTTATTCCGCCTTGATAATTTAAGTTGAAATGGAACTGGCCCAAACAACCGTTGAGCCGCGCATTGGAAATATTGAGCCCATTTCCGAGCAAAGCATTGACAAAGGAAGAGAGAGGACAATCGGGAGAACGGCGGTGGCTAACAGGGCGAAGAAGGGGCCAGTGGCAGAAACAGTTTCCTCAATTCCATACGGGCCCGCGCAAATCAGAAAATAAGTTATCAACGTTAATTAAACAACACCAATTTTTGATGGAGGCTTCGGGACTTTCTTGGGGAGATACTTATACATTTTTGTGGAGTGTAAACACGAAAAATTTGTAAACACGCGCTTAAATTATGTGTACAGCTGTTTATATAAGATTTTATCTAGATATCTGATTTTTATAATATTATTTGTGAATTATAATTAACTATTTTAATTACAAAATATTCATTCCTCTTTTAAAACTGTTATAAAACTGATCAACTTATGTATTAAGTTATTTTATTGTATACCCACTTGCAAGTATGTATAATTTAATGATAACTAAAAATATTTGACAGTTAAGATTATTATGATATGTTTAATCAACTTTAACTTAACTTTATGTTGTATTTTAAATATTCATTAACTTATTTTTTATAATTTACTATTTAGTCTCTTGTATAAAATGTTATATATTGAAGGAGTGAAAATATCGCTCAACAACTTCAAATGACCGACTAGTTGACTTTTAATGTAATGACTTTTAATGTATACATACTATTAAATATACATAATATTATTAAACTATGTCTACTTAATCGCATTTCTTCTAACACGTTCTGTTTAATAAGATTATATTATAATATATTATTCACACTTCATAATGTTCTTGTCTTTATCGTTGGCCAACTGTTTCGACCATTTCAGCATGCAACAGGTTGTCTTTGACAAGTATTTCCCAGCGTTCGAGGTAACCCTGTTCCCAAAATAAAACTGTTCTTTTCTTTAATATTCTCTAGTTGAATTTCACATTAATTACGGAAACGAATCCCGAATGTTCTACAGGTACCACTTTTTCAGCGATAAAACGATCACTTTTCACTGCCTCGGGTCAATTCCGCTCGTTTCTGAAAGGTTTTGTTTTAATTAAATGAAACTTCTGCCCAAGAAAATGTTCATTTATATTGAAGCGGTTGACGAAATGGTTTTTTAGCCCGAGAACTGGGACGAATTTTCGATTGTATTTGTTATTTCTGGCTCAGTTTTTGCAATTGGAATTGTTGTTTTTGCCGCCATGGTCTTCGTGGTGAAGTCTAAAGAGAGGAAACCGATGTTTGATGAAGGGAGCACTGATGGCTGAAAACAAAGATAAGGCTGAATATTAATATTCTTAAAAGTGCTTAAGAATGAATTAACTATTCTACTAATATTATAATAAGTTTAATTATATTATACATTTGCATAAGCAGGAAAATAAGCGTTCAAGTGTGAAGTCGGCTTGAATGGAAAATGGAAATATGAAAGCATATAATTGATGAATAGTTCACAAATAACCTAAATCTCACTGCGCCTACCATAGTAATAACAGCGCCTTTTCGTACCAGCCAGAGGTATCGCCTCTGATGTCTTTTGCCAGGTTTCCGAAGTCTTGATAGACTTGTCGCGCTTCAGACGAGCATTTGTCTCTAAACAAAACAGTCACGTTCACCAGCGACCTGTCGCGTGTGCCAAGGCCCTTGATAGAGTCGTTGATGATCCAGCAGCAACCTCTCGCGGGAGAAAGCAGGCAGTCGTGGGCCAGAAGGAACGCCTTTTCTGACTTGCCGGAAAACTCCTTGATGATGGTCTGTCTCAAGGATTTATTGTACTTCTCTTGATATATTCTCGCGATTTGGGCAAATTCTTCGCGTGTCGATGTACAAAACAGCCTGATGAACGTGTCTTCGTCGGTTCCAGCTCCTTTAGCTGCCTTGTACAGCTCTTCTGCGTCTCTTTCTGGCTGGCCTCTTGGATAGCGCATCTGGAAGATCCAGCCGCGCAGAAGCCTGGCCCAGTCGGCTTTCTTGGCGATGTCATCTGAAATATCTTCCACCACGTTTCGGGTGAAGGCATTGAAGTACTCTTCTGTGATCTATAGCCAGTCATCGGCGTCGCCCATTATCACGAGTTCTATCAGGGCTTTTTCGTCGGTGCCCGCTCCTTTGACGGCTTCTCTGATCTTGCGAGCCCAGTATTTGTAGCGGCCCTCGAAGGATCCGACGACGATGTCTCTGAACTTGCCGCTGGTTTCCTTTTCGAGGAGGCGGGTGATGGATTTGCCGTAGGAGGCGTAGTAGGCGCGGCTGACCTGCTGCAGGTCTTCCATGCTGCACTAGAGGATGACGTTCAAGATACGTTGCTCGTCGGTTCCGAATCTCCGGCACGCCTGATGTATCTCGTTTGCGAATATTACGAATTGTTGTGGTTGGTAGTTCATTTTATGAAGTGGAAGCAATAAACCGATAGTTATTGAAATCGTCTCGAAGGCCCTAATGGGAGCGAATCCGCAACAAACTCACTTAGCACGGATGTATGTGAGTAGTGTGGATAAAGTCAAATATAAACCAGTTTATCGAAAAACTTTAGTTGCAGCGAGCAGGGTTTCCGCGGGGGTTCGAGAAAATAAGCGTCCTAAATGCCGTCTGCCCAGAGACAAAGGCCGCCCTGCTTTAACTCGTTGGCCAAGTTTGGGTTTCTGTCCAAGAGATGCGCTCCACTTTTCGACCTTTTGCCGATTTTGGGTTACAAGCGGAGGAAGATGGGTTTTAAGCTCGAAGATCAACGTAGTACAATCGTTGAACTGGTTCTGCCAGGTGAGCGCTTCATTCAGGACTCTTAACTTCGCAGAAGATGTTGATAACGAAGCAGATTTCCAGCGACATGAATGGAAAATGAAAATATGAAAGCATATAATTGATGAATAGTTCACAAATAACCTAAATCTCACTGCGCCTACCATAGTAATAACAGCGCCTTTTCGTACCAGCCAGAGGTATCGCCTCTGATGTCTTTTGCCAGGTTTCCGAAGTCTTGATAGACTTGTCGCGCTTCAGACGAGCATTTGTCTCTAAACAAAACAGTCACGTTCACCAGCGACCTGTCGCGTGTGCCAAGGCCCTTGATAGAGTCGTTGATGATCCAGCAGCAACCTCTCGCGGGAGAAAGCAGGCAGTCGTGGGCCAGAAGGAACGCCTTTTCTGACTTGCCGGAAAACTCCTTGATGATGGTCTGTCTCAAGGATTTATTGTACTTCTCTTGATATATTCTCGCGATTTGGGCAAATTCTTCGCGTGTCGATGTACAAAACAGCCTGATGAACGTGTCTTCGTCGGTTCCAGCTCCTTTAGCTGCCTTGTACAGCTCTTCTGCGTCTCTTTCTGGCTGGCCTCTTGGATAGCGCATCTGGAAGATCCAGCCGCGCAGAAGCCTGGCCCAGTCGGCTTTCTTGGCGATGTCATCTGAAATATCTTCCACCACGTTTCGGGTGAAGGCATTGAAGTACTCTTCTGTGATCTATAGCCAGTCATCGGCGTCGCCCATTATCACGAGTTCTATCAGGGCTTTTTCGTCGGTGCCCGCTCCTTTGACGGCTTCTCTGATCTTGCGAGCCCAGTATTTGTAGCGGCCCTCGAAGGATCCGACGACGATGTCTCTGAACTTGCCGCTGGTTTCCTTTTCGAGGAGGCGGGTGATGGATTTGCCGTAGGAGGCGTAGTAGGCGCGGCTGACCTGCTGCAGGTCTTCCATGCTGCACTAGAGGATGACGTTCAAGATACGTTGCTCGTCGGTTCCGAATCTCCGGCACGCCTGATGTATCTCGTTTGCGAATATTACGAATTGTTGTGGTTGGTAGTTCATTTTATGAAGTGGAAGCAATAAACCGATAGTTATTGAAATCGTCTCGAAGGCCCTAATGGGAGCGAATCCGCAACAAACTCACTTAGCACGGATGTATGTGAGTAGTGTGGATAAAGTCAAATATAAACCAGTTTATCGAAAAACTTTAGTTGCAGCGAGCAGGGTTTCCGCGGGGGTTCGAGAAAATAAGCGTCCTAAATGCCGTCTGCCCAGAGACAAAGGCCGCCCTGCTTTAACTCGTTGGCCAAGTTTGGGTTTCTGTCCAAGAGATGCGCTCCACTTTTCGACCTTTTGCCGATTTTGGGTTACAAGCGGAGGAAGATGGGTTTTAAGCTCGAAGATCAACGTAGTACAATCGTTGAACTGGTTCTGCCAGGTGAGCGCTTCATTCAGGACTCTTAACTTCGCAGAAGATGTTGATAACGAAGCAGATTTCCAGCGACATGAATGGAAAATGAAAATATGAAAGCATATAATTGATGAATAGTTCACAAATAACCTAAATCTCACTGCGCCTAC
Organism: Hexamita inflata; assembly: GCA_963988835.1. NCBI lineage: Eukaryota > Fornicata > Diplomonadida > Hexamitidae > Hexamita > Hexamita inflata. The sequence continues at coordinate 1,145,340 of CAXDID010001236.1, forward strand.
CATAGTAATAACAGCGCCTTTTCGTACCAGCCAGAGGTATCGCCTCTGATGTCTTTTGCCAGGTTTCCGAAGTCTTGATAGACTTGTCGCGCTTCAGACGAGCATTTGTCTCTAAACAAAACAGTCACGTTCACCAGCGACCTGTCGCGTGTGCCAAGGCCCTTGATAGAGTCGTTGATGATCCAGCAGCAACCTCTCGCGGGAGAAAGCAGGCAGTCGTGGGCCAGAAGGAACGCCTTTTCTGACTTGCCGGAAAACTCCTTGATGATGGTCTGTCTCAAGGATTTATTGTACTTCTCTTGATATATTCTCGCGATTTGGGCAAATTCTTCGCGTGTCGATGTACAAAACAGCCTGATGAACGTGTCTTCGTCGGTTCCAGCTCCTTTAGCTGCCTTGTACAGCTCTTCTGCGTCTCTTTCTGGCTGGCCTCTTGGATAGCGCATCTGGAAGATCCAGCCGCGCAGAAGCCTGGCCCAGTCGGCTTTCTTGGCGATGTCATCTGAAATATCTTCCACCACGTTTCGGGTGAAGGCATTGAAGTACTCTTCTGTGATCTATAGCCAGTCATCGGCGTCGCCCATTATCACGAGTTCTATCAGGGCTTTTTCGTCGGTGCCCGCTCCTTTGACGGCTTCTCTGATCTTGCGAGCCCAGTATTTGTAGCGGCCCTCGAAGGATCCGACGACGATGTCTCTGAACTTGCCGCTGGTTTCCTTTTCGAGGAGGCGGGTGATGGATTTGCCGTAGGAGGCGTAGTAGGCGCGGCTGACCTGCTGCAGGTCTTCCATGCTGCACTAGAGGATGACGTTCAAGATACGTTGCTCGTCGGTTCCGAATCTCCGGCACGCCTGATGTATCTCGTTTGCGAATATTACGAATTGTTGTGGTTGGTAGTTCATTTTATGAAGTGGAAGCAATAAACCGATAGTTATTGAAATCGTCTCGAAGGCCCTAATGGGAGCGAATCCGCAACAAACTCACTTAGCACGGATGTATGTGAGTAGTGTGGATAAAGTCAAATATAAACCAGTTTATCGAAAAACTTTAGTTGCAGCGAGCAGGGTTTCCGCGGGGGTTCGAGAAAATAAGCGTCCTAAATGCCGTCTGCCCAGAGACAAAGGCCGCCCTGCTTTAACTCGTTGGCCAAGTTTGGGTTTCTGTCCAAGAGATGCGCTCCACTTTTCGACCTTGCCGATTTTAAGCTACAAGCGGAGGAAGATGGGTTTAAGCTCGAAGATCAACGTAGTACAATCGTTGAACTGGTTCTGCCAGGTGAGCGCTTCATTCAGGACTCTCCTTAACTTCGGCAGAAGATGTTGATAACGAAGCAGATTTCCAGCGACATGAATGGAAATGAAAAATATGAAAGCATATAATTGATGAATAGTTCACAAATAACCTAAACTTCACTGCGCCCGCCTCATAGTAATAACAGCGCCTCTCGTACCAGCCAGAGGTATCGCTCTGATGTCTTCGCCAGGTTTCCAGCGTCTGATAGACTTGTCGCGCTCAGACGACATTTGTCTCTAAACAAAACAGTCACGTTCACCAGCGACCTGTCGCGTGCCAAGGCCCTTGATAGAGCCACGTTGATGATCCAGCAGCAACCTCCTCGCGGGAGAAAGTACAGGCAGTCGTGGCCAGAAGGAACGCCTTTTCTGACTTCATGCCGGAAAACTCTTGATGATGGTCTGTCTCAAGATTTATTGTACTTCTCTTGATATATTCTCGCGATTTGGGCAAATTCTTCGCGTGTCGATGTACAAAACAGCCTGATGAACGTGTCTTCGTCGGTTCCAGCTCCTTTAGCTGCCTTGTACAGCTCTTCTGCGTCTCTTTCTGGCTGGCCTCTTGGATAGCGCATCTGGAAGATCCAGCCGCGCAGAAGCCTGGCCCAGTCGGCTTTCTTGGCGATGTCATCTGAAATATCTTCCACCACGTTTCGGGTGAAGGCATTGAAGTACTCTTCTGTGATCTATAGCCAGTCATCGGCGTCGCCCATTATCACGAGTTCTATCAGGGCTTTTTCGTCGGTGCCCGCTCCTTTGACGGCTTCTCTGATCTTGCGAGCCCAGTATTTGTAGCGGCCCTCGAAGGATCCGACGACGATGTCTCTGAACTTGCCGCTGGTTTCCTTTTCGAGGAGGCGGGTGATGGATTTGCCGTAGGAGGCGTAGTAGGCGCGGCTGACCTGCTGCAGGTCTTCCATGCTGCACTAGAGGATGACGTTCAAGATACGTTGCTCGTCGGTTCCGAATCTCCGGCACGCCTGATGTATCTCGTTTGCGAATATTACGAATTGTTGTGGTTGGTAGTTCATTTTATGAAGTGGAAGCAATAAACCGATAGTTATTGAAATCGTCTCGAAGGCCCTAATGGGAGCGAATCCGCAACAAACTCACTTAGCACGGATGTATGTGAGTAGTGTGGATAAAGTCAAATATAAACCAGTTTATCGAAAAACTTTAGTTGCAGCGAGCAGGGTTTCCGCGGGGGTTCGAGAAAATAAGCGTCCTAAATGCCGTCTGCCCAGAGACAAAGGCCGCCCTGCTTTAACTCGTTGGCCAAGTTTGGGTTTCTGTCCAAGAGATGCGCTCCACTTTTCGACCTTTTGCCGATTTTGGGTTACAAGCGGAGGAAGATGGGTTTTAAGCTCGAAGATCAACGTAGTACAATCGTTGAACTGGTTCTGCCAGGTGAGCGCTTCATTCAGGACTCTTAACTTCGCAGAAGATGTTGATAACGAAGCAGATTTCCAGCGACATGAATGGAAAATGAAAATATGAAAGCATATAATTGATGAATAGTTCACAAATAACCTAAATCTCACTGCGCCTACCATAGTAATAACAGCGCCTTTTCGTACCAGCCAGAGGTATCGCCTCTGATGTCTTTTGCCAGGTTTCCGAAGTCTTGATAGACTTGTCGCGCTTCAGACGAGCATTTGTCTCTAAACAAAACAGTCACGTTCACCAGCGACCTGTCGCGTGTGCCAAGGCCCTTGATAGAGTCGTTGATGATCCAGCAGCAACCTCTCGCGGGAGAAAGCAGGCAGTCGTGGGCCAGAAGGAACGCCTTTTCTGACTTGCCGGAAAACTCCTTGATGATGGTCTGTCTCAAGGATTTATTGTACTTCTCTTGATATATTCTCGCGATTTGGGCAAATTCTTCGCGTGTCGATGTACAAAACAGCCTGATGAACGTGTCTTCGTCGGTTCCAGCTCCTTTAGCTGCCTTGTACAGCTCTTCTGCGTCTCTTTCTGGCTGGCCTCTTGGATAGCGCATCTGGAAGATCCAGCCGCGCAGAAGCCTGGCCCAGTCGGCTTTCTTGGCGATGTCATCTGAAATATCTTCCACCACGTTTCGGGTGAAGGCATTGAAGTACTCTTCTGTGATCTATAGCCAGTCATCGGCGTCGCCCATTATCACGAGTTCTATCAGGGCTTTTTCGTCGGTGCCCGCTCCTTTGACGGCTTCTCTGATCTTGCGAGCCCAGTATTTGTAGCGGCCCTCGAAGGATCCGACGACGATGTCTCTGAACTTGCCGCTGGTTTCCTTTTCGAGGAGGCGGGTGATGGATTTGCCGTAGGAGGCGTAGTAGGCGCGGCTGACCTGCTGCAGGTCTTCCATGCTGCACTAGAGGATGACGTTCAAGATACGTTGCTCGTCGGTTCCGAATCTCCGGCACGCCTGATGTATCTCGTTTGCGAATATTACGAATTGTTGTGGTTGGTAGTTCATTTGGAAATATGAAGGGGTGGTGGTCTGCATTCGAGGTAATGTAGTAATTATGATCTACGCATATCAAAATATAATACAGGTACAATAATCTAAACCGAATGAAGTTCTAGAACGATTCAGTTCTACTTAAGCTGTTGAACTGATTTATGCTCGCGTTTAAAAACAAACTGTGACGTGTATAAGATTACAATACACGACAATTTTACACTAACATATAGTTTTCAGTTATTATTTCGCATATTTTTCATTTATTTACTAATTCCACTTTAAATGTCAGTGAATCAGCTCCCTCAGAAAATGCCGCAGATCCTGAAGCCGATTCCGGAGCACGCGTCCTCTTCCACTTCTCAGTCTGCCTCTCAGTTCAAGAACATAGTGAGAGCGTTCACAAAATATAACGGGGTCAATTAGTTCGTGAACGAGCTCGTTGACCAAAACAGGCAGCTGAGGAAGTACAACGCCTGGGTGGACGAGGCGGCCGTAACGGTCAACGCGGCCATCGACAACACAGACATTTTAATTTGGAACACGAAAGTTCTGAAGCGCAAGATTCAAAACAGGAGAAAATGATGATAGGAATAATGGAGGGAAAAAATAATTAATAAAGGAGGTAAAGAAGAATTAATAAAATGTTAAGAAGAATCATTGTCCTCAGATATTTGATTCATATATTGCATTATTCTTTTGATACTATTATAATTACTCTGTTTTCACTTTGCAAAACTCCAGATGTAATATAGCATATATACATTATTTTGTGAATAGAAAAAATACAAAGTAGCTAGTTTATATTACTATATTGTTTCCATTTTGAATTTTGTAGGTTTAACCTTAGTTCTGATCTACTATTTCCTGAATTTCTTAGATGAAATGAAAATGATAGATATTATTATCATGAATTAAATAAATGACTATACCCATGAAAACTATGAATTAGAACATTTTGACTGATATATAGGTTGTTCAATAAATAACTTATTTTTAACCAAGTATTTATTTTCAATCCTCATCATCCCACTCCAAACAGGCCTGATGATTCCTGAGCTACAAATTTAAGTCATACACATTTAAATATATTTTTACTCTAAGATTCCATCATTTATAAGGCTAAGTGTACACCACTGATTATTTAAATATTATCCCACTAAATAGTGTTGAAAACTTGTGAAATTTAGGAAGGACAAAATTTATTTATGCAGCTAGAAGTTAGGCGGTCATATAGCGTCTCTCGAGGTATCTTATACGCTACAATTTAGAATATTGAAAATAATGCTAAAATACTAACAATAACAATAATAAGTACTTTCTTTGATAAACCTGCTTTCAATCAAAACATTAGGTACACCCTTGATACGTTACATCTAAAAGATAATTGATTATTTGCTGGAACTATCAAGTTCTAGCAACACTCTTTCTTATTTTAAAACGTCAATATTATCAAAATATAGTTAGTTAAAGCGAAGTATTTAGTTTTGATATCATAAATAATTTCAAACACTATAAGTTAATATGTAGCACAAATAATTTTGTTCGTACTCATTTGGATAAACTAAATTATTTTGTTCCGAAACTGTTTTCAAAATAAAATATAAATGTATCGCAACCAGCTTTATATATCATTAAATATATAAAGCTAGACAAATTTGTGTTTGTAAAGACTTACAACTTAAACTAAATATAATATTAAATTTCTCAATTACATTAAGTTGTAACGGGGAGTGTTAGTGTTTGTTTTTAATTAGACGCAATAAATATTATAGAAATTGAAAATAAAACAACTTTCAAAAAATCAAATATTTAGGCAAAAAATGACTTCAAAAACTTTCACCAGCTGATGAATTCAATACTTTTGAGCAATTATAAATTCTGAACTTATACTATGACTTAAGATATTTGTGTTATAAGTTAATATTAATTGTTGGAGTACAAACCCAAAATTCTCACTTATAACATCTTATAACGAAAATCTTAATATTATAAAAATGTATATTGAAAGTACTTTATCGCATTTACGAGTTAGCATTTAGGAGCGTCACTGTTACAACTGATAATAGCTCCAAATGTCCTGACAGAGAGGCTTTTCGAAATGATTTAGTCTCAATGATGGAAGAATTAAATTTACAAATTTTCGTCTCAGTGTAACTTTACAGGGAATCTAAAAGAACTGTAAAGAAATTGACTCGAAAGAATGGTTTCAATCTAGGAATCGAAGCTAGGATGAAGAGTTAGAAGTTCTGAGTTTGAGAATTATCATAAAATTTATCACAAAATTTTGGGCTCAAAATATGCTAATAAAATTACTTTTATAACATATATCACTAATTTGATATTAACACTCCAAAACACCACTCTCTTACTGGGTATAGTCATCTAATTAAATAATGTTCAATATATTCAACTATATGCTTCTAAAGAATCATAAATTATTCCAAAGAGAGGTATTTCATTTGGAACATGTTTTATATAACATTAATTTTATAATTAGCATGTACGTTGATTGAAAGATAGGTCGCGAATATAGTGTGATTGATGTGGTGTATAGTATGTTTCGGAAGCGAAAATAAATGAGTGTTAGTGAGTATGTATCTGTTTATTTTTATGGTTATTTATTCAATCTTATAAATATTCCGGGGCGCAAACCACCCCGAAAATGAACAACATTTAACTTATCTCAGAAACTAGCTAAAGACATGCGGATTTCACCAAACTTAATGATTATTGACGTATTTTTTTATCCTAGCACCCACTAGCACTCATCTGCGCTTTAGAAAATGACACTTTATACAGTTAATAATTGAATGGGACGACCCCTACTCTAGATTTTTCTATGAACTGCATTCATAGCCATATAGTACAATAATATAAAGATATCGACCCGCTTATAACAATTGAGTGTACAAAAATATAAATTAACGATTAAAAAGTTGATATTTTGTGGAGTAAAAATGAAGTGAAGAAAACATCATATTTGTGATACTTACCAATAATAGCATTCATATGACTAATAATTGGAAAACATGAAAATCTAAAAATTTGTGATTAAATTATTGAAATAAATCATCATATAAATGAATAATAACAATATATAATTATTGTTCCACACCAAATGAACCTTGAGAAAACCAAAATCGAATGTCAGTTATAAAAAATACCTCCCTAATCCATTATTATATCGTATTAATGAAAAAAATTGTAAAATTGAGTATTTCAAAAATTATTAATATCTACAGCATTTTAATAAGTGATGTTACTTTGCTTTGTGCCACAAAGTTTGTGACTTTGTACAAATACTATTGCAACAACAGAAAACGGGTTTAACTTCATCGCACTGAATTTTTATGGTACTCAGCAAATATATAATTGTATTGAATGTTAAAATTTAGTTAATCTAAGAAATGTCAATATGATATGGCATACTACATTTTTATTAGATCTAACAATATTTTTATTATAAAGGTTAATTAACTTTCAGGAATATAACCTTAATGCTGATTGAAAATATGTTTTAGTTATATTTGTGATCTGTGATATTAAACTTAAATATTAATATAAATTAAAATTAATAAAAGGATATATAATGTCATAATTTGGAATAAAATTAACATATTATCGTTTTTAATAATTTTTAATATTGTTTCATTGAACTGTCTCTAATCATTTTGGTGTGGAATTTATTCATTAGTATCACAAATCTAAAATAAAAAATAAAAGTAATCAATATTAAATGCTCGATTTGTGAGAAATTGAACGCCACGACCCCATCTTATATTTTGCAAGGAGCGACTTCATATATTGATATATACACTGGTTTAAAATGAACTCACTTGCGATATCATTAGTGGAGATCGTGTTTTCCACCTCAATTCCTAAAATAGTTCAAGACCTATATTGAAAGAATGAATATTTAGTATATACCAGATACTTACACACTTTTTATATTTCAGCAAAAGTGTAGCATTTGTATTTCATAATTATAATTTAAATATTTATAGCTTTAAACATTAAGATTAAATATGTGTAAACAAATTTTGAATAAAATAAGCATAGAAAACAGCGTAATATATTATCATTATAATATTTACCAATATGCAAACATAAATGATTTGATGTTAATCATTCTATTTTCAGTTTTTCTATATTCTAAGATGTTTCATTAACTTACGATTTTTAGTGAAGTTCAATGTACAAAGTAAGAATGAACCAAACAAAACATGACAGAACAGCAATTACTGCGCCAATTACAAGATAATTTGTTTACGTTCCTTCTTCAGCAACATTTATCTCGGTAATTGCAATTTATGTTCCGTACATGCTAAGTAGCCCCGATAAATCAGTATTTTGAACCAAACTATTATAGGCTAATGTTTGGCTTTCATTTAATTCATAATTCATACAATATATCTGTTCTGGATTTGGATACTGGATTTACCCTCTAACGTCAAAAACTTGATCATGTCCCAAATCATTGAACAAAGGAGCGCCGGCCATTATTTGAACTCTGATTTGAAGTGATGTTTTACCCTAAAAATAATCTGTGGTGTGAAAACAAATCTAAGTTCTTGAGATATTTGCTGTTACACTAATCACTCTAGCAAAACGTGGGGATATTCCAGAGGTCACCGTTCTCACAATTTAATTGCCTTTATAAAAAGTTCTCACAATAAACGCATACATTTGAGCTAGTGAACGGGTTTAAACTAGTTTATCAATGCAATTTTATGTTCCACTTGATTCCAACTAGCACGAAAGCCAAGGTTTCTAGTTCTAAAAATCATTTAGCACATCAGTGAAATTAAATAATATTATTTTCGCATCAAGAAAATTTATATCTGATTGCACCTAAATAATGTACTCAGATCTGTCGAAATCACCTATAAATTCATTCATTGATTTCAAACAATTAATCCTTGATGAATTATAAGGCAAGTTTAATCTAATCATGTTGTTCGAAAATGTTACTTACTGAGAAGCAAAACAATCAAACTACTAGACGAAAGAAGAGGAAATCGTAAGTAATTTCACATTCAGTGAGTATGCGGATTCTCTGGAATAAGAAAGACTGGTGTTATCTGGAATGGTTCCAGGAAATTCTATCGTCAATTCTGCAAAACTATTAAGCTCATTTATGAAGAACTCTACTGCGCGTTTACAAGTTCTCTGCATTGTTCCCGTGAAATCATTTACGCAATTAAATATAATTAATTAAAAGAGTTAATTAACAGAAGTAATTCCTGCTAAAGACAATAGTTTGGTAAATACAAAGTCAGGATAACCAGTTAAAGTAACTAATGCAGTTTTACTTTAATCAATTGGAACTTTACAGCCAGAATTTGTTCCTATCACTTAAATAGTCCACTGACTATTATCAGCTGAAATATATTGGTTTGTAATGCAGTTAAATCTATTATATGTGTCAATTTTTAAATCAGGTATTGAATCTTCGACTATTGTATTGGAACTAGGAAACAGAAATTAAAATGAAGCACTTGTTGCTTAAAAAGCAGCACTACATCCAGCTTAACCAGCTTGTGAGCAAGTAAAAATAATTTGTAAATCACCAGTGGAAGAATATGTTAGTGAATTCTATGAATATGTATATGAACCCAACATAATTTTAGCATTGTACACTGAGTTATCTAATTATTAACAAAGCAAATTTTCTTACGAACCATCTTTCAACACTTAAGCTGTAAATGTTGCGGTTCTAGTTTGTGCAGATAATAGTAAACTTGAATTAGCAGTAAAGCAATTCAATTATAATATATATATAATATATTTAAGCATTTAGTGGAGTGAAATAAACAAATGGTTAACAATGTACTATAATTAACGTATAATCATTATTTTTTATACATTTAGATTAAATATTTACAATTTGGTATGTAAACAAATTATAAAATAGAATTAGCACAATATATACTTTATTATTTATTATTTCATTAGTTTTTAAATATTTATCATATTTACACACATGTTATAATGTATGGCAAAAACGAAGGTTTAGGGTGGTAATAACGTGAAATAGTCGTGTATTATAAATACCCTATTGTAGAAAGTTATTCTATGTATTATAATAGATTATGATAAACAAATTTTGGTTATTCCCCCCAACCTACACATATTGATATTTAAAAATATATTAAAATATAAAATTGTCATTATCACTAGTTTATATAGTTTAACATGATATATGTTAATATTTCATCTCAAATTATTAATTAATATTTCATCTCAATTATTACTATTTATCTCGAAATGATGAGTATTATAGTAAATGACTTATGAAAGGTCGGACAGTGATTTTTATAAGCTTAGAATATCGTGAATGACAATATTTAAGCAATTATCAGCGTCAAAGGAACTTTTTCTTTGAAATTTACAATTTTAATTAGCATAATTGCTAGCATTTATTAATAAACCTATAATAATAAATATAAGTTAACTTAAATTGCATTCTATATTAGTGGTTATCAGAATTTCGTTTCTAAAATGCTGCTTTAACTTTGCTTGATGATTTATAACGATTCCGCTTTCATCATAATTGAAGTGTGAAATTGAAAATATAGCACATAAATAGGTAAATAAGTAGAGAAGGGAATTTAACTCAAAAACGTGGACTAAACTGCTGCAATATTGAATATGTGTAGGTTGGGGGGAATAACCCAAATTTTAACCACTCCTCAACCAATTTAAACGACTAGATGTAAAATTTAGGTCTATGTCGACTTTGATTTGAAGTCCCTTGGAATATCAATTTAAAAGTTTTCCGAATACTTAGGATTTATAGAAACTTGTGTGAGAAAACAAATTTAAAAGTACAAGAACGATGAGGAATTAGGTAAATTTTGAATACAAAATACTTAGAAGATCGACTCACAATTATCCATGACAATTTTCAATCTAGGTAGTATTCGTTTTTTCCTTAATCCAATTGAAATGGTTTGGACTATAATGAAGCGCCACATGAGATACTACAAAAAATACACATTCGAAGAATTCGTCACTCACGTCTAAGAGGCATGGGATTCGGTTTCATACATTACAACAATACACATGTTATACAACAATAAATTAGTGTTTTAAAACAATTCAATAATTACAAATAGTACCGATTATCAAGCAACATCTGGAGGTTTAATAGGAGATTCGTAAGACAATTAAATCATATATATTCAAAATGTTTTACGAAAGTTCTACAATTTATCTACATATTACGTATTTATCTTCATATGGTTCAGCGGTATATAAGGAATCTTCAGCTTTGATATCATTCTTAAACGATACGGTGATTAATATAAAAAATGTACAAATATCGCACATTAATCTCTTAACAAATAACGTAAATATAGCATTTGCTAGTGGTTTTATAGCATAATCAAGTAACTACACTGCGAACATAAATAACTCCAAAGTTTCAAACACTTAAATTAGCATCTCTGGAACTCCATTTAAAGTAGGAATAATATTTAGTTTGGCGCCTTAGGTTCTCACGGCCACAAATTTGAGTACCGAAGGAACTAATTCAATAAACGGTGCGACTGTGAACAACTGTGGAAATATTCAAACTTTTGACGCGCAAAACGGATGTTGAGTGAAAAATGTGCTATTATGAACTTATTCTGAACCTTTAATATTTGTGGATAAAAGCTCGTCTATGTCATAATTCTTTCAAAAAATATGATATGTAAATTAGTTTGGTGAATTATTGTGTAACAAAGTAGATTAAGATGAAAATATAGACTACAATATAATATAATTCTCACTATTTCATTTCCAATATTAGGATAATGTATCACTATTATCGTATTAACTGAATTCTTTATATATCGCAAAATCACTGGAATTTTATAATCGGCTTAAAACAGGTGTCGAACTGTACAAGTATTTAATTTTATTATAGTACAAATTTAATTTGTTGTTATCAACTCTATTATCTTGAACGTTAATATTCCTTTTTCTCGCAGTGCTTGTTTCATTTTTCGTTGGACAACACAAACCCATTCGAAGTGGAAACTGGTTTGAAGTAATTTATACTCCTATTTAATGTAGCACAATAATAAACTATAAACAATTGTAAATTTTACATTAAATTAAATATCGCAAACTGTAATTATTATGACACATAGTATAGATTCTATACTATAGAACCCAATCTAAAATCAACAATATTATTTTAGAAAAGAAATAGTGTGATAGGGTATTGAATTTGAAATCATTTAAAGTTCTGTTAATACTAATTATTTATTATTTTGTTATTTTGCGTTGTTTCTAAACAATCTGTATGTACCGAAATTAATTGGTTATTGGGTCCAAACCTTAAATTGGTCAGTTTTGAAAATTAATTTCTTTTAAAATGTTCTTGTTTTCGCAGTAATATGATGTTTTAGTTGTAGAAATATTCTAAATATCAATAAGGTACTGTTACTCAGGTTACTTTCTAACTTATGTTATTATTATAGTTAAATATATCTTAAATAGTAATAAATGCCTTTGAAATCAACTATTTGTTCAATTATATGAAATATTATAAATAGATTATTGTAAAATTGACTTATAAGTATTCATTGAATCTTGCATTACATTTTTTATATGTATTTTAAGATAAAGTTACAAATATAGTAACTAATAGTAACGATTTATTGAAAAATATTGATTTATTATTCATTCAAAGTGAGGTGTATAATTATAATATAGTGCTAATTATAGTAAATATAAGATAGAGGTATTTATTGATCAAAAAGGTGGACTAAACTGCTGCAAATAATGCTAATTTAAGGTTGGGACCCAATAACCAATTAATTTTTGATAATTCAACAATTGAATATAGTGATAAGAATTTATTGTATTAATAATAAATATATTCATATGTATAAATCCATTTTTAACCAATACAGTCAAATAAAACAGTACAAAATACTTCACTAAACCAGGAGCACGAGGGCGCTCAAGAGCTGGGCCACGTCTAGTTACTGCTCCGATATCTGGGTGTGTTCTCTGTGGCGGTGCTTCATCCCGCTCTGGAAGGCCTCCGGGCTCTTCCGCTCCATGTTGTGCATGAAGCCCTTGATCTGGGAGTAGGTCCTGTTCAGGTGGGCCGTGTACTTCGGGTAGTCGCAGCCGTAGAGCGGGTAGAGGCTCAGGAGCAGGTCCACTTCTTCTTGGCTCCACTTTACTTTCGGGGCGAAGGTTCTCTTGTTCATCTGAAGTGGTGTCTATTGCGTAATATGGTAAAAAGCACCAATGTGCAGTGTTTACAAGTTTAAGAACGAAAGTGTTTTGTTTATGTATTTGTGTTTAAGTTTAAACAATTAGACAAATTAATTCCAAATATCGATTCCTAGTAAACAGCGAAACGCGACACAAATTGCAATCCTAGCTACATTTGTGCTTTGGATAGAATTAAACACCATAAACAAATAAGTGTGTATTGCTATTTTTGATTTCTGTGTATATCACAGGTATTAAATACCACAAACTATTACATAATAACTACATAGAACACGAGATTTTTCACGAGATTATTGTTGATAAATAGTAATAATAGGTAATCAAACTTCCAAAATAGAATTGAAGATTATAATAATTTATCTCATTCTTCTCGAGTTAATAAATATCACGCCAGATATTTATCTTGAGTTTACTGAAACTCAAAGAACGGACTGAAACAGAAGGTCACCATCGTCAATGCAGTAGATGAATTGCGCCAGAATTTATCTGTCTCGTTAAATTTCTAACATGTTCTCATTCTCCAGCTCTCGCTTTTGCGATTCGGAAAGAATTAAATTCTGCTCGCTCTTGCGCTTCTGGTCGCTGATGGTTCTCGGACTCGGCTTCATTCTGAAGTGGAGAGAATTATATGTTATAATGTACATACATCTACTGGTATTTATATTTATATTTATCAGTTGTTTAAATCTACAGGTTTATGCTGTATTTCTGTAAATACATTCTTGAGAACAAAATAACATTTATATTCTATGCATTAAGTGAGTCTTTTCATATTTAGTAAGAATGTTTATGGTTGACCAACATTGTACAAAGTTGGTCAGCACTTAGTAAGTAAAATCAAAATCTCAATAACTTCTTATTTCTTCATATAACATTAACCATTTCAATAATCTACACTTTTTCTGAAATGAATCTGTGTTATCATCCGACGCTCAACATTCTGTATAAGTCATACAGACAGCGTAAATCACATAAAATAGAAGTAAACAATATTTTAATTGAATTCAAAATTTTAAGAAGATATATCATTCATAATATTCGTAACTAAACTTTCCAAAAGCTATTTAATCTCGCTCCAAAACGATGTTCTTGTTCAAAACCCCAGTCAGAACCATTTCAAGGTAGAGATAACTGAGTAAGCCCAACATAGTTCTAACCAAATCTAGCACAAAGAAGGAAAGTATCTAAGAAAAGGAAATCGGGTTTCAACTAAAGTATCTCTCGCCTATCCAAAATACTTCCACTATTTTGAGCGATCGCCAATTAATGGCACAACTGAGTTCCTAACTCAGTATAGATGAGGACTCGGATTCTCTGGTTTTATTATAGTGACATAGTTATATATTTTAGTTCTTTTAACTATTAAACTAAAACACATTAGACTTATTTATTGAGCATATATTAATAGAAAGACCACTTAGTCTGATGGTATTCACAGAGCTCCACTTGAGTAAAATCTCTTAAAGATTCTCTGGTTTTATTTTAGTGTCACTCAGTATAGATGAGGACTCGGATTCTCTCGTTTTATTTTAGTGACATAGTTTTGTGTAATATTTATAGAAAGTGAAATAAGTAGGTATTTAATAGAAATACAGTTATAGAATACTATGTATGAACCATCACGCCACCGGAAGAAGGGCACAGCGAGCGCCGCCAGGGTGCACTCTGTATTCTTTAAAGACTATTCAAAGTCCCTAATATACAAGTTAATGTAATATACTATTTTATAAACTTACCATCATTCATATTCCCAAACATTCTAAAACCAATCTGGAACGAATCAAAGAACAGTTTAGAACAGAACATCGCAGTCTTCTAAAAAGTAGCTGAACTGGTTCAGAATTTATCGGTCTCTTTGAATTTCAGCTCCTTTCTCTTCCCGTTTAACATTTTCGGTTAAGATCAGATTCGGTTCGCTCTTTCGTTTTTAGTCGTTTATGGTTCTCGGTGATTATTTCATTGTGGAGTGGAGGACAAAACAAATGTGAACAGTGGATGTGTGATGACGTCAAAAGTCTTGACCGACACTTAGCGAAAGTTAAAGTTACAAATGTTCTATGTTTTTAAAATGTGCGTCTGTATTCTATTAAATAGCTTTACTATGATTTGTGCTCTAGAGTTTATTCAACGAATTTATTGTAAGTAATATGAGTACTTTTCGAGAAATGAGCACTATTTTTGAAATGAACTAAAATACAGAGAATAGAACCGATTAATAAAAATGTTTAATTGAAGGTATATCTTAAAGTCTAGACACTTAGTAACAAAACAGGTTTTAAAGTTTCTTGAAAAGTACTGTCCAAAATAATGTTAAACTTCAAATGTTAAATAGGAAGAAGTTTAAGTATAAATTATCGTGTTATTAATAGAAATAAGTAAGATGAAACAATCGCATATCATGTTATTCGTTATTTTAAACAAATTTAAAATAAATAGGTAAGAGATAAATAAGTGTTAAAGAAACTTGTTTGATATTATTTCCGATATATTTATAGAAAAACTGTATTTAGACAAGAATGAATTAAATTGTTAAGATAGAACTACATTTTAATGCACAATGTCAGTTGATCGGTTAACAATTCCACTCCGCAATGAAAGCGAAAGCGCTACCTCAGCTCTTACCACAATTGTCAGAGACAAACTACCCCACACATGAGTACTCTGAGTCTACTTCTTAGTTCCAGGACATCTGTGAACTTAGGTCCAGAGTCAAGCGGAATTCTGTTTACCAGTTCTCGAGCGCTATTCAGGACACAAACTTCGAACTGCGCCGGTGCATCAAGTGGGCAGTCGAAGCTCAAGTTACCTGCGAAGCTATTATCAAGAACGCGAATATCATGACGCGCAACGCGGCAGTTATGAAACGGAAGTTGTTCAAATGAAACTAACAACATAATTATTAAATTGTGTTTATACTCTCTCACTCTTTTAAAGCCAGCATTTCGTACGTTTTTGTTAATTTGTTCATTATTGAGATATCTCAGTGAATTGATTTTATAGAGGGGTAAATCCAAGGTCGCCAGATATATATATGAAGTGAAATTAGAGTTAGTCTATATTTGATAGGGGGAAATACGCTGGCACATAAAAACATTTATATTTTATTTTAATATTAAATTACCACTCTACTTCTCTGTAAAAATATTTAAAATACTACATATTTATATCATTTAAACTGACTACATCTGAAGGCATGGACTCCCGCGAAATTAAAACGCATTATATGGTACTAATTAAAGAAATACAGCATTCTAAATTAATTTCAAATTTTCGTTAACTTCAATTAAATTACAATATATTGGAGATCACTCAAATATTAAATTTCGGACTCAAAGGAGGGATTGGTATAAATACTAAATACCAATACCAAAATTTAATGTTAACCAGCTAGCTTGTATAATAGTGCTCAAAATACTAAAATTAGTGAAAGCATAATTATCACAACTAAACCGTCTAGGCAAAACTCCATATACTGTGTGATTATATTGCTTTTTTACATTTAACAACGAGTCGCGTCTCTTTTACAGGCACCATTCGTTCAAAACGAACACAGTCATTTTTCACTGCCTGGGTTCTCTTCCACTTATTTAAGAGCAGTTTTGCTTCAATTTGTTGCAGTTTAGGCCTGAGAAAGCGTTCGTTTACGTTGAATTCGCGAATGAAGTCGTTTTCGAGCCCGAGAACTGGGCGAATTTCAGGGTTATCATTGCAGTTTTGGGCTCCGTTTTTATTATTGGACTCGTCGTTTTCATTGTCGTCGTTTTCATTCTAACGAAAAAAGAAAAGAAGCCGATTTTTTAAGAGGGGAGCACTGAGGCGTGATAAATAAATATATAATGGTTGAGAATGAGTGTAATTGTAATATGTAGATTAATATAGAGCGAAACACTGTATTGTAAATAAAAACATAAATAAATTATTTTTCTCACTCATGTTCCAAGACTTCAATTGTCAACGCTCAGTCTATCAGATCCAGCTTTGTCGTGATTCATAATCTTCGAAACATGTCAGTCGATTAGTTATATCCTGTCCAAAAAATCTATTATTTGTTCACAGAAATGTGTAATTATAATTAATTATTTATCATATATTGGGTCTTCTAATCCATGATTTATGAGATGAAGATGGAATGATTAAATTGAGCCTTAAATTGAGCCTTAGTACTGATGATAAGGTTACAAGTCATTTTATTGGGTATTCTAATAATAGTAAATAAATCAGTGTTATATAAATTAAACGTGTCTAAACAATTTATTTCTAGTAATACTGTTTAAACATTAATACTCTTGATAATACGTATAAACATGTTGACTTATAATACCACTGTTTAATATTCCACACCAATTATGAAAAGAAAAGCGCTTCCTAAAGTTCTATCCCAGCTTTCTTCATCAAACAGCAGTGTTTTGGAATGTTCCAATTCGCAGTTAATTAGTGTCTATGATTTCATAGCGGAAAGCAACGCTATTTACTAGTTGTAAGAAAAGTTGTACAAACAGAACGCAGACTTGCGCAGGTACATTCTGTGGACGGATTAGGCGAGTGGAACATGTCAGGCGATACTGATTAATACGAACATTCTTTAGTAAAACACAACGGTTTTAAAGCGATAGCTAATAATTACAAAGTGATTATCTCAAATATCAGTGCAAAAATAGCTTATAGATTGACAATATCGTTAAGTGTCATTAAATTTTTGATTGTTGAGAGAGCTTTTAATCACCTGTTTGTTGATAGTAATCACGAGTCCATGTAATTATAACAACTTAGAATTGAAGACCTTAATAATCGAATGTGCTTTCATTTCACAGTATTTAAAATGTAGCATGCCTAGGATCACACGGAAGTAGCAATCATTTATGTTTAAACGAATTCAGTGATAGTTCTTATTGAGGTATAAAGTTCTATTTTAATTCCTATAGTATTAATTAGAAGTGGGTATTGTTTTATATCATTATATGCATTGTGTTAAGTAGATAATAGGGACAATATACTCTATTAATGTTGTAAATGTTACACCTTTTATATTTAAATGACGACTCGCGACTTGTACATCATCAAATAATACTTTGCTTCTGTTTTGCCAAATTTATGCAGGCGCCTTTGAAACCATTCGACTTTGAAATTTGCATTTCACTATTTTTCTAATACTGAAAGTGATAAGATTGAAGATTTGTGAATCTATCTATCTGAAACCGAATAGAATGCGGCAACAATATAGCTGAATGATATAACCGCAAAATCATTCACTTATTAAGTTTTGCTAAATTAAGTGATAAAAATTCAACACTTACCACTTTTCACTTAAATTATTATTTGTTCAAAAACAACTCAAGTACCAGTAAGGAGAGAACCACGAAGCCTCCTAAGATTTAAAGTGAATTTAGTAAGATTTAGTGAATCCAGTTCAACACTGAATAAGTGCCTATAAACAAAACGAATTTAATGTATTTCGCATATTTACAGCATATTCATGATTTACCACACCAAATAGAAATGCCTTGGAACTGCTAGGATGAAATAGTCGATGGAGCTAGATGTCTATACATCTATCATACTCATCAACATAAAAATACCTATTGTTAGGTGGATACCGTGAATGTTGCTCACGTTCTAGTGTAAGGATTCTAATTTGAGCTGTTCGACCTGAACTCTATAGATTTTTAGCCTAAATCTCTGAAAATAGTCAACTGCACTGTGGATTTCGCCAGGTTAAGAGACTTTAGTATCTTAGAACTGCTCGACTGTCGGGTTGTGAACGAAGTATAAATGGGAAGAACACCTGTTGTTCGAAAACTGGTGTTGCGTTCCTTTGTGGATGTAAAACAATTGCGTAATATATAATGCAATGAACTTATCTTGTCGAGCCGGTTGAACTCCTAGTCAGATTCTGAACCTTTAGTATTTGGCGAGCCCTACAAAATCGACAGCACTGTGTTTTAAAATTTGATAGTTGATGTATCAGCGCTAAAACACTTGGTGAGCCACGTTACTTTTCGAGACTGCACCGTGGTCGGTATTTTCGATGAATCCTACAAAGCAGCCACAACGCGCTTCATCGGTTGTGCGGTAGATATCTAGAGCATTGAGTCACTGAAAACTAATGTAGAGTACGACAACTGCCGAGTAGCCGGGACGGAAGAAAACGAACGAAAATGCAGCTTTGCGCTAAATCAGAAACAAAACTATGAAAGTCAAACGCCATTCGACAAATGAACACTCGTGTGAATATAATATTATCATTTTATGGATTTTTGATGCATCACAATACTTTAAACAAAATATATTTATTAGCAAAGATTTTAACTCACATAATATTTTCATTATTTAATATTTATCGTAATTTACAATAAATATAAGTCAATAAATACATCTGAACGAGAATTATAACATTATTAACCATATTTTAATATTTTCTATCGTTATAAATTATATTTAGAACGTAAACAAACTGTCAATTACTTTAACAGATGTTATACATGAATCAAACTTCACAAATCAAACTTATCCAGGCTTGCGACTCCGATTTTGGCCTTAAGTTTTCTGCTCTCCTTGATAATCGGTCCAACTTTCCTCAAAATTACAGGAATCATTAATATTACAGCGCATATTCCAACTGAAACCACAGCTAAATAAACGATCATCATTTTCGCTTTTTACTTGAAAACAGTCAAATCGTTCATATAGAGAGGTGAGAACGAAGCTTGGTCTATGGTTTTCCCGCTAACTTTGAAGTAAACGAACTGGAATATTTAATGCGCGGCCGTTTCTCTAGACAAATATCCAAGAAGAAATTCATGTTGTTCTGGAGTGATCGGAAAAGTCATTTAATAAGAAAAATCCAGCTGTGCGTAGTTAAAGAAGGTGTAGTTCGCATAGTGGAGCGCACGTGTATACTCAGTGAAGTTTAGCATCACATCCACCTTCTATCCGTTGGATAAAAAGCAGCTTTTGGCGCCTGTGTTCTTGGTTATGTTTATTGTCAATTCTTTCGAGCTTAAATAACCGATTGAACTCGTAAAACATGAGTCGTACACCTTGTTTATCTTCTGACTCACCGCATACACCATTTAACTACCCTTATAAAACTTAACGTAAATATTCATGTTAAAATTTGGGTCCTTCATGTTTAGAAATCGGTCAACATTATACATACAGTCTGACTCTTAAACCATGTCGCATGTGACCTGGATTTTTGCGCTCACGAACCCATAAATTGAAACGGGTGAAGTAAACGTCATCGGCGTAGCTCTCTCAACAGCAGCCAGGGATTTGTTCACAAAAGGTTGCGCTAATCTAAGATCGGAGGGGATTGTGCTTGAATATGCGTAAACTTATGGTACGAACCCATCGCACTAAGTTGCATTGAAAATCAGGTAGTTGTAGTACATCGAGAGTGGAATAGGACCGAACGGTGTAGCAACTGGGTTGTTGTTTACAACCATATCAAAGTAAAAAGTCCCCTTCTGCACTTGAACGTCAACATTGAGGAAGGCTCCTGGGAAAGACGCAAACTAAAACGTAGAGGCTTGAATAACAGCCATGATTGGGACGCCAGTATCAGCGAAATTGAGCTATAGCTAAATATACTGGAACCCGATATCAATTGGTTTACGGCCGATGTCAGCAATCGCTATTGTGTACTTATTTGGCGCATTTGCAGCTGGAGGAGTTGTCGCGGATAACAAGCTGGTGCCAACGACGAGTTTTTCGAATCGTTCTATTTCGCCAGTTTCATACACGATAAAGAAATCGGCGGAAATTAGATTCTTGAGCTTGGTTGGGTCGACCGAGACAAGTTGTGGGCAGCTTCCAGATGGAGTGGTGGTTATAACAATCGCGCTGAAATCTACGATTGCGGCTGCATTCGAGAAGCAGTTTACCTGAAGGCCTCTTTGTGTCTGAACGGCGCCCATTACGATTCTCGTGAAGTGAATCGCGGACTCCATGGTGACGATGACCTGGTCCGATGAGAAGTACGTGTCGTCGGCGCATTGAGTGCACGGGATGCTGATTCCGACCGTGCTGGCGTAGTTGAAGTCGTAGATGATCACCGAGTTCGGAATGAAGTTGTTGCTGCCGTCCACGAGCTGGGTCGCGAAAACGGTGATGTTCATTCCTCTCGGAAACTGGTTGCAGTCACTCTTCTGAGTCGGGACGAGGTAGATTCTGAATGAACTAAAGTCTAAACAACTATACCTTAGGAACTGGTCCTTGTACTGTAAGTATGTATGTAACTACAGTATGTATAAATTCTATGTGATATTTGATACTTTATGGTAGTATAAATTATAGCCATCCAATGAAAGTCAATCTTTACAATTATGATTTAAAAGTAAAGAAAAGAAACAAGTCATCTAAACAATTATGAAAAACATTTTAGTATTTAAACTCTGTGTTCTTTATACATCGCAATTTAATTATTGAGTAATTATAATCTCCAGTTTAAACTCTCCACACCAATTATGTAAAGAAAAGCGCTTCCTAAAGTTCTATCCCAGCTTTCTTCATCAAACAGCAGTGTTTTGGAATGTTCCAATTCGCAGTTAATTAGTGTCTATGATTTCATAGCGGAAAGCAACGCTATTTACTAGTTGTAAGAAAAGTTGTACAAACAGAACGCAGACTTGCGCAGGTACATTCTGTGGACGGATTAGGCGAGTGGAACATGTCAGGCGATACTGATTAATACGAACATTCTTTAGTAAAACACAACGGTTTTAAAGCGATAGCTAATAATTACAAAGTGATTATCTCAAATATCAGTGCAAAAATAGCTTATAGATTGACAATATCGTTAAGTGTCATTAAATTTTTGATTGTTGAGAGAGCTTTTAATCACCTGTTTGTTGATAGTAATCACGAGTCCATGTAATTATAACAACTTAGAATTGAAGACCTTAATAATCGAATGTGCTTTCATTTCACAGTATTTAAAATGTAGCATGCCTAGGATCACACGGAAGTAGCAATCATTTATGTTTAAACGAATTCAGTGATAGTTCTTATTGAGGTATAAAGTTCTATTTAAATTCTATAGTATTAATTAGAAGTGGGTATTGTTTTATATCATTATATGCATTGTGTTAAGTAGATAATAGGGACAATATACTCTATTAATGTTGTAAATGTTACACCTTTTATATTTAAATGACGACTCGCGACTTGTACATCATCAAATAATACTTTGCTTCTGTTTTGCCAAATTTATGCAGGCGCCTTTGAAACCATTCGACTTTGAAATTTGCATTTCACTATTTTTCTAATACTGAAAGTGATAAGATTGAAGATTTGTGAATCTATCTATCTGAAACCGAATAGAATGCGGCAACAATATAGCTGAATGATATAACCGCAAAATCATTCACTTATTAAGTTTTGCTAAATTAAGTGATAAAAATTCAACACTTACCACTTTTCACTTAAATTATTATTTGTTCAAAAACAACTCAAGTACCAGTAAGGAGAGAACCACGAAGCCTCCTAAGATTTAAAGTGAATTTAGTAAGATTTAGTGAATCCAGTTCAACACTGAATAAGTGCCTATAAACAAAACGAATTTAATGTATTTCGCATATTTACAGCATATTCATGATTTACCACACCAAATAGAAATGCCTTGGAACTGCTAGGATGAAATAGTCGATGGAGCTAGATGTCTATACATCTATCATACTCATCAACATAAAAATACCTATTGTTAGGTGGATACCGTGAATGTTGCTCACGTTCTAGTGTAAGGATTCTAATTTGAGCTGTTCGACCTGAACTCTATAGATTTTTAGCCTAAATCTCTGAAAATAGTCAACTGCACTGTGGATTTCGCCAGGTTAAGAGACTTTAGTATCTTAGAACTGCTCGACTGTCGGGTTGTGAACGAAGTATAAATGGGAAGAACACCTGTTGTTCGAAAACTGGTGTTGCGTTCCTTTGTGGATGTAAAACAATTGCGTAATATATAATGCAATGAACTTATCTTGTCGAGCCGGTTGAACTCCTAGTCAGATTCTGAACCTTTAGTATTTGGCGAGCCCTACAAAATCGACAGCACTGTGTTTTAAAATTTGATAGTTGATGTATCAGCGCTAAAACACTTGGTGAGCCACGTTACTTTTCGAGACTGCACCGTGGTCGGTATTTTCGATGAATCCTACAAAGCAGCCACAACGCGCTTCATCGGTTGTGCGGTAGATATCTAGAGCATTGAGTCACTGAAAACTAATGTAGAGTACGACAACTGCCGAGTAGCCGGGACGGAAGAAAACGAACGAAAATGCAGCTTTGCGCTAAATCAGAAACAAAACTATGAAAGTCAAACGCCATTCGACAAATGAACACTCGTGTGAATATAATATTATCATTTTATGGATTTTTGATGCATCACAATACTTTAAACAAAATATATTTATTAGCAAAGATTTTAACTCACATAATATTTTCATTATTTAATATTTATCGTAATTTACAATAAATATAAGTCAATAAATACATCTGAACGAGAATTATAACATTATTAACCATATTTTAATATTTTCTATCGTTATAAATTATATTTAGAACGTAAACAAACTGTCAATTACTTTAACAGATGTTATACATGAATCAAACTTCACAAATCAAACTTATCCAGGCTTGCGACTCCGATTTTGGCCTTAAGTTTTCTGCTCTCCTTGATAATCGGTCCAACTTTCCTCAAAATTACAGGAATCATTAATATTACAGCGCATATTCCAACTGAAACCACAGCTAAATAAACGATCATCATTTTCGCTTTTTACTTGAAAACAGTCAAATCGTTCATATAGAGAGGTGAGAACGAAGCTTGGTCTATGGTTTTCCCGCTAACTTTGAAGTAAACGAACTGGAATATTTAATGCGCGGCCGTTTCTCTAGACAAATATCCAAGAAGAAATTCATGTTGTTCTGGAGTGATCGGAAAAGTCATTTAATAAGAAAAATCCAGCTGTGCGTAGTTAAAGAAGGTGTAGTTCGCATAGTGGAGCGCACGTGTATACTCAGTGAAGTTTAGCATCACATCCACCTTCTATCCGTTGGATAAAAAGCAGCTTTTGGCGCCTGTGTTCTTGGTTATGTTTATTGTCAATTCTTTCGAGCTTAAATAACCGATTGAACTCGTAAAACATGAGTCGTACACCTTGTTTATCTTCTGACTCACCGCATACACCATTTAACTACCCTTATAAAACTTAACGTAAATATTCATGTTAAAATTTGGGTCCTTCATGTTTAGAAATCGGTCAACATTATACATACAGTCTGACTCTTAAACCATGTCGCATGTGACCTGGATTTTTGCGCTCACGAACCCATAAATTGAAACGGGTGAAGTAAACGTCATCGGCGTAGCTCTCTCAACAGCAGCCAGGGATTTGTTCACAAAAGGTTGCGCTAATCTAAGATCGGAGGGGATTGTGCTTGAATATGCGTAAACTTATGGTACGAACCCATCGCACTAAGTTGCATTGAAAATCAGGTAGTTGTAGTACATCGAGAGTGGAATAGGACCGAACGGTGTAGCAACTGGGTTGTTGTTTACAACCATATCAAAGTAAAAAGTCCCCTTCTGCACTTGAACGTCAACATTGAGGAAGGCTCCTGGGAAAGACGCAAACTAAAACGTAGAGGCTTGAATAACAGCCATGATTGGGACGCCAGTATCAGCGAAATTGAGCTATAGCTAAATATACTGGAACCCGATATCAATTGGTTTACGGCCGATGTCAGCAATCGCTATTGTGTACTTATTTGGCGCATTTGCAGCTGGAGGAGTTGTCGCGGATAACAAGCTGGTGCCAACGACGAGTTTTTCGAATCGTTCTATTTCGCCAGTTTCATACACGATAAAGAAATCGGCGGAAATTAGATTCTTGAGCTTGGTTGGGTCGACCGAGACAAGTTGTGGGCAGCTTCCAGATGGAGTGGTGGTTATAACAATCGCGCTGAAATCTACGATTGCGGCTGCATTCGAGAAGCAGTTTACCTGAAGGCCTCTTTGTGTCTGAACGGCGCCCATTACGATTCTCGTGAAGTGAATCGCGGACTCCATGGTGACGATGACCTGGTCCGATGAGAAGTACGTGTCGTCGGCGCATTGAGTGCACGGGATGCTGATTCCGACCGTGCTGGCGTAGTTGAAGTCGTAGATGATCACCGAGTTCGGAATGAAGTTGTTGCTGCCGTCCACGAGCTGGGTCGCGAAAACGGTGATGTTCATTCCTCTCGGAAACTGGTTGCAGTCACTCTTCTGAGTCGGGACGAGGTAGATTCTGAATGAACTAAAGTCTAAACAACTATACCTTAGGAACTGGTCCTTGTACTGTAAGTATGTATGTAACTACAGTATGTATAAATTCTATGTGATATTTGATACTTTATGGTAGTATAAATTATAGCCATCCAATGAAAGTCAATCTTTACAATTATGATTTAAAAGTAAAGAAAAGAAACAAGTCATCTAAACAATTATGAAAAACATTTTAGTATTTAAACTCTGTGTTCTTTATACATCGCAATTTAATTATTGAGTAATTATAATCTCCAGTTTAAACTCTCCACACCAATTATGTAAAGAAAAGCGCTTCCTAAAGTTCTATCCCAGCTTTCTTCATCAAACAGCAGTGTTTTGGAATGTTCCAATTCGCAGTTAATTAGTGTCTATGATTTCATAGCGGAAAGCAACGCTATTTACTAGTTGTAAGAAAAGTTGTACAAACAGAACGCAGACTTGCGCAGGTACATTCTGTGGACGGATTAGGCGAGTGGAACATGTCAGGCGATACTGATTAATACGAACATTCTTTAGTAAAACACAACGGTTTTAAAGCGATAGCTAATAATTACAAAGTGATTATCTCAAATATCAGTGCAAAAATAGCTTATAGATTGACAATATCGTTAAGTGTCATTAAATTTTTGATTGTTGAGAGAGCTTTTAATCACCTGTTTGTTGATAGTAATCACGAGTCCATGTAATTATAACAACTTAGAATTGAAGACCTTAATAATCGAATGTGCTTTCATTTCACAGTATTTAAAATGTAGCATGCCTAGGATCACACGGAAGTAGCAATCATTTATGTTTAAACGAATTCAGTGATAGTTCTTATTGAGGTATAAAGTTCTATTTAAATTCCTATAGTATTAATTAGAAGTGGGTATTGTTTTATATCATTATATGCATTGTGTTAAGTAGATAATAGGGACAATATACTCTATTAATGTTGTAAATGTTACACCTTTTATATTTAAATGACGACTCGCGACTTGTACATCATCAAATAATACTTTGCTTCTGTTTTGCCAAATTTATGCAGGCGCCTTTGAAACCATTCGACTTTGAAATTTGCATTTCACTATTTTTCTAATACTGAAAGTGATAAGATTGAAGATTTGTGAATCTATCTATCTGAAACCGAATAGAATGCGGCAACAATATAGCTGAATGATATAACCGCAAAATCATTCACTTATTAAGTTTTGCTAAATTAAGTGATAAAAATTCAACACTTACCACTTTTCACTTAAATTATTATTTGTTCAAAAACAACTCAAGTACCAGTAAGGAGAGAACCACGAAGCCTCCTAAGATTTAAAGTGAATTTAGTAAGATTTAGTGAATCCAGTTCAACACTGAATAAGTGCCTATAAACAAAACGAATTTAATGTATTTCGCATATTTACAGCATATTCATGATTTACCACACCAAATAGAAATGCCTTGGAACTTCTAGGATGAAATAGTCGAT
Organism: Hexamita inflata; assembly: GCA_963988835.1. Lineage (NCBI taxonomy): Eukaryota > Fornicata > Diplomonadida > Hexamitidae > Hexamita > Hexamita inflata. Next base: position 1,172,078 of record CAXDID010001236.1, read on the forward strand.
GGAGCTAGATGTCTATACATCTATCATACTCATCAACATAAAAATACCTATTGTTAGGTGGATACCGTGAATGTTGCTCACGTTCTAGTGTAAGGATTCTAATTTGAGCTGTTCGACCTGAACTCTATAGATTTTTAGCCTAAATCTCTGAAAATAGTCAACTGCACTGTGGATTTCGCCAGGTTAAGAGACTTTAGTATCTTAGAACTGCTCGACTGTCGGGTTGTGAACGAAGTATAAATGGGAAGAACACCTGTTGTTCGAAAACTGGTGTTGCGTTCCTTTGTGGATGTAAAACAATTGCGTAATATATAATGCAATGAACTTATCTTGTCGAGCCGGTTGAACTCCTAGTCAGATTCTGAACCTTTAGTATTTGGCGAGCCCTACAAAATCGACAGCACTGTGTTTTAAAATTTGATAGTTGATGTATCAGCGCTAAAACACTTGGTGAGCCACGTTACTTTTCGAGACTGCACCGTGGTCGGTATTTTCGATGAATCCTACAAAGCAGCCACAACGCGCTTCATCGGTTGTGCGGTAGATATCTAGAGCATTGAGTCACTGAAAACTAATGTAGAGTACGACAACTGCCGAGTAGCCGGGACGGAAGAAAACGAACGAAAATGCAGCTTTGCGCTAAATCAGAAACAAAACTATGAAAGTCAAACGCCATTCGACAAATGAACACTCGTGTGAATATAATATTATCATTTTATGGATTTTTGATGCATCACAATACTTTAAACAAAATATATTTATTAGCAAAGATTTTAACTCACATAATATTTTCATTATTTAATATTTATCGTAATTTACAATAAATATAAGTCAATAAATACATCTGAACGAGAATTATAACATTATTAACCATATTTTAATATTTTCTATCGTTATAAATTATATTTAGAACGTAAACAAACTGTCAATTACTTTAACAGATGTTATACATGAATCAAACTTCACAAATCAAACTTATCCAGGCTTGCGACTCCGATTTTGGCCTTAAGTTTTCTGCTCTCCTTGATAATCGGTCCAACTTTCCTCAAAATTACAGGAATCATTAATATTACAGCGCATATTCCAACTGAAACCACAGCTAAATAAACGATCATCATTTTCGCTTTTTACTTGAAAACAGTCAAATCGTTCATATAGAGAGGTGAGAACGAAGCTTGGTCTATGGTTTTCCCGCTAACTTTGAAGTAAACGAACTGGAATATTTAATGCGCGGCCGTTTCTCTAGACAAATATCCAAGAAGAAATTCATGTTGTTCTGGAGTGATCGGAAAAGTCATTTAATAAGAAAAATCCAGCTGTGCGTAGTTAAAGAAGGTGTAGTTCGCATAGTGGAGCGCACGTGTATACTCAGTGAAGTTTAGCATCACATCCACCTTCTATCCGTTGGATAAAAAGCAGCTTTTGGCGCCTGTGTTCTTGGTTATGTTTATTGTCAATTCTTTCGAGCTTAAATAACCGATTGAACTCGTAAAACATGAGTCGTACACCTTGTTTATCTTCTGACTCACCGCATACACCATTTAACTACCCTTATAAAACTTAACGTAAATATTCATGTTAAAATTTGGGTCCTTCATGTTTAGAAATCGGTCAACATTATACATACAGTCTGACTCTTAAACCATGTCGCATGTGACCTGGATTTTTGCGCTCACGAACCCATAAATTGAAACGGGTGAAGTAAACGTCATCGGCGTAGCTCTCTCAACAGCAGCCAGGGATTTGTTCACAAAAGGTTGCGCTAATCTAAGATCGGAGGGGATTGTGCTTGAATATGCGTAAACTTATGGTACGAACCCATCGCACTAAGTTGCATTGAAAATCAGGTAGTTGTAGTACATCGAGAGTGGAATAGGACCGAACGGTGTAGCAACTGGGTTGTTGTTTACAACCATATCAAAGTAAAAAGTCCCCTTCTGCACTTGAACGTCAACATTGAGGAAGGCTCCTGGGAAAGACGCAAACTAAAACGTAGAGGCTTGAATAACAGCCATGATTGGGACGCCAGTATCAGCGAAATTGAGCTATAGCTAAATATACTGGAACCCGATATCAATTGGTTTACGGCCGATGTCAGCAATCGCTATTGTGTACTTATTTGGCGCATTTGCAGCTGGAGGAGTTGTCGCGGATAACAAGCTGGTGCCAACGACGAGTTTTTCGAATCGTTCTATTTCGCCAGTTTCATACACGATAAAGAAATCGGCGGAAATTAGATTCTTGAGCTTGGTTGGGTCGACCGAGACAAGTTGTGGGCAGCTTCCAGATGGAGTGGTGGTTATAACAATCGCGCTGAAATCTACGATTGCGGCTGCATTCGAGAAGCAGTTTACCTGAAGGCCTCTTTGTGTCTGAACGGCGCCCATTACGATTCTCGTGAAGTGAATCGCGGACTCCATGGTGACGATGACCTGGTCCGATGAGAAGTACGTGTCGTCGGCGCATTGAGTGCACGGGATGCTGATTCCGACCGTGCTGGCGTAGTTGAAGTCGTAGATGATCACCGAGTTCGGAATGAAGTTGTTGCTGCCGTCCACGAGCTGGGTCGCGAAAACGGTGATGTTCATTCCTCTCGGAAACTGGTTGCAGTCACTCTTCTGAGTCGGGACGAGGTAGATTCTGAATGAACGCTGGCCGTTCAGAGAAGCAAAACGGATGTTCGTGGCAGCTGTGTAACAGTCGACGATTTCAGCTTTGTCGGTTATGAGGATATCGAGTAATATTAGTTGCGCGATAAACATTATATGAAGTGAAATATTGATTGTACAACGGCAAAGAAAATAAGTATTTGTAACTGTCTAAAATATTTTTTGTACCGTTTATAGTTATTTAATCTGTCTAATCGAAGTTATTTAAAATATAATACAAAGAGATATATAAACATTATGTATTATTGAAATGATTTAATGCTTATCGAACCTCAGTTGTAATTGTACATTCATATTTTGTGCAATACTATTAATTATAAAGCACTATATTATACCTTTTCCTCAAAATTTATAGAAATAGTACAATAATTCGCAACAAGTGTATTAGATATAAATGGATAGATATAAATTAAAGAGAACGATTAGGCTTGGCGTCCGACGTTAGAGCTGAAGAGGCATTGCTGGAATACCAGCTTTGTTTAGTGTGATCGATTGGTAGTTAAGCCTGATTGGAGAAAAGAATAATATGATCCAACAATTGGTGTACGGACGCAATATGTAATTTATAATTAGTAGCGCAAGTACTGGATCTGCAGAGAACCTCGGTGTTCATCTTCAACTTGGTCAATCTAAACGATTTTTGGTATTTCTTAATCACGAAAAACAATGGAGGACTTTTTCTTTCAATCTCAACCGGGAGCTCAAGATGAAGTCTTGGTACTTCGCTTAGTTAGAATTATAATTCAGGTAGTTACAGTGTATCCCACTCACTTAACTTTCGCTGGTTCACCTTTGAGGGCATCAAAGGTATGCTCCTTCATCTTGAAGAAGCGCCTTCAGAAGAACGAGTCAATGCTCAAGAAAATATTTAATTATTATTTAAATATTTAAATATAATTCTCACTATTTCATTTCCAATATTAGGATAATGTATCACTATTATCGTATTAACTGAACTCTTTATATATCGCAAAATCACTAGAATTTTATAATCGGCTTAAAACAGGTGTTGAACTGTACAAGTATTTATTTTTATTATAGTACAGATTTAATTTATAGTTATCCACTCTATTATCTTGAACGTTAATATTTCTTTTTCTCGCAGTGCTTGTTTCATTTTTCGTTGGACAACACAAACCCATTCGAAGTGGAGAGTGGTTTGAAGTAATTTATACTTCTATTAAATGTAGCACAATATAAACTATAAACTATTGTAAATTTTACATTAAATTAAATATCGCAAACTGTAATAATTATGACACATAGCATAGATTCTATACTATTGAACCATCTAAAATCAACAATATTATTTTAGAAAAGAAATAGTGTGATAGGGTATTGAATTTGAAATCATTTAAAGTTCTGATTATATTAATTATCTATTATTTTGTTATTTTGCGTTGTATCTCAACAATCTGTATGTACTGTAATTAATTTTTAATAATTCAACAATTGAATATAGTGATAAGAATTTATTGTATCAATTATCAATATATTCATTTGTATAAATCCATTTTTAACTAATAGTCAAATAGAACTAATAGTCAAATAGAATAGTACAAAATACTTCACTAAACCAGGAGCACGAGGGCGCTCAAGAGCTGGGCCACGTCTAGTTACTGCTCCGATATCTGGGTGTGTTCTCTGTGGCGGTGCTTCATCCCGCTCTGGAAGGCCTCCGGGCTCTTCCGCTCCATGTTGTGCATGAAGCCCTTGATCTGGGAGTAGGTCCTGTTCAGGTGGGCCGTGTACTTCGGGTAGTCGCAGCCGTAGAGCGGGTAGAGGCTCAGGAGCAGGTCCACTTCTTCCTGGCTCCACTTTACTTTCGGGGCGAAGGTTCTCTTGTTCATCTGAAGTGGTGTCTTTTGCGTAATATGGTAGAAAGCACCAATGTGCAGTGTTTACAAGTTTAAGAGCGAAAGTGTTTTGTTTATGTATTTGTGTTTACGTTTAAACAATTAGACAAATTAATTCCAAATATCGATTCCTAGTAAACAGCGAAACGCGACACAAATTGCAATCCTAGCTACATTTGTGCTTTGGATAGAATTAAACACCATAAACAAATAAGTGTGTATTCTTACACAGATAGTAAACACTATACAATATAATACAAACCAACTAATATAACTAACTTGTAAAACGCATTACTTTTCTAATTAATGTTTTTCTAACTTAGATTATTGTTGATATATAGTAATTATAGGTAATCAAATTTCCAAAATAGAAATGAAGATTATAATAATTTATCTCGCTCTTCTCGAGTTAATAAATATCGTCAAAACATTTATCTTGAGCTAACTAAAACTCAAAGAACGGACTGGAACAGAAGGTCACCATTGTCAATGCAGTAGCTGAACTGCGCCAGAATTTGTCTGTCTCGTTATATTTCTAATGTGTTCTCTTTCTCCAGCTCTCGAGTCCTTTATGTACAGGAGTAAAGAACGCGTTTAAAATGAAAATACCCTTTTTAATGTTTCTTGTGATTGAAGTAATTGATTATTAAGTGGATGTTTTTGAGATGTACCAAAAGAGTGAGCCGATATATATTTATCTCATTCTTCTCGAGTTAATAAATCTTATTAACAAATCTATTCTACGTATTAAGTGAGTCTTTTCATATGTAAGAATGTATAGTAAGAATGTTTATGGTTGACCAACATTGTATGGTAAAATCTCGCTAAAAGACTCTTGGATACACTCGCGTATATACTCTGGAAAAGTAGAAAGTCAATACATGATAACGTACTTCTATTAGATATTTTGAGATTTCTCACGTAAAGACCTAACTTAATCTCATATAAGTTTAACGTGTACATTTTTACTTGATGATTGGTATTGGGGTAGAAAATAAGTGCGAGAATATACTAATTGCTTACAATTATCATGATAGCGCTTTAACATCAAGAATTAACCTGATTACATTTTTATAATATTAGATTTTACACTTATTTTATAGACCCAAGTTGATCATGTTTTGACTCTTAGACAGGATATCTCGCGTATAAACTTTAGAAATTGAAAGCTTATACACGATATTGCCTGGCTCATAACGTACATCAACTGCTATTTATGCTAATTAACTAATTATATGAATGATAATAACGAATATATCTTATTCTTCTCGAGTTAATAAATATCACGCCAGATATTTATCTAGAGCTAACTAAAACTCACAGAATGGACTGGAACAGAAGGTCACCATCGTCAATGCAGTAGCTGAACTGCGCCAGAATTTGTCTGTCTCGTTAAATTTCTAATGTGTTCTCTTTCTCCAGCTCTCGCTTTTGCTATTCGGAAAGAATTAAGTTCTGCTCGCTCTTGCGCTTCTGGTCGCTTATGGTTCTCGGACTCGGCTTCATTCTGAAGTGGAGAGAATTATATGTTATAATGTACATACATCTACTGGTATTTATATTTATATTTATCAGTTGTTTAAATCTACAGGTTTATGCTGTATTTCTGTAAATACATTCTTGAGAACAAAATAACATTTATATTCTATGCATTAAGTGAGTCTTTTCATATGTAGTAAGAATGTTTATGGTTGACCAACATTGTACAAAGTTGGTCAGCACTTAGTAAGTAAAATCAAAATCTCAATAACTTCTTATTTCTTCATATAACATTAACCATTTCAATAATCTACACTATTTCTGAAATGAATCTGTGTTATCATCCGACGCTCAACATTCTGTATAAGTCATACAGACAGCGTAAATCACATAAAATAGAAGTAAACAATATTTTAATTGAATTCAAAATTTTAAGAAGATATATCATTCATAATATTCCGTAACTAAACTTTCAAAAAGCTATTTAATCTCGCTCCAAAACGATGTTCTTGTTCAAGACCCCAGTCAGAACCATTTCAAGGTAGAGATAACTGAGTAAGCCCAACATAGTTCTAACCAAATCTAGCACAAAGAAGGAAAGTATCTAAGAAAAGGAAATCGGGTTTCAACTAAAGTATCTCTCGCCTATCCAAAATACTTCCACTATTTTGAGTGATCGCCAACTAATGGCACAACTGAGTTCCTAACTCAGTATAGATGAGGACTCGGATTCTCTGGTTTTATTATAGTGACATAGTTATATATTTTAGTTCTTTTAACTATTAAACTAAAACACATTAGACTTATTTATTGAGCATATATTAATAGAAAGACCACTTAGTCTGATGGTATTCACAGAGCTCCACTTGAGTAAAATCTCTTAAAGATTCTCTGGTTTTATTATAGTGTCACTCAGTATAGATGAGGACTCGGATTCTCTCGTTTTATTTTAGTGACATAGTTTTGTGTGTAATATTTATAGAAAGTGAAATAAGTAGGTATTTAATAGAAATACAGTTATAGAATACTATAGAATACTATGTATGAACCATCACGCCACCGGAAGAAGGGCACAGCGAGCGCCGCCAGGTGTACTCTGTATTCTTTTAAGACAATTCAAAGTCCCTAATAAACAAGTTAATGTAATATATTATTTTATAAACTTGCCATCATTCATATTCCCAAACATTCTAAAACCAATCTGGAACGAATCAAAGAACAGTTTGGAACAGAACATCGCAGTCTTCTAAAAAGTAGCTGAACTGGTTCAGAATTTATCGGTCTCTTTGAATTTCAGCTCCTTTCTCTTCCCGTTTAACATTTTCGGTTAAAATCAGATTCGGTTCGCTCTTTCGTTTTTAGTCGTTTATGGTTCTCGGTGATTATTTCATTGTGGAGTGGATAGGACATAACAAATGTGAACAGTGGATGTGTGATGGCGTCAAAAGTCTTGACCGACACTTAGCGAAAGTTAAAGTTATAATTACAAATGTTTTATTTAAAAATAAATGTAAAACATATCTATATTCTATTAAATGGCTCATTTACTGTGATTTGTGCTCTAGAGTTTATTCAACGAATTTATTTTAAGTAATATGAGTACTTTTCGAGAAATGAGCACTAGAATATGAAATTAACTAAAATACAGAGAATATAACCGATCAATAAAAATGTTTTATTGAAGGTAGAAATATATCTTATATGTACATCTCATGTATATATATATGTACATCTTAAAGTCTAGACACTTAGTAACAAAACAGATTTAAAAGTATCTTGAGAAGTACTGTCCAAAATAATGTTAAACTTTGATTATGTTTAAAGTAATACAGGTATTTCAACATTGTACAAAGTTAGCACTTAATACGTAAATAAATATCACATTAATATAGATGTAAGTTTACTATACTTTTTAGTAAATGTACGTTTTACTTTTATTAATCATGTTATCACTTAGCTATCCAGAATTACATACATACCGAGCTTTATAACGAACGTATAGCCATATTACACACTCTTTTAATAAAAGTGAACTACAAAATAATTTGAGGTTGCTTACAAAATCAAAAATAGAATTAATATTCGTCATATTCATCATATAAAGTTTTTATATCACTTATTAATTATCGCTCCAAAATGAAGTTCGTCTTCAAGAACCCAACCAGAACCATTACTAAACAACGATAGCAGAGTAAGCCCAACTTGGTTCTAACTTAAACTATCCCGAAATAAAATAGCGCCAATAAAGAAAAAGAAATTGTATCTCAATTAAAACAATCGCGCATTTCAAACTCATCCACACTCATGAGCGATCACTAACTATTCGCGCAACTGAGTTCCCTTTAGATTAGCATAGACGAATATTCAGATACTCTGATTTTATTCTAGTGACATGTTTGTAAAAATATGTTATATAATTTGGAATTAGTTTAAAGAAAATCATAATATTGTGATATTATTTGCATCATTGCATTCATTTTTAATTAGTAAGCCTAATCTAAATGAATATATAATAAAAATAGTTACTAAATGTAACTTTACAACAAAGAAATTATAGTTGAGTTATTAATAGAAATGTCTATACTAGTAACTATAATTTACAATAAAGTAGCAATAACAAAGTATGTGCATCCCAACTAAAATTTTTAAAATTTTTAAAAATATTTAAACAGAATGAATTAACATATAAACACTACTACATGTCAGGAACCTGATTACTTAACAATTCCACTCCGCAATGAAAGCAAAAGCGCTACCTCAGCTCTTACCACAATTGTCAGAGACCAACTACCCCACACAGGAGTACTCTGAATCCACTTCTTAATTCTAGGATATATGCGAACTTAGGTCCAGAGTCAAGCGGAATTCTATTTATCAGTTCTCCAGCGCTATTCAGGACACAAACTTCGAACTGCGCCGGTGCATTCAATGGGCAGACGAAGCTCAGGTTACCTGCGAAGCTATAATCAAGAATGCGGATATCATGACGCGCAACGCGGCAGTTATGAAACGGAAGTTATCCAATTCCAAGTGAACTATAACTCGAAAAAACCATTTCGCTTTAATTAATAGGTCCTATTTTCACTATAGATACTGGCTTCACTAATTTTAATTAATTCAGTTAAACAGTAAATATATTTAAACAACTTTAGACAACTTTTACAAAATAATGAATGAAAAGTTTATAATTATACTACATTTTATTTTGATGTTTAACCTCTCCACACCAAGTAAACAGAAAATGTTATCCTATGATTACTAAGAAAACCACATATTTACCACGTTCGCATGAGATTTTGTGTATGATTGCAGCTACCTTACTTCTCATTATCAGATATCGATATCTGAAAAAATAAAAAGATAATATATGTTGTCAGTTTAAACGACTACTGAACTGTCAAACTACATTTCTTTTCGTTTATTTTGGATGTAAATGTACATCTATTGTTATCAATTAGATCCACTTTTGCATATTTAACCTGTATACTTATGATTTAATATTTATATTTTTGTTATGACAATTATTTATATATTTTTGAATATTATTTATATATTTTTGAAGATAATTTATGTTCTGATTTACTAATTTTTTTTGATTCGTTAAAATATAGGGATTATATTGTGATATTAATGATATGTTTGATACATATAGACGTTATTTCATTTATTTTCGGATTGATTTAAAATTTAGATCATGTCCCAATGTTTACTTCTTGGATGATAAATGAAGAATTATGATAGATATATACAATAAATAGTGTGTACAATTTTGTTTATTTCCGCTTCATCAAAATGCCTAAGTTTTAAACATAAGGTACAAAACCTAGTCACTTAGCAGGTGTTATGTGTATACCTAGTTTAATTATAGTCATGTCATCATCGCATATTATAACAAATACTAAAAAAATACAAGAGGATTTAGGTATTTCCCAATAAACAACTTCTTGGATTATGAACATAGATACGATCATGTAATTATTGCTTGTTGCTATAGTTGGGAAACTTGGTGAAAAATATGGTTCTACACTGATTTTAACTATTGGAATGGGAATTGCCGCTATATTTAATTTATGTTTCGCAATTAAATAAATTGCAACTAATTTCATTCTTGTTATTTTGTTTCGTGCGTTAGCTGCAATTGGACTTGGTCTAGCTGCTCCTTGTGTGATGCCAGTAACATATTAGCTCGTTCTTCCTGGTAAGATTTAAGTTGTGGTTAGTTTTGCATCATTAATTGTTCCTCTTGGTGCAATGGCTTCTTCTTTTTCTGCTGGTTTCATAGCTCAAAGTATTGGATGGTAATTTATGTGTGTGATTATTGGAGGTCTTGCTTTGATCAATTTTGTGTGTTGTATTGTATTTCTCCCATTCAGAAGAACAATTAACAGGGCTGTGCGTATAAATATATTCTCTGTTCTGATTTTGGGAATTGGTCTCGTTTCATTTATTTTAGGCTTACTTATGATTTCTCAGGTTGATAAGACTCCAGATTTCGTGAAGTACATTATGATTGGTGCTGGTTTGGGTTTAATTGTGATGTTTTTCGTTTACGATTACAAGTTCTCGAAGGCGAAAATATTCTCGAACAATTTGATCAACAGATCAGTAATTGTTACCGAGGCTCTGGTAATGATCTGCAATTTATCGCAATATGGTGAGAGGTACTTGATTCCATCAAATTTGGCGATTAATTTCAAGATAACTGCTGAGTAGATTGGTATTTGCATGGCGATTAACAGTTTATCTTCATTAATTTTCGCTCCTCTAGTTAGTGTGTTGTACAGCAAGATAGTGGCTAAGTATGTCTTTTTGGGTTCTTTGATTTGTTATTTGGTGGTGTTGATTTTTAACATTTTGTAGTTGATGTTGTTCCCGAATTTGTATTTGTATGTGACTTTGAACTTCTTTTCGATGGGATTTTTCATTTGCATCTCGGTTTTAACTACAAGCTTCAATTTCGCGTAATGTCCGTAGATTTATTCTCAATAAATTGGAGTTTTGAATTAGTTGATTTGCAGCATGGGAAATTCGATTGGGATCACAAGCGCGGTTGTTATTTCTTAACTTGTGGATAAGAAGTCTTCGCGCACGTCCATAGCAACAGCCGATTTAACTTACGCCTGTTTTATAATTATAGCGATTATTTTAACCGCTTCACTTTTTGGAATGTTGAAATCTGAAAAAGATAAGAAAGGATATTCGGAAATATAAATGAAGCGGACTCGGGGATTCGACGATTAAACGACAAACGACGAACTCCTGAACAAACCGGAAGTTTACGAACAAGAAAAGAAAGGAGTGGACGTCAAAGAAGAAAAAACGAAAGAAAGGGACGAACTGGTCATCGCGATGGATTTATTGAACGACGACTGAAGGTTTATTTATTTTTGATAATTGTTTAAATATATTTTTAAATGTATTTTTAATTAGTCAGATGAAAAGGCAATTGCCTGTGTTTCATAGAAACTTCACTCAATTTTTTGTGAAAACTATCAAACTAAGTAATTCAAACTAAGTAATTCTTAAATATAAATATCTCAGTGCTCTGATTCTCGATTTTTTGTTCCGTTAATCTAATTTAAATTCATAATATTAAAAATTATAATTATTATTGATCAAAATTGCATAATTCTATCACTCAAACTTATTCAGTACACTTATTTATAAATCGCGGTAGAAAATCTAATTCTAGAGTTAATTTAGGCTCAAAAATCATTTATGAATTCGAGTTGAGAGAATGGCAAGATTCTTGGAGCCAATTATAAGACCCTGCTCCAGTTTAAGAGCTTTTTTCTCAATTTTTTCTAGTCTTAACATTTCATTTTTTATTATTATCTAATAAGACGCTACACTTGTTCTTATTCTTGTACATACCTAATGCATAATAAATTTATCTTCATTATTCAATTGAGCTAACTTCTAAGGAATAAAAAAGTTCTTTTGCTGTTAAATTTCTTAAAAGTTAGTTAATTCCTGACTTTATGATATTGAAGATTTAGTTGTCATTGCAATGAAGTGGTAATTTAATAATATATCACATTTAATAATTTTAATTGATAAAATAAACAAAAGAATTATTTAATTCAATCTTTATATATCTTTATATACAGAAAACCATACTACATTACCTCGAATACAGACAACCACCCCTATTCACTTACAGACCCCTGCTGATCTCCCAAAAAATATTAAGGGTCTATAAGTGAGAGCAAATCTGGCTGATTATGGCTCATATTTCAAATCAGATTTGGTTTTCCATTTCAGTTACAAACCCATTTTCTCGAATATCAACAAATTTTTAGATTTTTGCTATTTAAATGTATATAATGACTTAAATAGTATGACATATGATATATTGTTACGTTTCCTCGTATATATTTATAGAAGCTTTGGTCCAGCCTCAAGTAATTTATAGATCATTATAGTAGTATAAATTACTAGGACCACGTACTAGACTTTACTTGAACTTCTACTGAATTTCCATTTTTGTAAATCTTAGTCACAAAAATCTCATTTTTGAACTCAACTTAAATAAAGTTTGGCAGCAATTATGATCGAAGGACCCTCCTTATTCAACATTTTAATTTAAATAAGTTAACATTTATTTACTACTTTATAACTAGATAGGGAATTTGATAAAATTATTTAAATGGAGAGTCAAGATAATATTGAAGATATGTGTAATTTGGTATTTAGCATTTGAAGTGGAGTTTATAAAATGATCACATAACTTATGATACCTAGTATATGCATATATTATAATATTGATTGTATTAAATACTTTCTGTGTTCACTTTTAACGAATGAATAACTGTATAACTATAAAAATAGTTATATATAAATGCCAAAGCCTAATTTTCCCGTTTATTTATCTCTTTTATTTTTATTTACCTCTTTTAATTCAATACTAGATTTGGGTAAAATATTTTTAATAACATGACTCACTCAACAGCAACAATCCAACAAAACATCTAAACGCAATAAATAGGTATATACTAGTTATTTTACTATAGCTAAGTAAAAATAATATATATTTTAATAATTCTCGTGGTTAGTGAATTTCCAGTTTATTAAAATGGTTTTCATCTTTTTTCCAATCTAAGTGATTCTGCTTCCTCATTTATGTAACAGCTTTAATGTATTTACTATGTGTGATTTAACATCTTTTTTAATATCAAGTAACTATTTTACTTTATTCTATGGTATGCAATGTGAACATATATACATAATATTAATAATATTACGTATATGTGTAGCGGTTTAATTAGTTTTTTACTATGATTTTTAAGAGACATTTTAGATCTTTTTTGTAGAAAGTTAGTTTTTACATCAGTTGAATATTTAAAATTAGATTTTGTTTTATCTTATTGTGTTTTTAATATTTAAATATTCCTTTAAAATATTTTGAGCTTTTGTTTTTGGATAAAGTTATATTGCTCTTTTTAATAGCAAGTTCATTTTAATTCATATTTCAGTATTATATATTTTCTTTTTGTCATTTATTTATTTTGATTATGATTTAATATGTGTTTTCTTTTTATTTGTTATATTTGCATTATCCGTATTCATCGGATTATGTGTTGGTGAGTCATGTTATTTTTTCAGTCCTCGCTACACTCAGGAGAATTATCTCTCCTGAGTGGATCAAGTTGTTCGGGATCAATGTGGATGTTAATGATGTCCTCAATATTGCGTACTTCATCAGAGATTTCATCAGTGTTCAAATTATCTTAGCAAGTTTCCTTGCTAGAGACTGCTGAAATATCTTCTTTTTCGGCGTGTTGTGCTTCTCCAGGTTTCTTCTTCTTGGGTTTTGCTTTTCTAAAGACAGGTTGCACTTTGAGTTTCGATTGGATGTTCAAGTGTTGCAACTCAAGGTAGTTCTTTACCTCCTCCTCATACATTCTGGATTTCTCTACTTCCATTTTTATGACATTGTAGGCAATATCCTTATACAATTTCTGCATGTCGCAATATTTTTTCATTTACTCAATTGTCTTAGGATACATTTAGAGTTGTGGTGATACTACAATTGGGATAATGTCTCCATAGCCAAGTTTTTTGTATTTATTAATTTTTTGGTTATATGCTTTTTGAGTGTCAATGGTAATGGTAACATCAAAGTGTTGAGAATCTAGTTCTGTCACTATGTCGGGCCTGCTATTGCTATTATCCAGGCCCAGCTCTCTTGCAGTTACTGCAGCTTTTGGCTTGTACTTCTTGTAAATAAGGTGTACAATTCTGTTGACAATATCATCATGGCTAGTCATGTGTTTGGATATCATCTGTGAGCACGTAAGGTAATGATTACTCACTTTAACATTTTAGTTGCAGAGGTTGCATTTGTAGCATGCATCATGTTTGAGGGGATGTTAATTGTTTTAATTTGTAAAGATTATCTTTGTAATTTGGTCAAACATTTCATCATCCAGCAGAGCCCTTTGAATGAGTGCATGGTGTGCGATATTAAAATCATTGTTTGGGTTTAATGATTTAAAGAAATCTTCTACTTCCTTTTTTTGGATGGCCTTCCTACAATCATGATATTCTTTATATCCTTTGGTTACATCATCTGGGTATTTCTATACAATTTATGCATCTGAGAAATATTTTCCTGGCATTGTTAGTTGTAGGCCTTAGGTTTGTTTAGGAGCAGACAAGAAAGTTTTCATTTGCTGTTTATTTGGGCATTTGAAAAGGTCCATGCAGAACTCTGTGATTTAATCATCTATTTAGTTATATTCCTCAGCTGTAGAGTCTAGATCAAGGAAAATACTGTAATTTACGGATGGTATTAATATCATTTCCACAAATTTCTGGATTAAGTGGGATGGAACCTTCTTTTCTTAAAATTTCTTTAATTTATTAATGAGTTCGGTTGCTTTTTCTTAGACTTTAGGTGCTATTTTCATTTCAACGCTCTTTTCCTTTCCAAAGGTGATTCCCATGAAGTCTATTTCTTCATTCTTGCTAAATTTACATTTATCTCTGTTCAGCTATAAGCCCAGTTTTCTAAATTTTTGTTGAACAAGATCTAGGGCTTCTTATGGGTCTTAATCATCTTTAAGCGCAAGTAGTATGTCATCTATATATGCTGTAACGTCGAAGACTTGGCTTAGCTCATGTAGTATTTCATCTATACAAATACACCAAGTCCAACTTGATAGTGGACATCCTTATGCAATCGAGCAACTATTTTAACCCTTCAGTGTTGAGTACCTCATTTCCAACATATTCATGATATACGCTATAGTATTCACTGGGACTTTCACTCTTTAAAGATTTCTTTGGATCACCTCAAATGGAAGTCTATTGAAAGCTCCTTTAATATCAATTGAGAGTAAATGATGGTTCTTGTGGAGGTTTCTAGCCCTTATTATGGTTTTAACGTAGGCTTATGGTTGCAGAGCATATTGGTGTTAATGTATAGGCTTCCCAACGATTATTTTCTTGAGTAAAAGCGAGTTTAGAATTGTCAAAATTGATTCTTGATTTGATATTGGCCTGAAACCACTATTTGGATCACTGGATTTAGGGATAAGCGATAGTCTATAATGGAATAAGTTGGGCATTTCTTTGACGAGTTCTGGTTTCTCCATAAGTGCATTAAATGAGCATTTAAGCATTTATATAAATTTAGGGTTGTTTACGACGAGTTTTAAGTACGCATTTCCAATTCCACTTTCACCTGGATATGTAGATGACTTACTTGCATATATCATATTTTTAATTTACTTCTCATCGAATTATATGCGTTCAAATGAGAAATGGCTTAAAGTAGGCTCTAGTTCTGTCGGTTCAGGCGGTGGGAAAAGCTAAATAATGGCTTGAGCGATCTCTTCTTTAGTATGATGCCTTCTTGTCTTATCGGCATTATCTAGTTTATCGAACGCTTTTCTGTAGCCTTAAACGCTTTCAACAAGTTCTTTAGCTTGGGCAATCGTTCTGGCTGTTATTCCCTTGGGTTCGCTCTGTTTATCCTCTTAGACAGTTAATGACGGTAAAGAATCGATTCTTCTAAATAACCAAGAAGGATAGATAAATTTTTGGGGTCAAATAAAGGAAGTTCATTGAGAATTTTTGTTATTCTTCTTTGGAAGAAACCTTTTCCTTTTTCACCTTATGAATGAGGAAATAGTTATAATTTATCTATCCTTTTGCCTTCTATTAAGAATTGGTGGAGGGTAAGGTACTCAATTTGTTCTTTGGTCATCTTACAATCCACAAAGCCTGCTTACAGTCCTATATCACTGTTAGAATTTTATTAGACCTCCATTTACTCATCCTATTGCACCACCTCTTGATTTTAAGGTTAAGTAGGAACAATGTTAGCTGGGTTGGTATTGTATTCCACATTCCAGAACATTTACGCATCTTCGTATGAGAGATATTGCACCTTGAAGCTAGTATCTTAATGATTATGTCTCGTTCTGGTTCCTTTCCCATTTTTGGCTTTGACGTTTAAGTGTGAATCAAGCTCTTTTGCCGTTTGTAGCCAATGGAAGTCAGGGCAATTTTAACATGAGAAGAAAGTGATTGATTTCTCATATGCAAGTTCATTGTTTACAAGGAATGGTATATGTAATTAGTTTTTCTTAGAGTACTTGACAATGTGCTGGAACATGGAGTGAGCACTCACAGCATTTTGATCTGTTATGTCAGTGCAAGAAGCACATTTCCATAACTTTTAGTGTTAAATTACATGTTCTGCTTTAATTGTTTCCACTTCACATTTAAATTTTCCTTTAAATGTTTCCATTGTGAGGTTGGACATGAGTTCATACCTAAATGATCTAGGTGTTTGGATTCTTAGCTAAATTTTTTCAAGTGCAACCACAAGTGCATTTAGGAGTTCCAAATATTTCATGCATTCCTTGATTTCATATCTAGAAGCTCGTATCTGGACACCATCAGAGCTAAAATGCATGTAACTCGCTGAGACGAACTCTGTTCGATCATTGAATGAGATAGCTGTTTCAATATTTTCAAAATTGACTAGTTCACGGATCGTGCGTTCTCTATTAGCTATGTCCATCATTTATTCAATTGGTATACGTAATCCAACACTTATGTACGCGTAATACTCTTCAGGAGCATTGTGTATTTTCAATTTTAGAGGCGTTTTGCCTTCCAGTCTGAAGTAAAAATCACTATAAACATCTGCATGCGATATATCAAGTTTAATTTTACTTCTTTCAATGCCAGGTGGCATTAGGTTTCCCAAGGCTAAAAGAGACACTTGGGCATTAAGCAAATTTTGCGCGCAATTTGCATAATCTTATTTTAGTTCCGATGTAGTAACTACTTGGATCAGAAATTCATTTAGATCTTTCTTGTAGCTTGGGTCACAAGAGCTGCGATAAGTTTCCTACCCGTCAAACATGTCTAATATGTCTGGCGGTTATAGGTCATTCGTTGTTGTTGCTTAAACCTGATTAACAGGTAAAACGCCAATATTTTATTCTTATATGATCATTCCTTGATCAATTTCACTTGAAAATGTCTATTAGTTGACTTATAAATTTTAGTCGTTTGACATTTAATAGCAGCAATTTGAGGTTACATGTATTTAAAATTTGAATATATGTGAAAATACATTGAATCGCATTCTATAATAAAAGAAAAGAAATGTTGTTACACTATTTTTGAGTAATGTAAATTATAATCAGATAGGTCAACTTTATTTACGCAATAACGATATAAGAGCGTTATTTCAATTGATTGTCTAAAAATATGTAGAATCTTTTATTCTTTTTCTAACAAAAACTGCTAAACAAACCCCGGATTTTTGTTAGAACTGCTTATATTAGCATATATTTCCACTTCCTAAATCATGAAGATCACTTAACCTTGGACATCAGAAGACTTAGAATTATTACATTATTTAATGAAAAAGTATCACACTGATTTTAGGTAAATCGCTATAGAAATGAATAGAACATATAGTTAAGTACGTAGCTAATATTATAACTAACATAGATAACCAAATAATCACCATAAAAAAATATAACCATAAACAGCAAATGAACAAAATAGCTAAGATAAATCGTCTACTTCTCGATCAGACCAAAAATCAAGTCAATAAGATAACTAAAATGAAGAAAATTATAATAACGAAAATAAAGATGATATGAAGCAAACACAATAGCTAATTAACGAATTACTTAATTTCTTTAAGTAAAAATGAAAAAATCGTCAAGAAAAGGAATAATAATAATCAACAGGATAATGATTTATAATATAAATATATTGTAATAATATTTTTCAGTTTTTCACACCACACAAATGAATTATAATGAAATCATGATCCAAAAATATTAATCAAAAATTAAACAGTAAGAACTTTTATTATATAATGAATAAGA
This sequence comes from Hexamita inflata, assembly GCA_963988835.1. Lineage (NCBI taxonomy): Eukaryota > Fornicata > Diplomonadida > Hexamitidae > Hexamita > Hexamita inflata. The sequence continues at coordinate 1,190,447 of CAXDID010001236.1, forward strand.
ACTTAATAGCTTATAGTTTATAAATAAGTTAGATGTATTATGCTTAAGAATAAAATATTGTCCAAAAGTATAATTGCATTAAGTAACTAATGTTACAAGTTTATTTATAGATAATTGTAATATTAACTGTGTTGAATGGGTTTAGAATATGAAATAGTTAAATGTGTTAAGTTTGGTGTGCAATTAGCTGTCTTCTGCGAATGGTCTTGAATAGTTAGTTAATTTGACGGTTTTAAATTTACGCGACAACAAAAATTTGGATGTAACTGCGTTATCAACAATGACAAATCTAAATGAATTAAGATTAGCAAGTATATAACTCAATAATGTTAGTCCTCTTGCAAATTTGGTAAAATTATCAATATTGGATTTGGGTTTTAACTATATTTCTGATATTTCACCTTTAAAGAATTTGATTAACTTAAAGGAACTATATTTGCTGTACAATCATGTTTCTGATGTTTCTGCATTGCAAAATATGGTTAACTTAGAAACTCTTGATTTGAATGAGAATTCGGCGCAAAATATTTCTCATCTGAAAAATATGGTGAATATGAAGGAGCTTTATCTTCAAAATACTAATTTAAGGAATATAAAGGCAATTGAAAACATGCGTAATCTTGTGACCGTGTACTTGAGATATAATCCTTTATCAACAGTTTCATCTCTGCTAAATGCAGTTACCATTAAGGTGCTTTATTTGGAGAAAACAAATCTATTTTCAGTTGATCCTCTGCGTTTTATGGTGTAAATGCATTCTCTATACTTGGGTAGCAACGAACTGACAAATATTTGTGGTTTATAGTGTTTAATTTACTTGAAGGAGCTCGATATAGCTAATAATCACATTCTCTCAGTTTCCCCGCTGTAAAACGTTGTTAAGCTGCGCCGTTTGAGCCTTTCTGGGAATAAGCTCCTTTCTTGCCATCTAAAATTCTGTTTGTATCAATAAAATGCCCAAAACGCGAATGAACTGAAATACACCGCGAGATTCGACTCCATTTTCAGTTATTAACGCAAATTCGTGAATATTCTCTCCTTCAACTTAAAATTGCCGTTTTAAAAGGAAAAACGGAGGAAAAGGGGAGGGAAATGATCGGAAATCAAAACCTGTTTCTGGAACGGGTGAAGAATTTGCTGCATTTTTCGGGAACTGAACAGTGAATGGTGGAGTAATAATGAAAATAAATGTAAAAAGGGTGAACGAAATGCCGGAATCCGAACTGTTCGTCATGACAATGTTCTGAAGAAGGTTCTAGCCAAGATAGACCATCATTGTCACCCTCATCCGACAAATTGGAGAAACCTGATATAGAGTTCCAAAATGTGTCATTGATGTTCGCTGTCGAAGCAAATATATGCAACGCTTTCAAGGGCAAGATTCTCAAATACGGAGGCACATTTGACGATAATCTGGTGATTCCAGATGTGTACGAGAAATCCATGAATTTGCTTATCAAGTATCTACCAGATATTACGGACTCTTTCCTGAGCAAGCACTACTGCCGTCATAACGAAGAGGCCAAGCTGCGTACACTATTTTGATCACCATCGCTCGATGAAACAATCGCAATAAAACTTGGTTAGAAGAGAGATGGATCCGGGCTCGGAACAACCGCTGATAATTGAGGATTTGCAACATGAGAAGATTTCTAAATAACTGACAAATGTGTTTACCTAATATTTATTTATTGGCACAACAGTCATCGTTTAAACAAATGACTTTGGTTGCTAATTTGTGGTTCGACTAATCTAGGTAAAATCATTGGTTTAAAATAGTGATATTAACTTAAGCTGCTATAAATCTCGTATTTTCACTACCGTTTTTCAGCTTTAATATTATAATGCTGTTAGTAGTTACTTAGCATAGTTATTGTTCGTCATATATTTCCCTATACTGCTAATTTCAGTGGAAATTAAAATATGTTATTTAAACAATAAAATAGCAAAGTTATAATGAGATATGATGGATTCACTATTTAATAAAACTGTTATGTATTTCTGTTATTTTTATCCGAATATGTTTAGTATTCATTATTATGGCAATTTAGAGAATTGCAATATCATCATACATAAATCTAAATTAGTTGTTGAATAGTTATTTTTGAAACTATGAATAATAAATATTTTATTTTATAAAAAGAACGCATGTATTTGATGTTTCCATTTCAAATATGTTACAATTAGTAATTGTTGTGGTTATTAGTTCACAGAATAAACAACTTGTACAATTAAATGACTGTTTTAAGTAATAATCGATGGTATTATTAAACCAAAACAATAGATCATTCATATTGAATTTGTGGGCTACTAAAAATTAATAATGTGGTGTTTTTGCAGGAGATGTATAGTTTAATTTAACTATTAACTCTTAATTATTTACTTCGGATCTTTATGTTGTGGTATTTAATTATGAATATAAACTAGACTAACAAATAGTATTTCTTATACCCGAATAATATGATTTGAGTAATTTTCATGATGAAAACTTTGTGTTGGTTAAGCTATTTAATATTCAGTATATTTCATGCGTTCAAATTAGAATTATGGACGAGATTAAATCAGATGTATCAAAATGCTTTGATTCTTTAACTTTAACCGTTCAAAGTTAAAGCGCTTCTTTTGGAATGTGCCCAACATAAAACTGTTTGAATCAACTAGTAGTACAGAACTAAAACTCTAATTCATATGTGTCTTTAGTAACATTGGTTATTGATAAATTTATTTATGAATTGAAGTTAGAAGCAGTCATAGAGGCATATTAGTATTAATATTGTTATTGGTAGTAAATATCAATAACATCCAGTAATTTACAAGAAATAAAAACAATCTCGTTCTTACAGTCTAAACTTAATATTTTCATAACGTAGAAAAAACGGGAAGTTAAATTGTCATATATAGTAGATATTAATGTAACCAGTTTCTCGAACGTTTTTACAGATAAATACGTTTATTTGTTTAATTATCAGAACGAGGTTGGATTCGAAGTCTACTTCAAATTTGATTTGGCAAAATTTGATTCAGTACGATAATAAATAGATGCTCTAAATTATGATCGAATTGAGTATCGATTAACTGGCTAAAACACAAATAGTAAAAACTTTGTTTAAAATCGCTCAATTACTTAAACTTTTGATAGATTTAACGAATCGATTGGTAAGATAAAATATTCATGCACAAATATGTTAGGAATACAAAAGCAAACTTGCCTTGAAATGTATTAAATTAACATGAACGAAATATACAGCACAGAAGTATACAATTTGGACATAATGTTCTACTTTCAAGATAAATTAATATTTTTGATGAAAGCTACTAAATGCTAAATAAGGTACACGTGTTGGAACCACGGTGTTGCTGTAATAACTAAGAAAGCCTTAAATATTTAGCTAACTAGCAATTAATACTGTGATAAATACAATAATTATTATGACTATAGCAATATTAACACAAAACTAATAATATATTCTAACAGCTCAAATGAAATATATCGCAATGTAGAAACTAATGTAATTGCTTCAAAGTTTAATAATTTTAATTATTCCTGTTAATAAATCGATTGCTTACAAATTAAACTAAACACATCAATAATATTTCAATATTTGGTCGATTCATTTATTGAAATGTACGAAATTGATTTTATAATTGACTAACGACAATATAATAAAGCTAAAATTGGAGGAATCATTATTGGATTAATTACAATAGTAATAGCTCTTATTTAACTATATTTCAAAATTAAAAAATCAAAAGTATTGATAAATGATGCACATATTATTAGACCATAAAAGTAACCAAATAAGTTAGAGATACTAATATAATTGTTAAAATAGAAGATTTAATCGATATAATGATTATATATATTATTTATCCAAAATTTGATCATCTCCAAACACCTCCTTGAGCAATAAATGGTTGTTGCTATTCTGTTTTCTTCATCTTTTAGTTCTTGTATATGTGATAAACAGCGCATCCAATAAGAACAAGTATAATCAAAACCATTATTACTATCATTACAATTGCCCAAACTGGCAACGAAGATTTTTCGCAACAGAACACTTGGGTTCCATCTATTTTTTGCTTCTTACAATTATACCATGAATATAGTTATTTACAAGCGGATTCGCATTTTTTCTGGGTAGGCGCTGAAAGACAAACTGGCATATGAGAAGTGAAATGCATTTTTAAAAGTTAATGAAATATATTCAAGAAAGAGGTAGATAAATTAAATGATTAATGATTTTTGTATTTGTATTTTCATGTATCTCAATATCTTTATGAAGATAACAATTAGAAGATCATAAAACATATAAGTATTATAAACATTAGAAGAAAAGATCATGATAAAATTATAATAATAATTTTTTGTTACTAGTATTTTGAAAATTATAAAATTATGATTTTGTACAAAATGTACTTGTACAAAGTATATCCATAATTATCCTTATAATTATGTGTGAGCCGATATATTATGTGTTTTACACTTTCTTACTGTCTTCTAACAAATATATTTTGAAAATCACAAATTTAACAGATAATTTATGATATTTAATTTATGATCCTATTCCAAAAATTAATACTTTAGACATTAATATAACACGAATATGACTTATTATTCATGACAACACATATTTTATATTTATTTTAGATACATATAATGTACCGAATGAACATAGGTAAGAAATATAATAAAATGGCATCCATATGTATATTTGTTTTATTGTAAATACGAAAACAAATAATAGAAGCCAAACTTTAGATAAATAAAGTTCTTACATACTTAGATTAAAATATTGCAATAAATGTCACTCAACACCCGTTTTGTGCGTTAAAAGTTTGAATGTTTCCGCAGTTGTTCACAGTCGCGCCGTTTATTGAATTCGTTCCCTCGGAACTTAAACCGGTGGCCGTAAGAACGGAAGGCGCATCACAAAAAAGAATCCCAACTCTAATTGGTGTACCAGAAATATTTATTTAAATATTTGAAACTTTTGAGTTGTTTATGCTTAAAGTATAATTATTAGATTGTGCTATAAATCCACTAGCGAAAGCTAGATTTACATTTTAAGAAAATAGACAGATATGAAATATTTATGCATTATTTATTTCAACTGTCGCATTGTATAAGAAAGCTATCAAACCTGAAGATTCTGAATATTTAGCTGAACCATATGAGGTTAAATTATAGAATTTTAATATTATATTATTAATACTAATTTAATTATTGTGCGAGTCTCCAATTAAACCTCCAGATGTTGCTTGAATATCTGAATTATTTGTAAATAATGAATTATTTTCAAAGTAACACTAATGAATTTTTGTTATTTACAAAGGAGCAGAGTAGCTTTTTGAGTCACCGTATAATCCACCAGATATCGCCCAATTCTATGTTACAGAAGAATTAGCTGTTGAAGAATATATATAAATTTATGAAAATATACCATAATTAATGTATGATATTACTAAACCTGATAATTGTTTAGAATAAATGTGCGAATTATTGATTGTTATATTAGTGACTGACCATTTTTCAGCAAACATAACAGCGATTAAAACACCTACATTAATACCAGAATTATTGATTGGTACTTATAAACTTATGTATGCATTATATATAATACATTCAGAACCAATACAACCACCAAATGTACCCAAATTAGTAAAATTACCTGATTAAATCATAAAATTTTGTTATATATTACAAATAGATAGAGATCCATTATGATATCCAATCAATCCTAAATATGTGAAATATGAATTGGATGTTAAGTATTCCATAAAACAAACTGTTTTAATAGTATTTTGACTTTAAACTGATTAGCCTATTATTGAACCAGACTTATTAACATTTGAGGTTCTCCACTCTTCAAATATATTTATTGTTATATCAGAAATTAATGCAGTTGTATTCATTTAGTTACAAATAACACCGCCAAATTACATTGGGTTTGTGATATTTGTCGATATTTAACTTATTATGTTGAAATGTTCATCATTACCTATTTGAATGTTTATATGATTCATTATAATATTACAAAGATTAACATTTGAAAATAAGTATGACGATAAATTCCCGCATGTGAATGATAGTGGATTAATATTTATATATTTAACATCTATTTAGCTACTAGACTCAACATTGCAAACACAAAGAGCTATAGTATTTAAACTGGTATAACTACCTAATATTTAGTAACCTTTAATATTCAATTTCCCTTACAATTGATTTATTAAGTTTAATGATCCCATTGAGGTTGACTAACAAGTTAAATTTAACATCAAGTTTTATATATTTGTCTATATTGCAGTTTGTTAGAGAACGCTAAATACTTCGCCAGAACTTATTGTTATCTAATCTGAAATAATGCTCATCTAATTGATTTATAATTGATTATTTTGTGATAATAATGCTCCTGATCCTAATGTAAGTATCCCAAGTTATATTTTTATATTTTAGAAAACTACTTGATTTTAAAACAATGTAAAGTTAGAACTAATTGACTAAACATCAATTAAGGCGTTGAATATTGTGACTCCATTGAAAGCGAAACCATTTGAAAAGTCTTAATTAGTTACAATATTAGTTACCTATGGATTATCATAAGTTTTAAATGTGTACAATTATTATTAACATTGAAACCACAGTTCTTATTCATTTGTATACATGACAACGTTTGATAATTATGTTAGTTATTCTGTTAATTGTAGAATTTATTTATCTTTAAGTGTTATATTTTCTGCGATATATAGTTCCAATTTACTAGAATTTTAATATAGGTTATTTTGTAACATAGCATATTGTTATTACAAACTATTATTCAAACTCGAAATATTGTCTGTAATACTGGTATTTATTGAAATCAACTTGTTATTAAGAATTCCAATAGAGTCGTTATATAAAGCACTATAACTTATTATCTATTAATTAATTGATGCTTAGCTTTGATTAATTTACTCTTGTAATTTTGTTTCACTTTCTTTTATAATAGAAAGTAAAATAGATTTATTGGAAATTATATTTTGTTCTAACTATTTTACTGTTTCAACCAACTGTTAATCTGCTTTACTTATGTTACTAATTATGTTATTTTCAAGTGTTTACATATTATTAAACAATTAATATTGTTATAGTGAAAAGTTGTTCTATACTTCGATATCCAATTATTCTATTTTTTGTTACAATACATTAATTTTATTTTAATAATTATTTTCAGACTATTTTTGAAATTCTGTTAATATTTGAATAATATTTACACATTCGGTACCATTTAATATGTAAGATTCTTGACAAACACACTATAAACCATCAAAAAAGAAATTATCTGAACAGAATAGTGAATTATTCGCAGAACTGAACTTACTATTATTTAATTAATCTGCACAAATACCATAAACAACGAAGTAATTTTCAGGACATACATTGCATTCAAATTGTAATGGAGCTGATAGAATTATAGAAGCAGCGTCTTCTTTACTTATATTTTAAAAATTACTACAAACAATTGTATTTTAAACACTGATATAAATGTACACACTTGTGTAGGAAATAATATGAGATTGATATGACTTTGACATATTATTGAATCCCAATATTTGTGAATTTGAAAGGTTAAATACATTTATATCATAAGTAGCATTGAATACTAAAGCGGATGAATGAACACCACTAAATCTGTACTATATGGATGAATTTTATATCATTACAGTTGACACAGATTGTAATATTAAACTTGATAAAATTTGTCCAGATGCAATAAATACTAAAACAGAGTCTTATACATAAATACCACACTTAAAACAAATTAACGCAGCAGTGTTGGTTTTAAAATTAATTGAAATGTTGATTAATGAACTAAAAATTTATTGGAGCTCTTATGTAAACCCAAACACAGCAAAATTATTATCATTATTGATTACACTTGTGATACTTAATTTTTATATTGTTTCAGTGTTTAAAAATACATTGAGCTACTTATTAGTTTATTGTAATGGCATGGAAATATTGTTATATAGTAATTATGTATTAATTTATTTACCTTTCCAACAATATTAATATTGTTAACTGTTAAGAAGTATTTAATTACTGCACAATGTAGATGGAGTATTATCTATTAATCTGTTAATTATTAATATAGAAGAAATTATATTCATTATTTATGTTTATATACTGGGGTCACCAGAACTAGTTGATCAGAGGGTTATCTGGTGTTTAAATATGAGATTTATGTATTTTCATATTATATAATGAACAGTATCACTTCCAAGTACCAGTAACTTCATTTATTTTTTATAAAATCACTTCATATAAAAAAGCGGCTACTAACCCAATGAATAATATGGGAAGATATACTACTTCACCGAGGTTATCCACTATTAGCAGAATAGAGTGGGGTCGAGAATACTTTATGGTTGATATTGAACTAAATTGCTCATGATTCATCTCTAAACTAAATTTTGCAAATTATAATTACGCAGAAGTCTATCTTGTAACTCTGAATGGTGCCAACCAAAACAATTCCAAAAAGTTTCCCGTAAATAAATTTACATGATAAGTTACGAACTTGGAATAAGAAAAGATGAATGCCGATTATCAGCTAGCATATTGAGTTGAATTGATTTCATTTGGCCTGAATCGAACACTTTTCAAGACTTTATTGTTCAATATTTTGGAAACTTCGGACTTTTATTCCTTTGAACGTCACTTTTCAAAGTATCGGAAATATAATATATCAGTTTTACTCACAGTTATAAATACTCATAAGCTCGCGTTTCCCCCTCATAAAAAGCTTCTAGCTCGCACAAAAAATTGTCTATAAAAAGCCTTTTTGCTTAAGACTTGATTAATATACTATTGTATTAATATTATAACTTGATATAACTTTTTTAATTAAATAATTTTACCAAATACACATACTCATTCATTTTGCACTAGTTAGTAATATCTTGTATTAAGGAGATCACTAAATTGTAAACATTTACCATGATTATGAATTAAAATTCTTAAATTCAGACACTTTACATAGTTTAAAATATATCATTTAATAATATTTAGATGAATATGAAAATTCTTCACGTAATATCAACTAATGAATTACATTTCGCGTGAGCTGGTTAATTTGTTTATCCCAGAAAACCACAGGTGCCGCTTGATTTCTTGGCGCGCATTATTTTTAGGTGAACTTGATTAATTCGCGTTAACCACAGTTGGAACAACCGCCCTCTTTCGTAGTCCAACAAACAATTTATGCAAGTTCATAACACCTGCTCGGTGCACTAATCTTGATAGTAAACAGGGCGCCGGTATGTGCGCGAAAATGAAGTAATGGAACAACGCAGATCAAAGCAGCAGTGTTATTGTTAATAATATACTGCAATAGCACAATTTCAAAAGAGTGTATTCAAATCAAATTGTCACATGACGATTTGCTAATATTCTGATGGCTTCCTGGGTTTTTTCGTTGCCTTGTTGAGAGCGTATGCGACTTTATGAATCCTTGAAATATTTAAATCTTGAATCCGCCGCTATAAACCAAAAAATTAACATGAAAAGCGCCCTGTTAATATTTCGGTTTCTACCTAAAGTGACCACAGTGGGTGTTGATAATATAGAAACGATAATAGCTAGACAATATCCAGATAATAAATACGATATTACCCCTAAATTTTCAATTACGCAACATCCTATTTAAACTTAGATATACCTCAGCTGCTTCTTAGTTGTATCTTGTATTAAGGAGATCACTAAATTGTAAACATTTACCATGATTATGAATTAAAATTCTTAAATTCAGACACTTTACATAGTTTAAAATATATCATTTAATAATATTTAGATGAATATGAAAATGCTTCACGTAATATCAACTAATGAATTACATTTCGCGTGAGCTGGTTAATTTGTTTATCCCAGAAAACCACAGGTGCCGCTTGATTTCTTGGCGCGCATTATTTTTAGGTGAACTTGATTAATTCGCGTTAACCACAGTTGGAACAACCGCCCTCTTTCGTAGTCCAACAAACAATTTATGCAAGTTCATAACACCTGCTCGGTGCACTAATCTTGATAGTAAACAGGGCACCGGTATGTGCGCGAAAATGAAGTAATGGAACAACGCAGATCAAAGCAGCAGTGTTATTGTTAATAATATACTGCAATAGCACAATTTCAAAAGAGTGTATTCAAATCAAATTGTCACATGACGATTTGCTAATATTCTGATGGCTTCCTGGGTTTTTTCGTTGCCTTGTTGAGAGCGTATGCGACTTTATGAATCCTTGAAATATTTAAATCTTGAATCCGCCGCTATAAACCAAAAAATTAACATGAAAAGCGCCCTGTTAATATTTCGGTTTCTACCTAAAGTGACCACAGTGGGTGTTGATAATATAGAAACGATAATAGCTAGACAATATCCAGATAATAAATACGATATTACCCCTAAATTTTCAATTACGCAACATCCTATTTAAACTTAGATATACCTCAGCTGCTTCTTAGTTGTAATTGTAACACATAATAGAAACAATGATTGTCTTATGCCAATGATTGTCAAAAGAGTTCTTATTGTCTATTGCTGTGATGTCTATATCTGGAACCTAATTTATCCAGCATATCATTGTGGATAATTAAGAATTACAAATTGATAAATATATTAATTAATATTTAGGTATTTATAATATTTTATAATATTTCATTCAATTTTCCACTCCCAATGAACTCTCGTCTGTTTCGTGTGTCGACGTAGGCGGTGTCTCCGTAATTGAATGCATTTTTCCTGTAGGTGTTGGATACTGTGCGTCGTCACAAGAATGGTCCGTTATTTTTCGAGTAGGTGGATCCGATTTCTTAGCTTTTGCCTACTTATTTTGATTACATAAAGCGTCCGTTGTGTTTCACGTAGGTGCGTTTTAATTTGTCTTCTGGTTATTATTCTTTCGTGTATGAGTTTTTGAGGGACGTGCGCCTAGTTTTCGACAACTGCCGAATTTTCTGGACGAACGAGAACAACAAGGACTTCGTGAAGGCCGCTGACGAGGTCGAGGGGTAATTCTTGATCCTATTGGAGCGGAAAATTAAAGTGGACAGCGCGGAACTTGCCGAAATAAGCAACTACTAATTTAAGAACGTTTTCGTTCAGAAGAAAATGCAACTAAGTAATATAACAAAACAGTTCAACGAACTCTCGTTTAAGGGGCAATAAGTTGTGATTTCGTTTTTGGAGCGGGAAGGAATACGCGAGTTTCAGTTCGGGCCGAAGTAATTCGGAGTGTTCAAGTAATTTTAACGGCTCGTGGCCGTCGTCGGGGCCGAGAAGTGAAAAAGAACTCTTTTGTTTTTAACGTTTAACAGAACTGTTATAGTATTTTTGTGGTCAAAAATAATGAAATTGTTGCCAAAAACACCATACATAATTGTTGCAATATTAATTAGCACTATTACAACAATTTATTACATATCCCACTCACTTAACTTTCATTTTATATACATAATAATAATTATTATTACATTATTAACACAAATTTCATTTATAATTAAATTTTGGCTAAATGATTAACGTTTATCAATAAATCGTCATCAGTAAAGTTTAATTTTTATCATAACTTTATATATTCACTGAATTGAAGCCAATTTATTTTGTAATTTTGTACATTTTTGTTAATTGAAATCTACCTTTAAAGTAACTGCAAACCCCAATAAAATAGTGAGTTAAATCATTGTAAATCATAGTAAATTTTACTTTTAATGCTATTTCAAAACAGAATAATTTTAATGGCTAAAAAACAAAGATATGAATATAGAAACCACTACCTTACAATATAGATGCTCACAAATCAAACTTGTCCTAAGCAGCCGCGCCAAGTTATTATTTGAGTTTTTTACTTTCTTGGATTCTTGGTTTAATTTTGGCGATAATAAACGGAATCGAGAGCATTAAAACACATATAACAATAGCTGCAATACCCAGATAAATTACCATATTTTACGCTTTTTACTTGAAAACAGTTAGATCATTTCTATAAAGAGGAGAGAAAGAAACCTGGTCGATAGTGTTTCCAGCGACTTTAAAGTATATGAATTAGAACAGTTAGTGAGCTGTAGTTTCTCTGGACATGTACTCAACTAAAAATGTGTGTTATTCAGCTGTAATAGGAATTGTCATCGTGTAATTGAAATCAAGTTAGTTGTAGTTGAAGAAGGTATTGTTTGCGTAGTGGATAGCTCTGGTGTACTCGGTGAAGTTCAGCATTACATCCACTTTCTAGTTCAACTTCAAAAAACAATTTTATGCACCAGTGTTTTAGTTAATTTCGATGGTGATTGAGTCAGAGCTCAAAAACGCAGACGCGTTGTTGAAGCAGGAGTCGTATACTTTCCCCACCTTCTGGCTCACCGCGTAGACCATTTAGCTGCCCTTGTAGAACTTAATGTAGATGTTCATGTTGTAGTTCGGGTCTTACATGTTGATGAATCTGTCGACGTTAGAAATGCAATCCGTTTCTTAAACCATGTCGCAGGTAACTTGGATTTTCATACTCACGAACCCATATACGGCAACGGGTGAAGTCAACGTCATCGGCGCAGCTCTCTCGACAACCGCTTGGGACTTGTTAACGAAAGGTTGAGCAAGTCGAAGATCAGTTGGAATCGTGCTCGAATATGCGTAAACTTATGGAACAAACCCATCGCACTAAGTTGCGTTGAAAATCAAGTAATTATAGTACATCGAGAGTGGAATAGGACCGAACGGTGTAGCAACTGGGTTGTTGTTTACAACCATATCAAAGTAAAAAGTCCCCTTCTGCACTTAAACGTCGACACTAACAAATGCGCCTGGGAAAGACGCGAACTAAAACGTAGAGGCTTGAATAACAGCCATGATTGGGACGCCAGTGTCTGCGAAATTGAGTTGAAGCTGAATATACTGGAACCCGATATCAATCGGTTTGCGGCCGATGTCAGCTATCGCTATTGTGTACTTATTTGGCGCGTTCGCTTCTGGCGGAGTTGTCGCGGATAACAAGCTGGTGCCAACGACGAGTTTTTCGAATCGTTCTATTTCGCCGGTTTCGTAGACGATGAAGAAATCAGCTGAAATTAAATTCTTGAGCTTGGTTGGGTCGGCTGAGACAAGTTGTGGGCAGCTTCCAGATGGAGTGGTGGTTATGACAATTGCGCTGAAATCTATGATTGCGGCCGCATTCGAGAAGCAGTTTACCTGAAGGCCTCTTTCTGTTTGAACGGCGCCCATTACGATTCTCGTGAAGTGAATCGCGGACTCCATGGTGACGATGACCTGGTCGGAAGAGAAGTACGTGTCGTCGGCGCATTGAGTGCACGGGATGCTGATTCCGACCGTGCTGGCGTAGTTGAAGTCGTAGATGATCACCGAGTTCGGAATGAAGTTGTTGCTGCCGTCCACGAGCTGGGTCGCGAAAACGGTGATGTTCATTCCTCTCGGAAACTGGTTGCAGTCACTCTTCTGGGTCGGGACGAGGTAGATTCTGAAGGAACGCTGGCCGTTCAGAGATACAAAGCGGATGTTTGTGGCCGCGGTGTAGCAGTCGACGATTTCGGCTTTGTCGGTTATGAGGATGTCAAGCAAAACGAGTTATGTGATGAACATATTATGAAGTGAAATAAGAATTGTACAATATCACTGTTAATGAGAATTAAACACCATATGTATTTTTGTGGTTATTAGATGTCTTTATCGACATCTTAAGAATTTAATATTAGTATTAATTCGAATATACTATTAATAGTTAATCTTTCAAACAGATTATACTTTAATGATTTTGAGAATGGATTTGAAATTAATTTAACATATGAAGAACCTCACAATCGAATATTCAAATACACAAAGAAAATAATAGCTCTTCATCAATAACACTATAACAAACATATAATACATAAGTAATAATACATACAACAATATGCTATTTATAAGGGGTAGGTATTTGTAGTACTTCAATTAAAAATTTATTAAAATTATAAATTGTTCATAAACTGTCTTCAAGTTGGTCAATATAGAGCTGGACAGTCTTCATCTGAGCATTTTTGTTTCTGGATATCTACAATTACAATATATTTCTTACGTTATATTAAGAAAAACATAGCAAGAGCATAACGATAATGATTATAAACACAACCCATATAATCCCATAGGTGATGTCTACGTTTCCTTAATTTTCATAGTATTCTTGAGATGATTGTGGTATCGTGTCAATATAGCTATGATAGACAACGAATTCGGCATATCCGAGGTTTCTATTGTTGCAAAGATACTTTGGTGATCATCAATGGAATTCAAAACAGCTTTTACCTAACCATATGCAGACCATCAAAGTAATTAAACATCAAAGTATGTTTAAATGCAATATTTTCGAACTCATGTATAAAAACCAAATTTGTTTAAATAGGGTGTGTAAATTTGTAATAAAAGTTGTGGTGAATGGTAATACTAACTAATTCCGATTTAACTATTCGAACAGCGATTGAAATAGTGAACCGCGAGATAAGCAAATAGGCTACTCCATGTGTAGTAAATATTATTATTGTAAATAGTATACACATATATATAGTATACACATATACTACAATATTTTTCATGTGCAGCTATAGTATAGTGGTGAGTATTTTCGCCTGTCACGTGAGAGACCCGGGTTCAATTCCCGGTAGCTGCGCATTTTTCTTTATTTATTCATTCATAATAAATCTTTGAATCAACAATTAACAAACATGTGTAAATCAACAACATTAACATCATGTGCATCATACATAATTTTTGATGAATTTTTAATGAATTTTAAAAATGATATATCTACCAAACTGCCTTTAATTACATATTGTAAATACTGAATTTCATTTTGTGTATTAGAATTCGGAAGTAGAAAACAGAAGTTCGACTGAAAGGTTATATTAAGTATTGAAGCTTATAATAAGTTAGAATCATTACAATATTTTGATTCTTGAATCACTAATATGTTGCATATCTATAAATAGCTTTGTATAAAAATGATGCCAAATTTTTTAATTATTTGCTATATTCCAAGTTATTCAAGTATTGATCTATTTTAGTTTCACTTCATAATATGTTCATCACATAACTCGTTTTGCTTGACATCCTCATAACCGACAAAGCCGAAATCGTCGACTGCTACACCGCGGCCACAAACATCCGCTTTGTATCTCTGAACGGCCAGCGTTCCTTCAGAATCTACCTCGTCCCGACCCAGAAGAGTGACTGCAACCAGTTTCCGAGAGGAATGAACATCACCGTTTTCGCGACCCAGCTCGTGGACGGCAGCAACAACTTCATTCCGAACTCGGTGATCATCTACGACTTCAACTACGCCAGCACGGTCGGAATCAGCATCCCGTGCACTCAATGCGCCGACGACACGTACTTCTCTTCCGACCAGGTCATCGTCACCATGGAGTCCGCGATTCACTTCACGAGAATCGTAATGGGCGCCGTTCAAACAGAAAGAGGCCTTCAGGTAAACTGCTTCTCGAATGCGGCCGCAATCATAGATTTCAGCGCAATTGTCATAACCACCACTCCATCTGGAAGCTGCCCACAACTTGTCTCAGCCGACCCAACCAAGCTCAAGAATTTAATTTCAGCTGATTTCTTCATCGTCTACGAAACCGGCGAAATAGAACGATTCGAAAAACTCGTCGTTGGCACCAGCTTGTTATCCGCGACAACTCCGCCAGAAGCGAACGCGCCAAATAAGTACACAATAGCGATAGCTGACATCGGCCGCAAACCGATTGATATCGGGTTCCAGTATATTCAGCTTCAACTCAATTTCGCAGACACTGGCGTCCCAATCATGGCTGTTATTCAAGCCTCTACGTTTTAGTTCGCGTCTTTCCCAGGCGCATTTGTTAGTGTCGACGTTTAAGTGCAGAAGGGGACTTTTTACTTTGATATGGTTGTAAACAACAACCCAGTTGCTACACCGTTCGGTCCTATTCCACTCTCGATGTACTATAATTACTTGATTTTCAACGCAACTTAGTGCGATGGGTTTGTTCCATAAGTTTACGCATATTCGAGCACGATTCCAACTGATCTTCGACTTGCTCAACCTTTCGTTAACAAGTCCCAAGCGGTTGTCGAGAGAGCTGCGCCGATGACGTTGACTTCACCCGTTGCCGTATATGGGTTCGTGAGTATGAAAATCCAAGTTACCTGCGACATGGTTTAAGAAACGGATTGCATTTCTAACGTCGACAGATTCATCAACATGTAAGACCCGAACTACAACATGAACATCTACATTAAGTTCTACAAGGGCAGCTAAATGGTCTACGCGGTGAGCCAGAAGGTGGGGAAAGTATACGACTCCTGCTTCAACAACGCGTCTGCGTTTTTGAGCTCTGACTCAATCACCATCGAAATTAACTAAAACACTGGTGCATAAAATTGTTTTTTGAAGTTGAACTAGAAAGTGGATGTAATGCTGAACTTCACCGAGTACACCAGAGCTATCCACTACGCAAACAATACCTTCTTCAACTACAACTAACTTGATTTCAATTACACGATGACAATTCCTATTACAGCTGAATAACACACATTTTTAGTTGAGTACATGTCCAGAGAAACTACAGCTCACTAACTGTTCCAGTTCCTTTACTTTAAAGCTGGAGGGAAAACGGTGGATTAAGTTTCATTTTCTCCGTTTTACAGGAACGATTTAACCGCTTTCAAGAGGAACGCCCAAAATGCGATTATTTACATTGGAGTGGTAAGTGTTGGCATTTGCGCTCTGATGATGATTATCCCCTATATTAATAATAAGATAAAACATGTCATTCACAAAAGAAAGGAAATGAAGCAGAAAATTACAGCTGTACAGGATAAGTTCGATTTGTGAGCGAATATAACCATTAATTGTATAGCCTCATTGATATGCAACTATAACTAACATGCAAATACATGCAAATATAATTATTTAGCAAAGTAATTATTTAAACCTTTTTAATCCAAATTATTATTATTTTTACGAGTGGGATATATATAATTGAGTATTTTAAAAATTTACTATGTTAACTATCAGTAAATAATGCTAAATTCTACATATAATGTGCATATTATTGCTGTAATTCATTAAAATAATCAATGCACTTTAACATTTTAATATTTATTGTAAATCGAATTATAATAGATTTTTAGAGGCGATATAATTATTGTAGTTTATATTATTGTGTATCAATTTATGTGAACCACTTCTAATATGACCTAACCAAACTTTTATATTCCGAAGGTTCTAAGTTCACTAAAATCTTTTCATATACCATAAGTTGAAACGAATCCTTCGGGAAAACCAGTAATTAAAGTAAGTGAATTAAAATTAAAGAATTATGTGGATATAGATGTTGATGATGAAAATTTTTCTGATGACTTTGGTGTTATTAACCCAGAGGTTTAGTTTAGAATGTAAATAGCCAATAAAAAACTTGAAATGTTTGAAATGTTAGAGTCAATTGAAATTTTATATTAAGCTATGGACTAATTAGAATAAAACATGGATAGACTATCTCGGAACAATGAGAAACTGAAGGATTATTTATTAGACGAAAACGATGATGACGATGTTGAAGTATGAAATTTTATACTCTAGTTTTTGTTAAATAACATATTATTGTTCTAATTTACTAGTTTATCAAGTGATAATTATATATTTCCACTTCAATTGATGTAAATATACGCGTAAACTATCGTAGAAGGTGGTGCAGTATTACAGGCGATGACTGGAAAATTATCTGATGATCCTGAAGAAGTAAATTTAAATTTAATTGTGGTGAAGGCGATGTCGATTGACATATTCAGCATGAATGGCGCCGAGTACGTATTGTCAACGTAAATTTCGATAAATAAGGCTATTGATATGTGCTGTGTGATTCCGCGCGACAGATAATCTTTTTAGTCTGATTTATTGTTCGTAGTGTCCACTTCTCTTGATATAACATTAATTTAGTTTTATGGTCCGTGCGCTGCCCTGCGCTACCAGACCATAAAGCAATTTAATCTGCTCGAGCTATTGAAGTGCGATTCCCGTTTCCAAATCCCTTTTTAAAAGAAGGTGTAGCCTAACATTGTGTGCATGAATATATCAGAGAAAACGCGTGCGATTGTTCTAACTTATTAGGAAACGCCCTCACTATTTTAATAATTGTGTTTCGTCTCCATATATTTGTCCGAGGATCCCTAGTTCAACATCGGCATGGTTAAAAATGCAAATAACATTCAAGGACTAATCACTGCAATAACAATTCACGAACCACTGGACAAGTTCTACAAGGGTGTTCGGATGCTCCCATAACTTGGACTGTTCGCGATGTACCTGAACAGATATTTCACGTTCGATTTGCAACTAACTGAGATCTTCACCGAATTCAAAGGAATCAGATTCGTTAACAGCGGAGTTGTTTTGAACGACGGACCGTTCATACTATAGAACATAGCGGATTTCGCAGTCATTCAGACATTCAGCTCTAAACCGTTCTTCCCACTTCTGATCGCATCCATTGAACGCATTCAGGTATGCTACGATTTCGATCGCATATGTTAATTCACGTTTTAAGATAAAGTACACCTAAGCCCGATGTCCAGACCACTCAGCATCTGCGAAACTGATAAAAACACATTTGTTATTACTTATGACGACGGAAACCTAGTACTGGCAGAATTTAATCCCGAAAAGAATGAACTAAGCGCAAAATTACTAGATCACCCGAAAATTGATGGAGTTAAACTACGCTTACCAACAACCACACAAATCGTAGCCATACCATACGAACACAAAAGTGGATCTAGAAAATTTGTTTACTTAGGTTCACAGTCTATCGATTCGTGTATTTTAGAATTAAACAAAGTTAAAATGCTCAGCATATTATAAGACAGATTCCAATAATGTATTGGAGCTGTATAAGATTTCTGTCTTCTTACTCACAACAGAGTGTATATCTCAACGAGCCATGGACGCGATGGAAGTATTTTATAAGGTAGACTTGGGTTCCAGATGAAAGGATTGTGCCAGGAATAAATTAATAAATCGTTTAAAAATACAGAAAATGAAGTTGATACCAGAATTCTTAACTGTTTTGAATTCTAAAATAATCAATATATTATTCTTAGCGGCGATTAAAAAAGTCAAATTTATGAATATAATTACAATAAACAATCTATTAAAGACATATCGAATGATGTTCAGTTCAAGTCATTCTTAAAAGAAAGATGGACAAAAGTATTTACTTTCAATAATACAGTTTTTAAAGCAACAAAAGAATTTGTAGAATGGAATGGATAATTAATTGTAATTTAATCCAAAGATATATGTCACGTGCATGACCATGTAGTTATATTAGGACCTAATAAAATAACAATATTTAAACTAGGTGAAAAGTTGGAAAGAGTATTTGAGTTTAACACAGTTTGTATTGCTATATGTTGTTATGTAATTAAAAACGAATTATTTTTAACAATTTGCTAAGAATAATGTATTACTATTGCTAAAATTAAAAATTCAGAAATGGAACTAATAAACAAAACTACAATACCTTTAAATATTCACTCGATTTCTTGCACTAATATGAATAATAATATTATATTCTGTGCTGCAGCAGATACCGACATATATTACTCAATCTTTGACAACAGTTCAAGTAAATAATTAACTTTCACATAACTACTTAAAAGATTCTGTAAACTTAATACATTTTAATATGATAATCACATTTTCATTTAATCATCACTATCAGTTTATAAATTGGAAATAAGCGAAGAAAAAGTTTATGTAATTCCCATTATTACAGATCCATTTAATCCAATTTTGGTAGCAGCACCCATTAAAAATATGAATCATTCAGAAGATAAATAATTAAATCAAGTTAATTAACGAGTATAACTAATACATTATCCAGTACCTTTACATAATACAAAAGAAGATACATTACTTAAATTTAATTTTGTTATTATTTCAGATGGTCCAGTTAAAACTAAAAATAAAATGGTACAGTACTAATTGGCATATAATGATAAAATAGTTGAAGATTCAGAATGTGAAATTAATGAACATTAAATTGCAGTATGTTAGGTAGATATGGCTCTAAAATATGCAATGAAAAGATATTTAATTAAACGCACACCAATAAAAATATAACATTGCACCGAATTAGATATATTGGGTATTTTAACTGAACAATATATAGGGAAATCGCAAATTAGATTTTACTCTGAAAATGCTAAAGAATTTCATAAAATTATATTGGAAAAAGCAGTTTGTACTGATTTAAAGTTTTTAGTCATTAAAAATAAAATGCACTTTGTGTACTCTTTGTTTTCAGTTTCAGATGTTTATGAACAACTAAAGCAAATGAACAGTCCAGCATTAAAAGATTTAGAATAGGCTCAACTAAGACCTCGTTTAATTGTTACATTAGTAGATTTAGAGGGTGAAATTCCAATAATTGAATTAAAATAAATTGAATTCCCATCATCTTCACCGGTTTCTGTATTTGTTCAATTTAACAATAATATATTAGCATGTGTGGGAACTGAAATATTTGTAATGTCCGACTCATTTGAAATTTTGTAAAAATATTCTTTTAACTATTTAATAGAACATTTATTGGTTACTGAATAATCAATATTTTGTGTTAGAACAGGTTAGTTAATCAAATTGAATGATAAACTCTAAATAATACATGAAGAAAATAATTTTAAAGATATAAAGCTAATATAAAGTTTTGGTAACTACATAATAGCTTTATCATATGATAACACTGTGGCTGTATTTGATTCTGAATTAAATATGAAAGTTAAGATAGGATTAAATTAAAATGTCACATGTGCAAAAATGTAACACAATCAAGTTTTTATGGGAACTGATACCGGTTCTATTCTAGTATTTTCGCCACAAGATATTTCATTCCTAGAATTTTTATAGGCAGAAGTTGTGAACTAATTGGAAAATACAAACAGAAATATATTTTTAGGAAAAATGTTTAATGCCGTTGATGGGGATATTATTGGATTATACATGTTAATGAACATATCTGATTAAACCGCGATAGCTGCAAGACTTAACACAAGTAGAGAAACGATCTATCAAACATTACTAAAAGTTGGAATGGATATTGCAGAATGAGAAGTTATAAACAGTTCTGAAATTATTATCATAATATATAGTATTAAAATAATTTTTCGCTTCAAATTATGTTCGCTTGTTGTAAAGCATAAAATATGGAAGAAGATGATTACGTAAGTAACGATAGATAGTAATATCGTTAACCGGCCTCAAATTCGGAAAAGGTTTTAGAAGATATGTTTGACAGATAAAGAATTATTTGATAGTAGTGAACGGTTTGAGTATAAAATATTATCAGTAAATAAATACTATATTTTATGTGATTCATGTGTATTCACTCAAATTAGTTGATTTGCAGAAATAGCTCTTCAACAACTCCTTGTTGCAGAACTCCGCTGACGAGTCCGAGGTAAACTCTGGCTTCTCCGAAGTGG
Organism: Hexamita inflata; assembly: GCA_963988835.1. Lineage (NCBI taxonomy): Eukaryota > Fornicata > Diplomonadida > Hexamitidae > Hexamita > Hexamita inflata. The sequence goes on from CAXDID010001236.1 coordinate 1,211,986, forward strand.
TGTTTGAGCTTGAGGTCCAGGCATATTTTCGCGAAGTAAATGAGTGGTCTGTGGTCGTATTCGTCGAGTGAGTCTATGAGTTCTCTTACGAATTCAATATCGGCTTCTTTGCACAATAACGCGAAATAAGTCCAAAGTGATTCGTCGTTCGGGCTGATGTAAAGGCATTCCTTAACGAATTTCATTTCCTCTTCCTTCTATTGTTCAGTTCCGTCTTCCTGTAAGCACAAATAACGGTGGTAAAACGCTGAGTAGTTTGAGAAGTCCTCTTGAATTAAATGTTTTGTGTTTTCAAGGTCGTTTGGGAGTGTTTTTCTGTTGAACAGAAGGTGCGCCAGATACCTTCGATAGTTCCAGCAGTGGAAGTTCCGCCTGTCATTCTTCAGAATCTTCTCCATGAACAGGAGCTCGTTTTGGAGTGGGTCGGAACCCAGGGAGTGGAGGGACTTGACGAGGAACTTCCTGTACTCCCAGACGGTGTAGATCTTCGGATTTATAGAAAGGGCCTTCAAAACAAAACGGAGCTCCTAGTTTAGCAAATCTACAGTTATATTTTACTGAATTATCTTTACCCTGTAATTCCAGAGCGTATTGTCAAGAGGAGCAAGGAGCTGAGCTTGATTTAACTGCTCTAAATTAGATAAAGCGAAATCGCCAGCACGGTAAGAAGCAAGCAGTATTGAGTTCAAACCCAAATACTTCTCAGCCTGTTGCTTTTGCAGTTACAATTCCTAGGCATTCTGCTCACGCTTCTTCACACCATGCATTTGTGAAAGAAGTGGTGTCAATGATAATCTAATTTGCAAATATGGTATCAATATAATATTAGCTTGCTAAAACTTTTAACAGCCATTTTTTGACTTTTTAAGTGATATTAAGGATAATAATTAAAATATCTTCATATCATGCGTCAATTCCAATCAAGTCTTGGGAAGTCCCACTCTATGTCGTTGCAAGCAGTTCCTTCCTTCTTAATCAACTTGGAGCATTTCAAATCCATATCAACTTTGAGATCCTTCTTTGCGATCCAGTGCTTATATGGATTTCTATATCTATGAATCATATTATATTCGACTTTTTTGTCCTTGTCAAAAGTAAATTTGACAATAGCAAGACTTTCGTGTTCATAGTCTTTTTCAATTTTAGTGATTGTGCATTGTCCGTCTATTTGATCGAACTCACAGCCCATTCTAATAAATGGATTCATTCTAAGCATGGCATCAGTTGAATTAGAATTACCTGGTATAAAGGTTTTGTTCATTTTAGTTTCTCCTGTCATTCTAACCTATTCGAGTTGTTTTCTGTATTATTGTGGATCGGCTAACCATTCACGCTTAACTTTATCTAACATAGGAACATCATCAGAGAACATAGTCGGTTTAAAATTTTCAATTCTAACAGCCCAAGAAGTATTAGCAGTTGTGCGTTTCATAACTTCTGGGAATGTTAAATTTTATTTATTTGGATGCCAGTCAGGTGGCTCTTCATGCTTTTTCGAAAAATGTAAAACGAATACAAACATTCTCGAATAATGATGCAGTGGAGTGAAGATTTTATATGTTATAAAAATACAAATAAAAAAGACACTCAACTAACTTCACTCCAGATAAATGAAGTAATACTGTAATTTTATATGATCATAGTCTACAATAAACCAGTACAAAGTTTAAGGCGTAATATATTATGCGTCAGTAACATTTTACAAGATTTATGAGATCTTAGAAATATAATAATCACAGACTACTTCGAAGATAAAAATAGTAGTAAAACAACAGTATTTTATAGACATCGCTTAAGATTTAATAATCTAGTGGAACAAAGTATGTTTTGCAAAAAGGAATAACTTTTACAGATATTGATAAGATGAAGATAATCTATAATGCACAATAATTTAAGATTTCCAAGATTATTTTATTTAATATATTATAATAAACATTTCCAAAATCCACTCCCCAACCGCATTTTGCATGTCAGACACAGATCTTAAAAGAGCCGAATTCAGACGTTACCTTCAACGAACTGGTGTTGCGGATTCTATTACCAAGGCCTTTGTCGCACTTTATGAAGAATCCGAGAAACCAGCAAACGCCCTTGAGTACGTTGCTCAATTTTTAGGTTGTTCTGGTGAAGATAAAATCGCTCAATTGTAAACATAAATCGAAGCTCTTTAAAAAGAGAACGCTGAGTTGAAAGCTTAACTAGAAGCCAGAGTACGTGATGAATGAGGAGAATGTTATACTGATTTGTTGTTCCGCACTCAAAAAAGGTTAACAAAAGCGTTATTATTCATAATTATCCATAAAATATCATTTTGCGAGAAATCGTCTTATATATTTTTTTTGAAGGAGGCGCGTAAAATTAGGTTCAAGAATAAACATGAGCGTTATTATGACACGTGTATTATTTTACATATGCGCAACTAGCGTAATTGGATAGCGCACCTGACTACGGATCAGGGGGTTCCAGGTTCAAGTCCTGGGTTGTGCATATTTTTGCCTTTCTATTTTACTATACATTAAATGCCATTTCTGCGTGATTTATATATTATGTGTTATTGTGTTAATTGTCCCCACTTCAGATGCAGTTACTAATTTTGTCTCGTTAGGCCTGTTTCGATCATTTTAGCCTGGAGCCTACTTCTAAGGGTACTTTTTTGGCTTTCCGTCTGACTTTGTACCCGACATCGTAAGCGTGCGCGTTGAACAGCTCTCGCGAGCGAATTGGCTTGTACGTTACGTATGGGAACATGACGCGTATATTCTGGTCTTATTACAGGCTGAATTAGTCTCAGCTTTATATTGATCTCGACTGCTCAATTACAATTCCGAGTGATCAGCGCGAGTGCAACAAGCAACTTAAAACCTCTTTCGACTCGGCCTTCGTGTACATTGACGCTGTTGATGAAACCATTTATGAACCAGAAGATTGGAAGCAGTGGACGGTCGTTTTCGCCGTCGTCGTCTCTCTGTTCTCGGTCGGAATCGTTGGAATCGCCGTTGCCGCGTTCGTGATTTGCGCGAAGAAGCGGAAACCACTCGTTCTGGACCTTGACAGCAGCGCGGACGGTTTGTGAGGAATTTTGGTTTTGGATTATTTATAAATACTTGTAAGAAAAACATTACCGTAAATTACGTCACCCTTTTTCTCTGATCTAAATACTAGAAAGTAAATTAAACTCAGATTAATCATTTATTAGATGTTAAAGTGTCATTATTGTAATATAAATAATTGAATTTCTCTTTCATCTTATTCTTTCTTTGTAAATAAATGTTCTTGAAATGTTCCCTGTGAATAACATGACTCGTGAATTGTATCTTTATAAGTAAACAAATAGACAATTATAGGATCTCAATATTATTAAATAGTCGTATCTTCCGATTTGGATTATGACACACAATCATTCAATCACATTAATTCTATTTAAATGACTAAGTAAGAACGATTTGTTGATCATGATATTTGTTATTCATTTTGAAAATTATTAAAATATCAACCACACTACAATATATTACTAGCCTACTGTTAAATACTATTCTCCTTGATTTGAATTAAATGATAATAAATATTTTCAACTGTAACTCCAACAACATAAAATTTTACACTAACTTAAATATGCGTCATACCAAGAAAATAACTCGATTTCTGAAACTGTTTATACAAAAAATCAATCACTCCCAATCAAACTCAATCAAATGTGGTAAAATGCTTATTTCGAATACTCAGACATGGCTCCTCTACACTTATCAGAGATGTCAGAAGACTATAGCGGTGAGACAGCAGCAAGTAATAACATATGCTCTGTTTAAATGCACCAAGATTTTTCAGCATCTGCTGATTCACATGTTAAAACTTTAGAGACACCGTATCACATATACAACGGTTAGATTTTTGTACCAATGAGCTTCGTAATGTAGAACAAAGCAGATATTAAAATAAGATGCTAAGAACTAGCCAGACTTAACTAAGCCCCTCAAATAAAAGAGGAAGCTAAGCAGAGATTTAAGTGGGATAACAAACTTTCTGGTATTTTCGCTCAGATAGTGACAGAACTCGGTATCAAAACTGTTAAACCAAAGCAAATTGAAGAAGTGTTTCCAAGAAAATACAATATGACAGCATCAATGTTGGGATCTCATCTCCAGAAGTACAAGCTAAAGCTCCAGAAAACATATTAACTGAACAGCTTGCTTGATATCCAGAACTGGATGTGTATCAGCTATGATAATGCAGAAGTGCAAAAAGTAGCTGATGCGTGGAAGCGTTCTCTAGGTAGAATGTGAGTTTTATTATGTTTCTCAGATTTTAATATCAGAGACAATAGTGAGGGGGAGTTTATTTCATTTTTTATCACAAATAACGCCACATATCATCAATACACAGGAAACAATAAGACGTCTGACAACAATACGATAATTTATACTATGAAAATTAATGAGATAAATCAAAGGCTACACATTCAAAATCAAAAATCAGAATATTTAGTGTGGTGAAGTGGGAAATATGTATATTGCGTATTTATTGGCTAAAATTATAGATCAACATTTGAAAGTCTGTCATTCATAAAATAGATTAAATTTATCTAAGTACAAAAATATTCGTCCCTAAATCAACATTAAGCTGGCCTATATCAGTTCTATGTTGGTTTCTTTATTTTACTTATATTTAAAATCCACTATGTCAAATTATTAAGTAATATTATGTAATATTTATATTAGTGAAAACAGTTTAAAATTGCTGTATAATCCAAAAGTGCAAAATATCATTCCAGATTCTTAGGCAAATATTCATAATTGCATATTAATGGAGGAGAATGTATTTTAGCAATACTTATAAAATATATAGTTGTAAACTAAAATGATATAACATTGCCAACACAGTCGTAAAATATAATGTATAGATACTATATAATGCATAGAATCAATCTGTAGTATTCAAAGCTGTTTTGTTCAAATTTGATGAAAACCACGCCATACATTGCGCGATCGACTGCATAGCGGTTCTACACAGCATTTTCACCCCCTTGTTGGGCAATATGGACTTGTGAACGTGAGTTACGGCGGTGCTTGCTCAAATCTTCATTTTCGCAATACGTTGTAACTTCATTGGAGGACGGAGTGGAATTTCACATTATCGTGTTTACATTATATTACTTTAACAAACTATTATGTCCGCTCCAATCGCATGCGTCAGATCCCGAAGCGCCTGCAGGAGCAGCGCCTGCTCGCGATCACCTTCCAGAACGCGGCCAAGTTCGCGGGGAAGCCGATTCCGGTGCAGGAGATCGTTTTTGATCTTAAGCCTTAAATCAACAAAAACAACAATATATCAAAATTTCATTTACAATTTTCGTTATATCCCACTAAATATTGCTGTGTTTTATGTATGATACATTAATTACTATAAATTACACGATTTAATCAATCAAAAACGATCAATCATAAAATTGATCAATCAATCATTGTCGAACTTCAAATGTGAAGTAATAATCTCAGCATCAGTGTGTATGTTTCATTCATTAACTTTGCAGTTATCCACACCATAATCAAACAAAAGAAGTTAAAAATACTAAAATTCTCTTGGATTCTCTAAACGATTTCATAAATATAAATAAAGCGTACATCTTGCGAATACTATTAAAACTAATAATAAGTAACTAATAATTATAACTAATAATAAGTAATACTATTAGTTATAATACATTTTAGTTATTAGTTTTAGTTATTTATGATACATTAAGAATCAAAAATAACTAGTTCCAATTAGTCCTTCACACTTACTAACTGATATGTGTAGCAATGGGCTTATTTTCAAATTCATTCAAATCAAATGAATGTGTTCTATTTCTTACGATCATTCTCTTACTTACCTTGTACCAAAACGACAATAATCTTAATCTTCAACCAAATCACTTGTATTAAACGCTCACTTAACTAATGTTATTAACAATCATTATTATCAATTCAACTTTTATGATAATTGAAATATCAATCATTTTCCAATCAATCTTTCATCATTAATCAATTAAAATAAAATCGTATATTGATTATGATCAATGATTAAACTCAATATTGGCTACTGAAAACTCTGATACTGAAAAATACACTAAATTATAGGTGAAGAATAATAACTTATATATTTCATTATCTTTAAATTAAGAGTATAAATTACAAATATTAATGTAAATTCATCACAATTTCTAAGATTGTGGCATTTGCAAAGTTTGTTGTATTTTTATTACAATTAATGAAAATAACTCGATTTCTGAAACTGTTTATACAAAAAATCAATCACTCCCAATCAAACTCAATCAAATGTGGTAAAATGCTTATTTCGAATACTCAGACATGGCTCCTCTACACTTATCAGAGATGTCAGAAGACTATAGCGGTGAGACAGCAGCAAGTAATAACATATGCTCTGTTTAAATGCACCAAGATTTTTCAGCATCTGCTGATTCACATGTTAAAACTTTAGAGACACCGTATCACATATACAACGGTTAGATTTTTGTACCAATGAGCTTCGTAATGTAGAACAAAGCAGATATTAAAATAAGATGCTAAGAACTAGCCAGACTTAACTAAGCCCCTCAAATAAAAGAGGAAGCTAAGCAGAGATTTAAGTGGGATAACAAACTTTCTGGTATTTTCGCTCAGATAGTGACAGAACTCGGTATCAAAACTGTTAAACCAAAGCAAATTGAAGAAGTGTTTCCAAGAAAATACAATATGACAGCATCAATGTTGGGATCTCATCTCCAGAAGTACAAGCTAAAGCTCCAGAAAACATATTAACTGAACAGCTTGCTTGATATCCAGAACTGGATGTGTATCAGCTATGATAATGCAGAAGTGCAAAAAGTAGCTGATGCGTGGAAGCGTTCTCTAGGTAGAATGTGAGTTTTATTATGTTTCTCAGATTTTAATATCAGAGACAATAGTGAGGGGGAGTTTATTTCATTTTTTATCACAAATAACGCCACATATCATCAATACACAGGAAACAATAAGACGTCTGACAACAATACGATAATTTATACTATGAAAATTAATGAGATAAATCAAAGGCTACACATTCAAAATCAAAAATCAGAATATTTAGTGTGGTGAAGTGGGAAATATGTATATTGCGTATTTATTGGCTAAAATTATAGATCAACATTTGAAAGTCTGTCATTCATAAAATAGATTAAATTTATCTAAGTACAAAAATATTCGTCCCTAAATCAACATTAAGCTGGCCTATATCAGTTCTATGTTGGTTTCTTTATTTTACTTATATTTAAAATCCACTATGTCAAATTATTAAGTAATATTATGTAATATTTATATTAGTGAAAACAGTTTAAAATTGCTGTATAATCCAAAAGTGCAAAATATCATTCCAGATTCTTAGGCAAATATTCATAATTGCATATTAATGGAGGAGAATGTATTTTAGCAATACTTATAAAATATATAGTTGTAAACTAAAATGATATAACATTGCCAACACAGTCGTAAAATATAATGTATAGATACTATATAATGCATAGAATCAATCTGTAGTATTCAAAGCTGTTTTGTTCAAATTTGATGAAAACCACGCCATACATTGCGCGATCGACTGCATAGCGGTTCTACACAGCATTTTCACCCCCTTGTTGGGCAATATGGACTTGTGAACGTGAGTTACGGCGGTGCTTGCTCAAATCTTCATTTTCGCAATACGTTGTAACTTCATTGGAGGACGGAGTGGAATTTCACATTATCGTGTTTACATTATATTACTTTAACAAACTATTATGTCCGCTCCAATCGCATGCGTCAGATCCCGAAGCGCCTGCAGGAGCAGCGCCTGCTCGCGATCACCTTCCAGAACGCGGCCAAGTTCGCGGGGAAGCCGATTCCGGTTTAAGAAATAGTTTTTGATGCGAAGGCTTCGAAGCAAGTTGAGTAGAATCATTCTGGGTTGCATTATTTGGTGTAGAAGGCCTTTACGGATTACATTTCAGTTCAGGATTAGTTGTTCAAATCATTTTAGCTGAAGAGTTCGGAGTTCGGCGTTCAAATCAAAGAACTGAATTAAAAACTGATTCGGATTCAGAACGAGAACTTCAAATTGAAGCAGAAAATGGTTGAAATGGAATCAATTGGAATATTTAAAATCAGCGACGAAATTAAGGAGCGGAAAACTAAAATCGAATTCGAACTGAACAGGCTGAAAGAACTTGTAAATGAGAAGTGAAAGAGTTTGGTTTCAAATTCCTATAACGAACGGGTATATAAATATTAAAAAGTATTTAAAGGATTTCATCCTATTTCATCCTATTTCTGTGTATAGATATGTATTTGCCTGGTACCCCGTAATGTTAGTTGTCTACCCTAGATAAATCGATTAACATTAATATTTAATAATATTCATATTTAATCTCAATATCACTTCAAAATAAACAAGAGTTCATATCTTCTCACTCGATTTTATTTTAACATTATGGTGCGTTTGCGATTCAAATGGCTGAAAGATACTTCTTCAAAAGATCAATAGTCTGATTTTCGTCTGTACTATCATTTGTACTACTTTTCGTCATGCATTGTAATTAGTTCAATATCTTAGATTCAGTAGGAATATTTTTCCTTTCAACTAGCGGTTATTTACTCTATTTAGGAGTATCAGATTTTCGATGCAAATTATAATACTGGCTTCTTACCTAATTATACGTTCTATTCATTTCCAAAGCTATTTACCTGAAGTCTTTATGATATTGCTTTACTAAATCTACGAATTAATCTATGTCTTCATTTGTCCAAGATTGCATTTGTTTCATAATTATTATGTTTGATGTGGATAATAATTTAGTATGATTCAATGTACCAATAGTATATAACAATTACACAAGGAATTACACTACTATTTTGTAATTCCATAATTGTTTGTGATAATATTTAGGATATATTTGTAAAGTAATGCAAGAAATTAATCTATAATTTTGATTTGATTCGGTTAACTTAATACGCAGAAATGTGTAGATTCGGTGATATTTATCCCATTCTGTGCCACAGAATCTGTGGTGTTTATAACCAGTTTATAAAAATATAATTGTCTGTGTTGAATTGTCTGTGGTTGTATTGACGTAATTTTCGGTGTGATGTCTTAATTGTAGGTCTATAAGAACACATACATATTCTTCTTTAACCAAACGTCTCAGCGTTATCGTCAAACCTCCGCACAGAATCTCTAAACTCTTCCGAACTAATTATTGGAGTTATTCTAGCCTTACAATAGATAACGATAAATTCTTGAATTTCTAGTTAGTTTCACATATTAAAGTACCTGTATTAACTAATTGACGCAATTCTTATAATATAAATAAATAAATATAAATGGAAACTATTTTGAGAACAAGCGTTCATTCACCATCTCACTCCATCTCTTTCTAAATAGCGGCAATAACTCCTTCCATTTCTTTTACCACTTCTCGGGCTTCGTTTATTTCGTCGAATTTACTCACCGTTTTCATCAGTTCGGCTCTTTTTTCGTCGTTAAGAGCCGAATAAACGCGTTAAAACATTAGAAAGTCGTTTTACTGCTGAATTTTCCTTTACGTTTCCTCTTTCTCGCGCTGGATAAGTAATTGATCGAAAGTTGATGAGGAAACGACGTAGTCGGTGCTGGGAGCCTCGCGCATGAGCTGCGCGGCGATGTCCTCGAAATTTTGACCGGCGAGCTCGGGCTCCTCCACTTTGAAAGTTAAATAGCCGTTTTCGTCGTAAAGATCACACATTGGATGGAGTGGGAAAATGTGGTTTTGTATGTATTTGTTAAAATGAGCATATTTTGCATTTTTCGTTTCTTTTTCAGAATCGTTTCCTAAAAAAGAAACCTAAGTTACCACACATATAATAATCCATTATATAAGGCAATTTATATAGACATACACCAAATAATTTACTATGTGATAGTTTCATATTTTGTGTTCAATTAAATTTGTAAATTGAAAAACGTAATAGTTTATTTCTATTATTTTAAAATACTAAACGATTATTTAATTAATAATATAAATATTTATTTGTTGATAATTCCACATCAAATGCAAGTACCGCATAAATCTAAATCAAGGCTAGATATTGAAATAAAACCAAATAATTCTGTTTATGAATTACTCAAAAAACAATCTAATACTCTATAGAAAAAATAAGAGTTGAAATTTGTAAATTTTTCGTATACCTTTGAAGGAGTTGAACTTTCGGAAAGCGATGATTTAGAAATAGACACTAAATACATCAAATAGGTTATTTAAATGAACAAAAAGGAGGAGGATATTTCTAAAAAAGATATGAGCAAGGATTACAAAATGCATATTCACATGCGAGATTTAATTCAAAAGTCAGAGTCCCAACTTCTTCCTAACGTTAAAATTACATCAGGTAGAATTTAAAAACTATCTCCGTTAGCGTAAAAGAAAAAATATTTAAGTTAATTATCTAAGTCTCCTAAACGTACACATCCCAAATTCGATCCAATCGAAAAACTTCAATGAGATCAATAAAATTATGTATACTATGCCGAGAATTAATAGTTTAAAACTGTAAACTAGATTTGAGAAATACTTTGACAAAAATCATAATAAAATACTATTATTTTTCTATATATTGATTATGTGCATTATACTATATATCACTTTATATATTTAAGAGCCCATTCTTTCCACTTTTTGCCGAAGCAAGTTTGGAGGTGTTATTTGCTCATGTCGACTTCTCCTTGTTTAAACAAGTGTATGCCGGTGATGAGGCTTCCGATTTTTGTGATTGCTTGTTGTACGTCTTCGGTTGGGTAATTGTGGATCAGGACCCATTTGGCCAGTTTTTTCTTCACGTATTCGTTGTTTGTGCCTACTATGCATGCTCCACTCTACATTTCAGCTAGTCTGGAGTCGAAGTCGTCAGCCATTGGGTCGAATATGGGTTCTGTGTCAACGTCAACTATTTTGAAGAGCATTTCTTTGGCTACGTAGCACATAATGGATGAGAAGTGTGTTTCGTGTTGTTTTTCGTAGACTATGACTTGTTTTCCTTCGCACAGATTAACCAGCGTTGAGTAAAGTGGTCCAGTGAGTTCTTCTTTCAGGCAGCTTAAGTTGCTCGCATTTTGGAACCTAACTATCTTGCTTGTAAAATAGGTCATGTTCAATTAAAGCACCTCAACATATGTATTAATGTCTTCTCCGTTTAGCACCCCTTATAAAACAACGGATCCGATGTTGAAGCCGTTTGGGAGGGATCCGTTCTCGAAAACGATGCAGACGGCCGATTATTTGAACCCTCGGGCGTTTTCAGAGGGGGTAGCGACGGTCGTTGAGAGGCAGAAATCGTTTTTGAGGGTGAAAACGTGAAAGAAGAACTGATTCGGCTCCTGTTTTTGGGCCAGAAATGAAAGTTGGAGGACCTTCTGAGGAAAAATAAAATTTGGGTGGTTAATAGAAGAAATGAGTTTGGGGCCGGACTCGATGTCGAGCTCAATATGACAAATGGCTTTTATCATATGTGGAGTGGAAATGAGTGGAATTGAAGGGAATGAGGTTAAATAAGTGATTTTATTAGAGGCAAAGCCAAAAGGTAGTTCTAAGGTTGTAAATCTTGAATACGTCAGGTTATCATCACTATTTACAAACGCTTTTTGTTACATATAGTCGCAGTATAACGAGTAACATATTTTATGTAACTTGTTTATATATTATAACGTATATTTATGGATATTTTCATGGATACCGCTTTATGTAGAAATGTTCATAGTAGGTGTTTTTTTGGAATGAGCTGGAGTTAGTTATATTTTTGCAATAGATACTATATAATAAGAAGAATGTTGGTAAAATATTATATGGTAATTTTTTCACTCCATAGGTTTATGGAGTCTTCTTCAGTTTTAAAGTCTTAAATAGTACATATTTCGATTTTCTTTCTAATATTATTTACAACTATGTTGAGATATAACAGAATATTTAATTTATCAATAAAAATATAACTATTATTTAATATCAATTTTTTACAATATTTACAGAAATTACAATATTATAAAATGTAAGTTATTTATTCCCTGAAGTATCGATGTTGAATTGTTCCTGATAGTATATTATATAAACAGAAATTATATAATATTTGAGTCTCATTTTTATTAACGCTATGTCAAGTATAAATACTTAATGTGATTGAACACAAGTGAATGTACTTGTTGTTTTTGATTATTTTATATTAATATATTATAATTATATTTGTACGCTTATAGCTCTTGCTATCACGATTGAATGATTTAAATTATAATTTTTTGTACAATATTTGATACATATTTTAACAAATAATTTAAGACATACAAACATATAAGTATTTTTAGTTACATTTATATATAACATGCTTAATAAAATAGCTAAAAATGATATTATCTTTATATGTCATATTTAATCAAATGAACATTAAATACTCATATAAACCAAATAAATTATAGTATTGAATGCCAATATATTTGATTATATAACTAATATAATATTAAATGATTTTTGGATTTTAAATCACGAATAGAGATATATGAAAATAAATATGTATTAGTATATTCAAAATTATTAGCCAAGAAGTTAAATTAAAACAATTTTAATATATTATGAATACATGATCTATAATAGTTACAATTATATAATGGTATTGAATGTTCGAAATGTACTCTTGTATGATATCATATTTTCAATATCTCAACCAATCAACAATTTGGAGTGTAGCCAATAAATAATTATTAATATAATTAATGTAATAACTAAATATTTTCTTTTAGTCAACCATTTACATTTCTTTGTTTAAATATTAATAATTTACACAATTTCCCCATTATATTATTAGCTCATTAGATTATATTCTACTATTCACTATATAATATAACTTGTAATATTATGTTACGTAGCATGATCTAGTTATTGATTCATCTTTTATATTTTACATAAAATATATGTGTAACATCATTATTATGAATAATCTCCTTAAGGTCCTTGTCGAAAGAAACAATATATAAATAGTTATTACTAATATATTCTAAAAATATATTGTGTTCAGATATTATTATAATCTAAGTCAAATATTCGTAAGTTGTATAAAATGCATTAAATACAAAGAAGATGTGGAGGTGTGGTCCAAACTCTTATCATTATTATATACTCTCACTTTCATAATTTATATAATGAGTTTAAGGCATAGTCAATTAATATATTCTTAAGTTGTAGCTGAAAGTTAAAACTGGACTATTTCGACTATTTATAAAACCAAAAAACTCATATCGTCCAGTCTTTATTAAGCGCTATCCCTACCAGTTATAACAAATGTACTAAGAAAGAATTCAGTCTTTATAGTTTGGTCTCTTCGAATTGGTCAAATACAGAAGTGTAATTTTTAACATCTTGTTTATCAAAAAATTTGGTGGCTTATATCGAGTGCAGTGAAACGTATAATTTTCTTCAATCTATCTCTTCGATTCCACATTGCCATTTAGCAGTTTCCATATATTTACTCGTAGCCTAGATTATTTGTCCTCAGTTTCCTTCGTAGTTTCGGTTTAAAATTGTAACAAGTGCACTTTATATTAAAATTCATATCATAGATCACTTATATGGCAATTACTCATATTTTAGTTCTGGAGTGGAACATAGAAATTAATTTCAAAAAACAGTATATTATATATCAATAATTATATTCATATATGTAGCAAGCTCCAAAGTGCTCAAAACTGGTGCATACACATTTTTATGTAGCGCAATCGATGGGGTCTGTATTCGAGGTAATGCAATTCTAATATTTATGAACTAATTTTAGATTCAATTATTTTAAATATTTTCAACAATTGTTTATAATTAGGTTCCGCCTCTCAAATGTTCCACAAACTTGAATATATTATTAAAACGGAATAAACTGGATATACCAATAATGAATACAACATAACTGGCAAAATAGTTTTTGTAAATACTAATTAAATACAAATAGAAGATTAGTGGGGGAATTAAATTAATTGTTATTAAAAAACAAACTAAAGCTACTAATTACTGAAGCAACTTCAAATAAATAAGTATATATAAGTTTTTATGTGCTAAGTTAAACAATATACTAAAAATTACGGCTGGTATGCAGTATCTGATTAGATTTCAGAAATTACAGAAGAAGATTACAGGCAAACCTAATATTCGACTATTGATAGAACATAGTTATAGCCTCTTTTGAAAACAGAGCAATTTATTAATAAACCGCCTTAAGAAGTTCCTTAAAAATTTCATTCAAATTTTAGAATAATAACATATAATATATCTGGGCTTACAAAAAACAAAATAAATTTGATATAGACATTATAGTAAAGAGAAAATGCAGACATCATATGTTTATAAGAGACTAAATGTTCAAATGATGAAGTAATTACTATATTGAATGAAGCACTTCCGAATTTTTAAGTGATAAACACTTACGCTAAATATTATGAAAACTACACTCAAAAATATTAATTTGGAACTGTTGTATTAGTAAAATAAGATATAACAGCAATTGATATGACACAGAAATTTTGTATTTAAAATGATATTCTGAATTATAGACTAAATATAGTTAAATTAGCTGGTAAAATAACACTTGTTAATGTTTATGCCCCATATTCATTAAATCATTATAAAGATAGAATGAATTTTGATTAATGTCTGTTTAATTTAATAATGAGATTAAAACAACAAAAACTGGTTGTTTTGGGTGATTTTAACACCACAAATTGTTTCTATAAGGAACATAAGTCGAGTTGTATGGATGAAGAAATATAAAACTTCTAAAAACTTACTTATTGCGGATTATTAGAAGTTGTAAATAATGAACCAACTCTATTTGGAAAAATTTATTGTAGTAAAGTTGATCATATACTTATTAAAGATTTAGATGTATCTAATGATAGAAATTTACGAGAATATTTCAAATGTGGATCTGATCACATTCCACTTTCTGTTGATATTTGTTTACCGGAAACAGATAACCAATCATAATCGTAATCGTAATAATTTATCGAAAATTTGAATATTAATTAATCATTAATTAAATCCTATAAATAGTAAATAATAAAATATACAAAAGATATTTTAAGAGAAATATTTAACAATAACACAGATAAATCTGTACTAGCTGCAACATAATTGAAATATTTGTTGAATGAAAAAATTAGTGAAGAAGGTGAATATCTTGAAATCATTTAGAAATTAATTAATGACTTTAATCTAATACATGATTAACCTCGTTCAATTATAACTAAAGCAGTATCTAAAATTTCAACGTAATTATATGTATAACGAAAATTTGATAATCTTCCTGAAATAATAATCTAAAATATTCAAAAAAGTAAACAAATTACCCAGTTGTAATCAGATTATTATTATATTATTGTTCAACTTTACGAATATTTAACAAACAACTTAAAATAAATGAATTGTGATAATTCAAATATGCTCAAGTTACTATTTGATAAAACTCATCACATACCACAAATAATCTCTTAAATATCAGTTAAATAGAATAAAACTTAAACACATCTTGATTATTAGCTTGATTGTTATTCTTCTCAAATGTATAAGCTAATATTAATTCATTTGTAATAATATAGTTCTGAAATGTTAAAAGAAATTATTAAATTTATTGTTAAAAGGATAAACATTCATTATAAAAATATAGAATAAGTACTATTGTACAACTGTATTGAAATATCAGTTTTGATAATTGATTCATGTAATGATCCCATTAGCGAAGAGCTATTGATTTCTAAACTTATTGAATATTTAGAAACTAATAACTAAAACGAAATACTAAATATTAAAATAATAAATGCACTGAAAAAATGGTCAACGGAAAATAAACTTGAATATCAATTTACAGACAAAATGATACAAAAAATATATGATATTGCTCTTTAAATGTGTATATTTTCATAAAATGATTTTCAAAAAGCAGAATAATTTGATTAGTAATACAGTTATGGGAGGTGGAATTGCTTTTTCTTGTTTACTATGTGAGTAATTATATATTAAAATATTTTGCCACTTCTAATGCGGATGACAAATTCCAATAAATAATCTCAAGTTGGAGATTATTCATGAACTACTCATTAACACAAGAGGGCCAAAAATATGATTTCGATCGTATTAGACCATAATCGACTATTCAAAGTCGGTATTTAATATTCCAAAAAGGAAAAATAGAAATTACCACATGCAATAAAAGGACGCAATGACAAAAATAAACGCGGTAGAGATGTTTAGGGAAGGTCAACTAATTCACTTAACAAACTTAGGCAGTTCTGAAGCGTTTGTATTCTCTTCATTTCTGGGTCCAACGAAGGAATTCATAAAATATTGTACCAATCTGAACTAGTTATATCACTCGTTTAAGATGTCCCTGTGTAATTTCTACGTTTTAGTCAACAAAGCTAATTTATGAAAGATTTTATCTCGAAAATATATGGAAGTTAAGCCTGATTGGAGAAAAGAATAAGAGGATCCAATGATTGGTATACGGACGCAATATGTAATTTATAACTAGTAGCGCAAGCACTGGACCTACAGAGGACCTCCATATTCATCTTCACCTGGGTCAATCTAAACGATTTTAGGTATTTCTTAATCACGAAAAACAATGGAGGACTTTTTCTTCAATCTCAACCGGGAGCTCAAGATGAAGTATTGGTACTTCGCTTAATTAGAATTATAATTCAGGTAGTTACAGTCGCTTTCATTCTCAATATACAAATAATGAATGCATTTTTGTTTCTTGAAGAATGGAATCAAGTGGGTTAGTCGGGCCCAGCATTAAATAATATATTGATGCTACTCTAAAACAACAGTTATTTTATTTATGATCTTCCACTTCCATTTCATAATGAGAAATCAATTTTCTTGATTGTTAAATTATACAACGTTGGGTAAAGTTGAAACTTATTATTGAAGTATATACAGTGTTATATACTTTAATTATTGTAGCACAGCTATCCAAGGCTCAACCATGCCTTGATGTGATTGAAGCACTTTACAAATCAATAGTAAATAGAGTCATGGAGTGTATTGATGAGGATGGAGACCCAGCTCATTATTGAGCCGGATAGTGATATAAGTAAGATTCAAATAATAAACTTCATTCTTCTTCCTAATTCTAAAAAGCATTTCGAGGGCCCACCACTGTATGTCTACAACCAAATATTAAATAGATAAAATAATATAAATGATGCAACCAGTGTGTTGTTGGGAGTAATAAGAAAATTCAATTAAAAACTTGATTAATAATTAAAATAATCTGTTATACAGAAATTAGTTGATGACTTTTAATAATTGTAAATATTAAAATTACTGGTAACTTAAACTCAACATGATGGAATTGTAACATAGCTACGTCCGAATACTTAGCGTACAATAAATTAATACTTACCTCGTATATTTAAATATTTTAACAATTTATAATCATATCATGTTCTATATCAAGGTGAAATCCTTAAATTTTTCTTTGACTTCTTCGATTTTATTCCACAAGATAAGCTAGATCAATTTTTAGCCAATATTCCAGACTCCGTATACGAAAAACAATTTACTGCTACAGTATTAGCTCAAGGATTCAAATAAGTTTTAACTACGAATATAATAAAAAGCAATAAGATAAAAAATCCAAGTGTATTTGTGCTTAAGATGATCAATTGCAGCTAGTTGTACATGTTCTAGAACGAAACGTGCTGCTTAGCCTGCTGCGCTCTCATCAAAGCCTGCAACTCACCACAATACTTTGAACCTGCTTTGAATGTGATGATACAGCTCCTCAAAGACAGCAAAGTTCAACAGTCAACAATGGCCTTTGCAAACCTTCTCGCTGAATAAATTGCTCTTGTTGATGACGAGACTAAGCTTAAGTTCGTAAGCGCTCTTATTGAATAATTCCAGTCTCTTTCTGATCAGGTGTTAGATGATGCGCTTGTATTCATCCTTCAGCTCTTAGCCATCTGCAGCAGAGTTTGCGTGCATCCATGCTTCAACGTGGTTATGAACGCAGCCATAACTCAAGAATCTCACGAATCCGATTTGACTCAGGCTCTCTTCCTCTTCGTTGATAATTACATTTGCACTCCATAGTTTGTAAACGGTACGTATACACCAACGAATCTCAGGCTCTAAGAAGGTTAATCAACTTAAATTAACCAGTCTTCTCAGCTCATCAAGCTCTTAACTGAATTGATTCAAAAGCCAACTGTTGCAGAGTACGCATATTAAACTCTAAATCTCTTACTAAGATGCAACATAGATTTGGACACTTTGTTATTGACTTAAATAATAAGTTATAATTCTGATTGCACACCACTTTACAAAAATAGAGCTTTATTGAAACAAGTAACCATCTTCTACAGCAGTTTATTCAACAAATTTGATATTAATCACATTAACAATATTTTATAGAATGCACAAACAAATACAAACTAAGTATTTTAATAAATTATTGTATTTGGTTGTTAATAAGCTTTTACAAAAGAAGATTCAAAGCAACGTTTAGCTGACAGTTTTTTAAAACTGTTTGAAAGTGCATCTATTGAAGATAGAGATACATAAGAAGCAAATAAGTTGCTAAGAAAAAATATTAAAAATTCTTTAGGTTGGTTATTTGGGAAAAAAGAAGACCCAATATAATTTAAAATACTAGAACAAAATTAATACTTTAAATATGTATTTAGCGTAAATAATTTTCATCCTAACGATTCTAAAGATCCTGAAAATCTAGATCAAATATGTCTTTAAAAAATGAATTATAATAACTGGAGATCTCCCATTAAAATAATTAGATTTAAGTGATCATGTATATTTTATATTTTAAGATATTGTTTGAACTTATAAATTGGTGAACTTAAAAAATGTATAAAAATGTTATACAAATTATTACAAATTATGATTTCACTGATAATGCTCTTCTAGGTTGTTTATTTAAAATAATAGAACGAGTTTCTCGAGCATTATAGCTGTGTTGTTTTAATTTTCACTTATTTTACTTGTAACTACTTATATTCTATTAACTATTTTTGTTTTTAACTTTTAGTGCTGATTTTATGCTTATTTTAATACAATATGAGTTTTATCTATATTTTCCAACTTTTTTGATAAAGATATCTCCTCGTCTGTAGGTTACGAGTAAATTCCAGCATCGAATTAGAAGCTTTTACTATTGTTGAGCACTTTATTATTAAGTATGCAGTTTCCGTAGAAGTTCAGATTTGTGATATTGGTTAAGTATTTGAGTGGGGTGATGTATACAATGCGGTTCATATTCAAGTTAACTGTTTTTAAACTCGGTAGTATTCTAAATACCGTGATATCAGTTATTTTATTGTTGTACAGTGTTAATTTGCTCAGTTTGCTCATTTTCTTTAGGTAGTGAATTGTTTCAATCCTGTTATCGTTTAAGTTCAGCGACTCTAAATTAACCAGCTTTTATATGAATTTAATGTCCTTTATATTGTTCTTCGACATGAACAACACTCTAAGTTTAGTTAACGTTGATAGCGCAGGCAAGCCCTGAAAGTCGTAATACGTGTTATTGCAGATAAAAAGCTCCTCCAAATCCTAGCAGGTGTTTAGGTTGCGCAGGTCCTGTATTTTGTTGTTCCTCAGGTCCAGTTTCACCAAACGGCAAAAGTTGAACTCTGGAACGCTGTGAATTCTGTTATATTGTAAATTAATGAACTTAAGTTCTTCCAGGCGTAGTCCTTAAACCGTTTTAAGGTTGCACCGCTCCAAATGGAGTTCCTGGATGTTATTACTATGCAAGTCCAGAACCAAATGAGGGCAGAGGAATAATTTTAGTTTATTTATACTTAAGTTCTCTACGAACGAGAGGGAAACTAAAGAATTCCTTTTTATGGTTAAAGAATTGTTTTTAATCTAAAATGTGGAGAAAATAAACGATTTTGAATCCACTATATTTATAATTGAGTTCTGGTCCATTGATTGGAGTGGAATTATAGACCATCCAACAATAGACAATAGACAGTGGCATCTCAAATGTGTATCTACCTGATTAAATGACAATTAGAATTACGTCACTTTTCCTTTATTTTATAGTATTTATACAACAAATAAATTAATTTAATTTTAACATCATTTTTCAAACATATTCACTTACATAATATGGAATCAACTAAAATATTTTAATTTTCATCGTTTTTGTTATTTTCTTAAGCTAAAACGAATTTTAGACTATAATAGACAAATATTAATATTATAGAAGCCTTTTTTAGCTTCATCATAATTATTAAATATAATTAGTTACATTTATTGAGAATACATTAGCCTATTTGTTGTTGCTGTTGAGTGAGTCATGTTTAAATCATTTCGATTTTAAAAATCGAAATTAATTTGATAATAAAAATTAACTTAACTCCATTGAGTTTAATTACATTTATGTTTTCATTTTATCAAAATAATGTAATATTATCAAAATTTATATTATAACCACAATTTATATTATTAAAATCTAATCTCTTCATTTCAGGTGCTTTTCAGCCCAGTCCTTCCACTATTCCCCGAAGCAGACTCCCAAAAATTATCCGCAAATATCTTTTTCACCTCCTTTGAATAATTTGCTTCCGGTGACGAAGCAGCTTATTTTTCTAACGGTGGTGAAAACGTTTTCTTTGTCGTTCCTCTTTGGAGTGGTCCAGTTTTTTAGTTTCTTCTTCACGTATTCGTTGTTCGTTCCGATTATGGTCGGTCCTTTGCTGAATTGTTTTAGCTTGGAGTCGAAGTCGTCGGCCATCGGGTCAAACAGTGGTTCGGAGTGGATAGTAATTATATCAGATAAAAGTTGAGAAGCAACGAAGCAAAATATGGAAGAGAAGTGGGGCTCGGCTTGCTACTCGGATATAAGCACCTGCTTGTTTTCGCAGAGGTAAATTAACGAGGCGTAAAGGGGAAACAAAGCAAAATCGGGCAAGCAAGAGAAAGAAGAAGTGGACTGGAAACGAACCAACTTAGACTAAAAAGAGGTTAAATTCAAAGTCATCAACGATTCGTAAAAAGATAATTACAGATTCTCAGATAGAATTCCTTTCAAAATCACGGACCCAATCTCGTACAAATTTGGCAAGGAACCAACTGTAAACACAATTGTAACTGCAGACTGCAGAAACTTACGCTTGTTATCAGACGGAGTAGCAACTGTGGTAGAAAGACAATAATCCTCTCCCAAACTGTAAATATGATAAAACAACTGATTCGGAACCTGCTTCTGAGCTAGAAAAGGTAGCTAAAGGAGTTTTGGAGGTATTTTGTAATCAGATCTTATCAATTGGTCTTTTATCACAGGACCCTACTCAATGTCCAACTCTATATGACAAATCGACTTTATCATATATGGAGTGAAATAATTATTAATTGCGTGGTATTAATAAAATAGATATTTGGCAATGTACAAATTGTTTTCATTTAAAGTTTGGGACAAATTACCTGTATAACTGATAATACTATCTGAAATCGTAATAAACTTGATTAAATAAGTGGTACACTTACCAAACGTTATAATTTTGTATCATCTGACTTTAATTAGTCAATATTCAATACTATTATGTGGATTTGTGGATTGTCAGGATTTAGGAGATGAAGATGGAATGATTAAATTGAGCCTTAGTACTGATGATAAGGTTACAGTTAAGCGAGTCATTTTATATCAGCTCACAATCTCAACTCTCACTATGAAAAAACAGATTAATATTATAATATTATACATATAGTATTATTGAATATATTATACTGTATTTAAAATTATCTTTATCGTATATCGTTTAAATATTTACTTAAAAAATTACTATAGTTTCTAGTCAAAATGAAAGATATAAAAGGACCTCGAAATTGAAATATTCGAAAGTCAACTAAAATATATCAATCAATATCTTTAAAACTGTAATATGCGTGTATTTACAATATCAAATATTCATTTATAAATTTTTAAACATTATTTATGATAAATTTTAAAAGAAAGATTGTACAATATACAATACATTATATAAATATCATAATGGTTCTATATTAATTAGTATGCTATATTAAAATATCATAAAAATGACCCAAATATGTATACAAGAATAGTATGTATACATAACATTATAAAACATATATTCTTTTTTTGGATCATTAGTATCGCGTTTTAGAAGTAATTTATTCATTTAGATTAATTTTAGTTCGTGTTCTGATTTGTATATAAGTTGAACTTTTATACAATTATTAAATGATTGCGTAATAATTGATTCAATAACCTTATCTTAATTTTTATAATTCAAATACATCAAAGAACTGATTGATTCAATCAATTCTTGCATATTTTTACATTTTAAAACACACTTAATCTTTGCATAAATATATAACGCAAAGCAAATTTTAGCATAATATCACCACTTCATTAATTATGGTAAGTAAGATCAAGTTCTAAAATTAAAACACAAAACCAGGTCATTTAGTTGGCGTTCTTTGCATAACAAATGTACTAATTGTTATGTCTTCCTCTCACATTATTACCAATACTTAGTAAATTCAAAAAGATCTTGGTATATCTGAATAAGTCACATCCTGGATTATGAATGTTGATACAATTATGCAGTTATTTCTTGTTGCGTTTGTCGGAAAGTTTGGTGAAAGATATGGTTCCACATTAATAATGACTCTTGGTTTAGGAATTAATGCCTTGTTCAATCTTTGTTTCGCTATTCCTCAAATTGCTCATAATTGCGTTTTAGTAATAGTTTTCAGAGCATTGGCTGCTATTGGATTGGGTTTAGCAGCTCCTTGTGTTATGCCAGTTGCTTATTAGCTTGTGATGACTGGAAAAATTCAGGTTGTTATTAGTATTGCATCACTCATGGTTCCATTTGGCGCGATGGCCTCCTCCTTTTCAGCTGGTTTCGTGGCTTAAAATATTGGTTGGTAGTTTATGTGCGTGATCATTGGTGTAATTGCGTTGATAAATTTTGTTTGTTGTGTTATTTTCTTGCCTTTCAGGAGAACGATAGTGAAATCTGTTAAGATTAACACCTGGTCAGTGCTTTTACTTGGTTTTGGTTTGGTTTCCTTTATTGCTGGATTGCTCATGGTGTCTGAAACACAATCTGCGTTGCCAACTTATGCGAAGTACATTCTGATTTCTCTTGGATTTGTGATGATAGTCACCTTTTTCGTGTTCGACTATTATTTCGCCAAATCGAAGATATTCTCCAACAATTTGATGAACAGGTCCATTATTGTAACTGAATCCCTCGTATTCCTGACTAACATGGCCCAGTACGGCGAGAGGTACCTGATCCCGTTCAATTTAGCAGTTAACCTTCACATATCCAGCGAGGCAATTGGGATGTGCATGGCCTTCAATAGTTTATCCTCTCTCATTTTTGCTCCACTTGTTTCTGTTTTGTACAACAGATTCGTTTCAAAGTATGTTTTCATTGCAACACTTTGTTGCTATGTTGTCGTTTTGGGTTTGAATGTGTTGTAGTTGTTGTTCTTCCCTAACGTATATTTGTATGTGATTCTTAATTTCTTGTCAATGGGGTTGTATATATCTATCCAGGTGGTAATTACTAGCTTCATTTTCGCTCAGTGTCCACGTATTTATGGGTAATAAATCGGTGTACTAAACCAGTTAATAAATAGCCTTGGAAACAGCATTGGGGTAACGAGCGCGGTCGTGATCAGTCAGTTGATTGACAAGAATTCCTCTCCGCTCTCAATAGCGTCTTCTGACCTTGTTTACTTAGCAGTTATTATCTTCTCGATTATCCTGAGCTCGTTCCTCTTTGAAATGTTACAATCTGAGAAGGATAAGCGCGGGTTCAACGAGGAGAGCATGCTCAAGGCGAACGGGTTCGATGACGAGGTCACTCAGTTGGAAACAACATAGTTAGAACAGTTGTTGAAAACGAACGGAGAAAATGAAACTGAGGAACTCAACGAAACGGAACTTGACGAGCTCATCAAGTGAATCCCATTATTTGATTACATTAATTGAAGTAAAATTATTGTTTAAATATTGTTGTTTTAAACAAGGGTCATCTTTCAATGAGTAAGTTTTTGTGTATTTATTAAATTTATATATTTACCTGAATTGTTGAGATATTTCCACATCAAATGTTCTTAAAACTATTATTTTTAACAAGTATTGTATTTTAGTACATGGTCAATGCGTCCTTTGATGTATCAAAAGCCGCGCATTAGGATAATATTACTATTTTGAATCCGCCGGATTACGTATTCAGTATTTGGGGCTTGATTTACTTATTACAGCTGTTTTAAACTTATTACACGTTGAAAAATACGCAACCGTAACTTTTTTACTGGGTTTAAATTTTAGCAGCTGCTTTTAACTCCCTTTGGATCATTTTGTTTTGCCATTTTGAAAATTGGTTCTGGTAAATGATGGATTTAGTTATGTGCTATGTGGTTCTGTTTGCTAACATGTAATTTTTTGTAAAATGGGAGAATTCGGCCCAGTTTATTTGTAAACTTTACTCTTGCATTTACATTGGCTGGATAACACAGGCTCAAATGTTGGCCGTTTTAATTTGGAACAGGCACGCATTGTTTATGCAAGAGTTGACTTTGGCCAGGGGTTTGCTGTTGTTAGCGCTCATTTTAGATGTAGTCGTTTCAATAAAGTTTAATGCAGGTTACGTGTGCGTTCCTCAGCTAATTGCGCTTTTGACACTAATTCCAAAGATTAAATCGGATTTCGCCTTATGTAATGCTTCAAAAATAGGGATTATAATTGATATTTTGCTCATAGCGTACCAAATAATCAAAGATTTGAAGCATTGCGTTTCTAAATGAGTGACAAACTCTATCTATTATTATAATGATTTATAATTAATGATTGATATATTATTTTGTATATTTTGTTTGGTGTGAAAGTAAAGTGATATAACACACTAACGAATTTAGAACATACTTCTAATGATTTCTAATGTTTAGACACTTGATATACTATGAATAATTTTCGCAAAATACGAAATTCATAGTATTTAAACAATATTATGAGTAATCATGAGAACTTTGAAACAATTGGTATCATTATATATTTTTGTATTGTGAGGTTCATTTTTGATTAAATTTGTGTACACGATATTTTTTCAGTATGTAGCTGCCAGTCACACATCTATCAAGTATGTACATTATTAATCAAAAGATATACACATAGATTTAGAATACGCATATCATTATTTATAGACACATAAACAGTGCAAGATTCACTGCACTTATTACGTTGTACAATCCATATTTCACTTCACATAATGTTTATCGCGCAACTAATATTGTCAGATATTCTAATAACTGACAAAACCGAAATCGTTGACTGCTACACCGCAGCCACGAACATCCGTTTCGTGTCTCTGAATGGTCAGCGCTCGTTCAGAATCTACCTCGTTCCCACTCAAAAAAGTGATTGCAACCAATTTCCAAGGGGAATTAACGTCACCGTTTTCGCAACACAGCTCGTTGACGGCAGCAACAACTTCATCCCAAACTCAGTTATCATTTATGATTTTAACTACGCGAGCACGGTTGGAATCAGCATCCCGTGCACAAAATGCACTGATGACATCTATTTCTCCTCTGACTAAGTAATAATCACCATGGAATCCGCGATTCACTTCACGAGAATCGTTATGGGAGCCGTTTAAACTGAAAGAGGCCTGTAAGTCAACTGCTTCTCAAATGCAGCAGCAGTTTTGGATTTCAACGCGATTATTATCACCGCTGATCCATCCGGAAGCTGCCCGTAATTAGTCTCAGCCGACCCAACCAAGCTCAAAAACCTGATTTCAGCAGATTTCTTCATCGTTTACGAAAATGGAGATATTGAAAGATACGAAAAACTTGTAATTGCAACAAGCATCCAATCAGATACCACTCCACCGCTTGCAAACGCACGGAATAAATACACAATTGCGGTCGCTGATATCGGCCGTAAACCTATTAATGTTGGGTTTTAGTATATTCAGCTCCAACTTTATTTTGCTGATACAGGTGTTCCAACTATGGCCGTCATATAAGCGTCCACATTTTAATTCGCCTCATTCCCAGGCGCCTTCGTGAGCGTAGATCTCCAGATTTAAAAAGGAACCTTTTACTTCGACATGGTTGTGAATAACAATCCAGTGGCAACTCCATTTGGCCCGATTCCGCTCTCTATGTACTATAACTACCTTATTTTCAACGCAACTTAGTGCGATGGATTTGTTCCTCAAGTTTATGCATATTCAAGCACTATACCAACTGACTTGAGACTAGCTCAACCATTTGTGAATAAATCAGAAGCAGTAATTTAACGTGAAGCACCAATGACGTTCACCTCACCGGTTTCCATTTATGGGTTTGTGAGCACCAAAATTCAGGTCACTTGCGATATGGTAGAGGAATTAGACTGCGTATCTAATGTGGATAGATTCATCAACACGAAAGATCCCAATTACAACATGAATATTTATATAAAGTTCTACAAAGGAAGCTAGATGGTCTACGCAGTGAGTCAGAAAATAAACAAAATATACGACTCATGTTTCGACAACGCTTCTGCATTTTTGAGTTCTGATTCTATTACCATAGATATTAACCAAAATATTGATGCTCAAAATTGCTTTTTGAAACTAGGACAGAAAGTTGATGTAATGCTGAACTTTACTGAATACACAAGAGCCATCCACTACGCAAATTACACTTTCTTCAACTATAACCAACTTAATTTTAATTACACCATGACCATTCCTATAACAGCTGCTCAACACACATTCCTTCTTGAATATATGGCCAGAGAAACAACCACGCATTAAATATTCTAGTTCTTATACTTCAAAGTAGCTGGAAAAACCATTGATCAAGTCTCTTTCTCTCCGCTGTATAAAAATGATCTAACTGTTTTCAAGCAAAAGGCATAAAACATGATTATGTATTTGGGTATTGTAGCCATTGTTTGCTGTGCGTTATTGCTCTCAATTCCATTTATTATCGCCAAAGTAAAGCCAAGAATTCAAGAAAGCAAGAAACTTAAATAAAAACTTGGAGTTGCCGCTCTGGATAAATTTGATTTGTGATCTATTATGTTAATATATGTTAATATTATTTAATATTATGATGCAAATTCAATTAGAAGTGGAATATATAACTTCATAGAATCAGTCTTCCGTAATAATAAAACTATTTTAATATTTTTTATATAACAGAGAAATGCTAACACAATAACACGCAACTCCCCTACTCAACCAAAAGCTGTTATCAACAAAAAGATCTCCAAAACAAACTCCATTAGCCCGAAAGAGCTAACGGAGAGTCTGTGAGGGGGTGTGACGTGTGATAACGCCACGCGAGACTCTTGGTTAGAGAGGAATGTTGTTGGTTTCTTAGTGATCATTGGTTTAGAAAGGAAAGGAAATGTGATGATCAGAGAAAAAGGGTGACCAGTATAGACGTAATTTACGGTGTGATGTCTTTTTATAACAGAGAAATAAATGTGAGTATGTAAATCTTCATTTCATTCGGTTAATCTGGAGCTAGTTCTGGAGTTTCCAGTACCTCTGACTTTTTTCCACCCAGAAGCCATTTATTCGGCTTGTGTGTATATTTGGCTGACAGCTGCGTATCCAGTTTTTTGTAAAAGTTATGGTGCGTTTGGATCCAGCAAGCCTGAGTTTCTGAGGATGTTGTAATCGTATCCGTGCATGGTGTCGATTTGAATTCCGTTTTTCATGTCTTCTCTGGCTCTCTTAAGTAAATCTTTTTCTTAATTTGAGATGCTTGCGTTGAGTGAGGCCTTTTATATCATGCGTCTAGCTAGTTAGTCCGCTTCAACCATTTTCTTGTCCTCATATATGCTTCTAACTTACTCTGGGTCTTGTAATTTTGGTTTGTGGCACTCTCTTTTGGTTGAGTTTTCGAGTTCTTACTTTTCACTCTGAATTGCCTCATATTTTTTAGCACGGGTGCGTTCAGCTTCCGTTTCAGGTCTAGTGTGAATAAGTTTACTGTTGTTCTGAGTCATTTCGTACTATAATAGACGTTACTTGAAGGTCATTTGGGCTATGTTGTTCTTACGGTCATTCTGCTTCGGATCGTATCTGAATTTTACACCAGATGAACCAGAACGGGACGCTGAGACTGATGTATTAATAGTTGATTACTTTGGCTGAGGTGCAACAGCTGGTCTGGTGATTATCTGAATGTTCTCTGCGCGCGGGGTTGATTTCTTTATGTTCGGGAGTGCGCTCATTTTGGAGGGAGTGGGAAATGACAAAATATAGTGCAAAAATATTTATAATGTAGAAATAAAAAGAAATTATGTTGAATATGTTTAATTATTTGTAATTTTAGATTGTCAAGTTAGAATCTCAATTAAATGATAATAAATTAATCATGTGTCAGTATTTTCAAAATATCCATTAATATTCTATTTCAAAAACAGTAATTGAAAATTTCACTTAAAATTAGGTAATTCATTATTATCATTATTTTTTGAATTGTTTCCAAAAATTAGAAACTTTGTTATCAATTCTGATTCATTTTTAGTGTCACTGAATGTACTTATGGTACAAGCTGAGTTACCCTCTAACATTTTCGAATTATTTCCCTAATTTTTAATAATTTTCTCAAATTAATGATTGATATACTAGCTAACTGACATTCTATGAAATTTTATATCGGGTTTACTAGCAAGAAATTCATTTAATATATTTGTAATAATTTCTTTCTTTGTTGAATCATCATTTATGTGTTGTGTAATCTATTCTGTTAAATAAGGTTTAAATTCATCGAATTAAACGAAAAATTACTTTGACCATGTGTTATGATAATAATCATGAGCTTGCTATGGTAAAATATCCAAAATATCAGCAATCTATCCCCACAACCCACGTCTATCTTAAAGGGAAATTATTCCTTCATAAATTTGCTAATCAGTATCGTATTTAATACCAATTTCTCGTTCGATGTGTTTTTTAAGAGCTGCTGTAAATTTAGTTTTCCACATTCATAGAGATGTGGAAAGTATAAGATATGTATAATAATATACAATAATATCGCTAAAATAGATGAATCTATGGATCTGATGTAAATCGAATACAGAAATATGATTCGTTAAATTCTTAAATTCCTTGTGTGTGAACATGGATATCTCTTGGTAATAACAATTGTACATGTAAACTTGAACACACTTAGTCACACTTATTTTATTGAATTTCTAGATTTGGCTAAGTTTTACATTGATTTCACGTACACAAGATATAGATATTGAACAATGATTTAAAAATTGAATAAATTATATATGATTCATAAAGCATATTTATATATAAATGGAGTTACAATAGATATCAATAGATTTTTTAACAAAAATATTATTATATTTCATTCAACATTAACGGTTAACATTAACGGTTAACTTAATCTAGTTACTATAGATTAAGTTATACTAGATTCTAGAATACAGAAAATAAATAATTATTTGTAATAAACAGATATGAAGATATAATTATTGGTTAATATTGGTTTCAACAAACTTTCAACTTGAATTTGTTTCAACAATTATCAATTATTATTGTTTTGAATGCTTTTTGATAATAATGATTATATTTAATTGTCATTCAATATTAGTTAATTTTGGTCTTAATTTCTTAAATACTTGAGCTTGAAACGGAGTTAATACTATTTCAAGCTTTTATTGTGTTTGATCTTTTGGATAAAATTATTGGTACATTTTCTTAAGTTAGAAAAAGAACATGATTACAATTTTAACATACAATTTCTTGAAGAATATCAGGCATACGTAGCATTTAAAGTGGAACATGATTTAATTCTATAAATTAGTAATTATATAATATTTGAATACCACTTCTCATCACATGACATTAGCCTAGATCTTATTGAACTCTTAAGATTCGTAGTTGGTTTAAAGTGCGTATTATTAGTTAGAGTAGTATAAATAGTAAACAGAAGATTATTTGACAGATGTGTTTAATTTGGTGTTCAATTCGGATCCAAAGGTTTCTTTTTTGGCTTCGACTCAGTTGGTGTTTTTGTTGAAGAAATTTGACAATATGCCGTAGAATAAGGTGTTGGATATAACACAGTATTTAATAAACAACTATCATGTTATGATTGCGGATACGCGTCATCATGTGTCATAAATTGTGTCTTCGATGGCTGCGTCTCTCTTTTTCACGAAAGTTTATGATACGCTTCCGTAGCGTATAGCAGCTTTGATATCTGAGTGCTAGGACGTGTCTCTTTTGCTTGATTACTATGTGATCTTGGCTAAGTTGTATTTGCATCAAGCCGGGCACGAGCTTAATGATAATTTAGCATTTTAGTTGAAGCTTTTGCTTGATCACACGTAGCACATCCCGCTTTACGTGTCCTCTTTGATTTAAAACCAGTCTGCACGTGAGCAGATCCTGCTCACTTTGTATACCGCGTAGATTTTCCAATCTGCGTATTCTTGGGAGGATCTTCCCGACTATTTCGAGGACAATTTGCAGAACATCCTCTCATTCCTGGTCTTGGTGCTGCAAAAAACGGGCACGTCGCGATACGAGCTCCAAACCGAGGAGGCCTGCGTGGACGTCTTCGTGAACGTAATCATCCGCCACTTCGAGCTGGTTCCCACATTCCAACTCCAACTAATCCAAACCCTCCTCGATTTCGTTGAATAAAAGAACGCCGATACGCGAGAGTTTGCTGTAGCCAGAATTATTCAATAAACCTCTCAGTGGATGGAGTCGCCCGAGCTCGGACAGTTCATTCAAACGAACTTCACAGAGAAACTGTTCAACATTTCAATTGCCGTTCTCCAATTCACTGAGAAGGACGCAGAAAACGCTGACTGTTTTGACCAATAATTCGTAAGCAGTTATATTCTTAGTAGGGATACTCAGAGCAGGGTCTATGCTGCTGAGAACATGCTCAGAGCTATTAGGAGGTACCAACCAAGCGCCGAGGTGCAAATGCAAGAATTCGTTTAACAAAACGCGATTAATGACTTCTTCAGAGCTCTACAGGTGTTCAGGGTACTGGTGGTTTAGAGCTAAAGCCAAACACTTGGATTACAAATACAACCTGGAAGCCAAGCGGTCATTAACCAGATGATACCAGTAGTTTGGGACAAATTCACCAAATTGGCCCAATAACCAACACTTTATCAAGGAGAAATACTCAAATTCTTCTTCGACTTCTTCGATTACATCCCACAAGAATAACTGGACCAATTTTTAGCCAACATCCCAGAATCAGTGTACGAAAACCAATTCACAGCCACTGTACTCGCACAGGGCTTCAAATAAGTTCTAAACTCAAAGACAATCAAGAACAATCAGATTAAAACTCCAGATACGTTTGTACTCAAGATGATCAATTGCAGCTAGTTGTACATGTTCCAGAACGAAACATGCTGCTAAGCCTGCTGCGCTCTCATCAAGGCCTGCAACTCGCCACAATACTTTGAACCTGCTTTGAACGTGATGATCCAGCTCCTCAAAGACAGCAAAGTTCAGCAGTCAACAATGGCTTTTGCAAACCTTCTCGCTGAATAAATTGCTCTCGTTGATGACGAGACTAAGCTTAAGTTTGTAAGCGCTCTTATTGAATAATTCCAAACTCTTTCTGATCAGGTGTTAGATGATGCGCTTGTATTCATCCTTCAACTCTTAGCCATCTGCAGCAGAGTTTGCGTGCATCCGTGCTTCAACGTGGTTATGAACGCAGCCATAACTCAAGAATCTCACGAATCCGATTTGACTCAGGCTCTCTTCCTCTTCGTTGATAATTACATCTGTACTCCATAGTTTGTAAACGGTACGTACACACCAACGAATCTCAGACTTTAAGAAGGTTAATCAACTTAAATTAACCAATCCTCTCAGCTCATCAAGCTCTTAACTGAATTGATTCAAAAACCAACTGTAGCAGCTCACGCTTACTAAACTCTGAATCTTTTACTAAGATGCAACATTGACTTGGACGCGACATTATTAACATAAATTGTGAGTTATAATTCCGAGCGCGCTAGCTCCCTCTACACCAACAGAACCCTCCTAAAATAGATCACAATCTTCTATTGCAGTTTATTCAATAAATTCGACCAAGCTCAAATGGCCACCATTTTCGCACAGGCTAACACTCAATTCTTTGCGGTTATGAACCAAATAGTTATAATTGGCTGTTAATCCTCCTTCAGTATAAAGGACAAGAAGGCCTTTTTGTGCACCGGCCTCCTCAAAATGAGCAACGAAAAACAAATAAAACCCGTTTTCACCGCCATCGGTAACCTCTTCGGAAAGTTCAGAAATAGACAAAGCTTCGTAACGAACGAGAAAGTTAATTAAGAAGTAAATTTCTGCTCAGTGGTCGGAATTGAAAACTATTTAATTGACGAAGAAGACCCGAAAGATCTGGATTAACAATGTTTAGGAGCACTAGGATTACAGAGCTGGAGATGAGCAATTTATTAAATTATAAATATGTTTAAATCATGTTTAGTATAAAATTTTATTTTAACACAGAACTTTACAGAAATATCATATGAAACATATTTAAAATAAAAAACGAAATTTATGTAGAATTATACTGTGCTTTTAGTTTCTATTTAGTATTTATGTATGTTGACCAAAAACAGTATTAAATACAACATTATAACTGATTTATATTTTGAACCACTTCATTAGAGAGAAAATGAAAAGTTCATTAAACGGATAAAATTCGACTTAGGATAACACTAAGAGTGAAAACAGTGTTTCAGATAACTACAAATTTTAGCAAAAGGCGTTTAAATGGTCTATATCTTCGCATAGAAAATTTTGCATTATCTGTTTTTCACTTGGCTGGGATGGACTAACACCCAAATAAATACAGAAATTTTTGCCAGATATAAGTAGATTTACTCTTTCTAAACATTTAAACGATACTAGGAAAACAATTAAATATATATCACTGGATTTTGATTCACTTCCGCAATAGTACTAATAAGATCAAGTATTTATTGATATTATAACATATTGGCAAATAAATAAGTCACGGTTACCTGACTGTTCCATTCGTAAAATGATCAATTCAGAATGATAATTATTTTTAAATTAAATATTATTATAAATCTTATTTATGCTTTTTAGATCTATAGACTACATTAGCCAGACAATTCCTACTTATTTATATCATACAATTTGTAAATACAATTATACATTTATAATTAGATAGACATTTTCATTTATTATATTATTTCATTGTTGTATACAATTCAAAAGATAATTATATATACTTATATACTATTCCATATTTTTTTATATTTTATTCAATATGTTGTTGGAATGAATCGTAATCAGTCAAATTAAATAAAGTGAGACGTTACACAGTTTAGTTCTAACTATTCATCAGTTAAACAATATTAAAACCATTTTGAGTTTTTCCGTAAGTTTCTTCCAAAAAACTGAGAAAAACTGGGAAAACACTTATTTTAAAATAATTATATGTTATTATTGTTATTAGATATTAATACAGGCAAAAGCTAAAAATAAATAATTTAAATGTTTAAAATAATTGAATAATTTGATTCGCTTAAATTTGTAATTTTATTTATACTTCCTATTTTGCCTTTTAACGCTAATATCCTCATATTAACAACAATATGCTTCACTCCAATGAAGTCGCACAAAAGTAACGAACCTCTTAAAAACTTGTGCCCTCCCAGTTCAATCCAAAACGAATCTATCACTTTGCAAGAAACACAGCCTTAATAGTAAGAACCACGATAATTAGAAGCTTAAATATTCAAGTTTGAACCAAAAGTTTACAAATGGTCAATTTCTTCACACAGAAAATTCTGCATTGTTGGATATGGGCTAGGGTGGGATAGATTACTACCAAAACAAGTACAAAAGTTTCTACCACACATTGACAGGTTAGTAATTTAAAAACACCTTAACAAAACCAAAAAAGCAATTAAATTCCTCGAATTCTACACCGATATAACCAATTTACCCAAAGAGTTTTAAGATGACCCTGCTTTCCTACGAATAGTTCACTACTGGAAAGAAAATAAGTCCAGAATGCCAGATAAAGACATATTCGAGTTGATTACGGACTGATTTGCTTTATTATCATGAAATATTCTATATGTGTTAATTATATCATCTGTAAAAATATATAATTACTGCAATCACTTTATAGCTTGATAATATAGCTTTCAAACTGAAATTAAACCTTATACTGGATTTTAGGACACATTTTTGTTATAATCCACTTCGTTAATTAATTGAGATGAGTTAATATCATTAGTAATCAACAAAATATTTTGAGTAAAACATCGCTATTTCGCTAGCTAACACGTAAGCTGGTTTACTTTCAAATGTGTCTTCTGATATTAACGAAATTATAAATAGAGAGCATAAAATTATATAAACTGTTATGGATACAATAGATAATTCTAAATAATAGTAGAAAAGCTTACAATACTGTGTAAAAGCCACGTAACTAGGCAGTGAAGCAATATAGTAACTTCCTGATCTAAAAGAAGCAATTGCTTTGGGTAATGCTCTGCTACTTAAGTGATAATATAAAATATATGTGTATTTATTTATATTATAATGCTAATCACTTTTTGTTTTCCAATAATATATTCAACCGCAGTTATCTCTGATAATTTTTTCGATTTGGCCGTCTTGGTATCCTGTGAATCCAGGTTCTTACCACTTGGTTGCAATAAATGCGACCACTCCCGAGTTGAATTCGAGTGGGACCATCCAGTTTTGTATATCTTGGAAATCATTAAGTTTGTATTACTTTACGATTTTTAGTTTATACTTTTAAAGGTGGGAACCTAGAGCTGCTGTGTTAAGTTTGTACTTTTGAGGGAAGTTTGTGAACAACTGACGTGGTTTCACTATCGAAATTCCCTGCAACGTTACAACCAAAGCAAAGGCATACGAAGGCTCTGGAAGCCATTTGAAGCGGTCAGTTTCTTGCGCGTAAACGTTCAAGTTCAACGGCTGTACTCCAAACGAAGGTTGCTATGGCGGTGATGGATTGTATGGCTGGTAGTAATTTGCTTGTGGCTGTAATTATTGAGAAGGAAACAACAACGGCTCGGGCTTTGCCTTGACTGGAGGGGCCTGGTACTGCCTCTGTTGCAGCTGATCAACTTTCGGAATGAGAACATTCATTTTTGGCTGAAAATTCTGGCATTCCCGGATAGTGCGTTCTGTATCTTCCAAAATTAAATTAATTGGAATATGCCACACATCTCCATACAGAATAGCTTACGACTACACACTATTGTCTCGCTTCACAGTCGTACCATACTAACGTAGATCGGGTGTAGATGATGATTCCATAGATTGATATTGGAGCGGTGATTGATTATTTTTTCATTAGTTTGTCAATTTATGTATAATTCGCGAATATATGAAATAAATGAACTGACTTTTAATCAATCTTTTGATTTTGATTGATGAGCTGATATACTGCTATTTTGAAATAAACTTATAATTAGCATAACCATTTAGCAATTTAATAAATTTCGCCTCTTTTTATGATTCCTTAACAATAATAATTTTTAAACCTGTGTATTATAAGTGTAAAATATTAAAATATATCCATATTTAAGCATAAATATCAATTTCATCCTTTTTTTCACTCTAGATTATCAAGCGTTTCGGCAGTGGCGACAACTTCTTCTCTTTTGGATTCTTTTTCGTCGAATACTTCCGGTGTGAGCAGATCTCCGACAGTTTCGTCCTTGAATCCTTTCGTTTTCTTGACTGCTTCTTCCGAGTACCCTTTCTTCCCGTTTTCGCTCTTGAGTGTTCCGAAGAAGAAGCACAGTACGAAAGCGGTCAACAATAAGCCCGAGTACACGAAATCCGTGTACGAAATCGATTTCGGAGCCAGCTTTTGCATTTTAAGTGCTTTTTAAAAGATTTACTGCATGACAACAGCGGATGTGATCCCAATCGAGTTACCGAGCATTGCAATGAGTTAATTCAGCACCCCAATCTGTTGTGAGTACGATTACGGGCACTGGGCGAAATTGAACGACTACAAAACGACTATTAAACCGATGTAAACGCCCATGGTCAAAAAATTAAGGGAAACGTGAACGTACAAATTCTTGAACCAGGAGATTTGAACCGCGTTTATGAACTAAAAAACGAGATAGAACAGAATTGCAAAAATAATGATCCTCTTGGTTACTATTTTTGAGTATAAAACGCTCATAAGGGGTGAGAAAATGAGCACGGACAGTCCAGTGATGGCCATGCACACCCCGATTTGGCCGGAGGATATGTGCAGGTTCGCGTGCATGTTGTAGGGGACCAGGTACCGTTCTCCATAGGATACCATGGTAATAAGGAATAAAATAGATTCGGTGATGATGACCGATTTGTTCATCAGATTCTTGTCGAATATTTTGTGCTTGGACAACTTCTAATCGTATATGAAGAAGGAAACGACAAAAAGGAGCCCGACCCCTACCATAATGTATTTAACGAACTTAGGAATGTCATCCGTTTGAGAAATAAACAACAACCCAGTTATGAAACTAACCAGCCCAGTACCCAAAAGAAGAATCCCAATGAAGTCAAATTTAACTATCTTCGTCTGATTGTGCTTCATCGGAAGGAACACCAAGCAGGAAATAAAATTAACAAAGGCGATTATTCCAATAAAGAAGCACATATACTGCCAACCAATAGACTAAGCGATAAAGCCAGCAGAAAACGATGACACAATCCCCCCGAAGGGAATTAACATTGACGCGAAACCAATCACAACCTGAATCTTACCCTTAGTCACCAACTAATACACAGCTGGCATCACGCAAGGGGCAGCCAAGCCCAAACCAATAGATTAACCAGCTCTCAGGATCATAACTGCTAAATAATGCTGGGCAAAGTAGGGAATCACAAACATTAAATTGAATAGAGCTACAATTCCCACGCCTGTGGTTAATATCAGCGTTGAACCATATTTATCGCCCAATTTACCCACAATCGTAACCAAAAGTAATTAAACAATGGTTTCGATGTTCAAAATCCAAGAAGCCAACTACTACGTTATCTTTAATTATTCCTATATAGTTTTAGAATTTGCAATTATATGAGAAGAACTCATTATTTATATCAATAATGGTATACCAAGAACAGCAACAAGATGTCCAGGCTTCGTTTACTGATATTGGAACTTCATTTGAAGTGAAAGTACAATTGACATAATGCATCTACAATTTAAAACTATTCATAAAGATGAAATGTTAAATTTGAATTATCATTCATTTGTCCCAAGGTACACAGCTAGAGCAGTAAAATCTAATTATTTGCGTTATTTTTAGTAACTGTAAATGCCATGAATCATTCAGAAGCCAGTTACAGTTTTCAATATACACTTTACATTAAATTATTTAATATTTCAAAATAACTATATTAATGCTATTAATATTAATTATATTAAATAATTAATTATTTACAATTATAATTGTATCCATTATTAGTTGAACTAATTCCGGTTATTTGGTTATACAGAGTTGATATTCGGGTTATTCTTTATTTACTGTATTTACTGTAGATTGTGATGAAAGTATTCTCCAAGAAGCGCACGATTACTACCACAACGTGTGGTCCAAGCAGTTCAGCGACAGTTTTCAAGAGATGAAACCTGAGATAGACCAACTCGTGGTAGAACAGCTTCAGTCCCAGCCTTCTAAAGCAACTGTCACGAAAATGGTGATTCAGCTGTTCTTGGTCCAACACCCAGACAAGAGCTTCCACAAGCTGAGCTTGAACCAGTACATCCACCACCAAATGAACCGAGTTCTGAAGAATGGCGCTAAACTTCAGAAGTCCGAGGCGAGCAGCAGCAACACCCAGAGCGAGGTCACGGTCTCGGACATCCAGATGCTGCTAAAGAACATCTTAGTTGAGTGAAATATATTTTGTAAGTCTCGTGTTCAATTTAAAGCCATTGAAGATTTACTGATGGTAAATCCTAACTATATGAAAGATGGCTGTTTGAGGTATCTTGGTGTCCGATCCTATCGAAACTGGTATTGATTATATATTTCGAATGCAAGTCGTGTCCTGAGAACAGAGTGTGATTTCGGAAGTTCAAAATATATTTTGGATTGGCTGATTTAAAATAATAGATATTATTCCATTCCAGTGGTGCACTGTAAATTTGAGATGCGCGACAATCAGTAGAATCAAAACGAAGCTGTTTAAATTCTCAACAAATCTTCTGGTTTTGCTTTGTTTTTGATATTCGGTAAACAGGCCATGAAATTCAAACATTGCGTAAATATCCGAAATTCACTCCATTCCAGTCAATGAAGTAAACAAAGTTCGCCCAGGCCATCGTCCGCTCCGTGCGAGAGCTCTCTTCCGAGAAGACCGCCGCCGACGCAGAGGCGTACCGGGCCTTCATCCAGATCCAAGACCGCAGGAACATCTGGCTCGTGGTGGCCGACCACTACGGCTGCATCCCCCAGGAGGCCCACGACTACTTCCACAACGTGTGGTCCAAGCAGTTCTGCGAGGCCCTGGCCCGCTTCAAGCCGGAGCTGGACGCGCTGGCGGCAGAGCGCTTCGAGCCGGACAGAGACCCGAAGGAGACAGGCAGAGAGGTCATCGCCGCCTTCGTGGAGAGACACCCAGACAAGCACTTCCACCGGCTGAGCGTGAGCCAGTACGTCCACAAGCAGCTCAAGGCGATTCAGAAGGAGAAGAGCCTGAAGAGCGGATAGTCGTCGGACACCAGCGAGAAGAGCCCGGAGCAGAACGTGTACGCCCGGATCAAGCTGCTGCTGGACTCGAACTGGGTGTGAGGCTGGAATGGATAAAGCGAAGACGGACGAGGAACCAGAAGTGAGAGGAATTGAAGTAGATATTATATAAACATGAAGTTGGCGATATAGATAGTAAAAGTATGAATAACTAGTAGTTGAGATGAAGATGGGAGATTCGCTTGAAACGAAGTTCCGTTCGCTGGAGTGGCCGCCGCCAAGACTCGGTGGCTCGTAGCATTATGGCCACATTTTACACCTCGAGTGCCGTATTTGAAAAGAGTGTGATCGAACTATTTTGGAATGTGAAAAATATTAAAACATTGTACTCCAGCCTGGAATTAGTTCATAAATCACAAATACATTGCAAAGTACATTTTACTTTTACGGACTAAAATATATTTGTCGTTGAAATGTTGTAGATAGCTTCTTGTTCATAAATGATATATTTTACAAAATACACTTTACTTTTGTGATTCTAATCCAGTTCTGTTTTCATGTTATATCGCAACTGATGAAACAGAAAACGATTGGACCTTGTGTATTATTGGAATATTATCTTCTTGCGAAGTAATATTTCTTTGTTAAAACGTACACAGAATGATCTGCGAGTGAATTCTCTCAACAAAGTATTTGTGTTAAACAGTATATACTCATGTGTGTCATTGTAAAACAAGTATCAAAGTGTCATTGAACAATTGAATAATGAAGCCATCTCTGAATTAGCAACTTGAAATGATAAAGTACTTCCAAGGTATTCAATACTTCAAAGTAACTAAGAGTGAAATTTGTAAACTTAGTTAGTTGAAGGATCCATTTAGAACCAAGTTGTAACTGTTCAAACTAATATTGTTTGACAAATGTAATTTTAACTATTTATGAAGTTGGAAAACAATAAATATTAATTCTAACATTGATTACCGTACGCTCACATATCCGCAGTCACTTCCCCAGGAATATACAGAAGTTCACACTACACTTCAAATCGTTAAAGTAAAACCAAATCGCTCTAAGATTCGCGTGCAACACACTAACACGTTCCACACATCGCAGAAAGCGTTATCGCATGGAAGCGAGTAAAAGTAAAAGGACATGAAATTCATGAACTAGAATCACTGAATCCGATTTGGTGATATTCCGCCATTTCATCAATCTGCGTCCAGATTCCACTCTAATGATGACTCAAACAAATCGGACATTCTCTTGAGCGACTCGGTTTAAAGTAGATTCGTCACATCTTCCTGGACAGCAGCGCGATCAAGTCGCTCACCACGTTATCTTTCTGCTTCTCGCTGGTGTCCGACGACTATCCGCTCTCCAGGCTCTTCTCCTTCTGAATCGCCTTGAGCTGCTTGTGGACGTACTGGCTCACGCTCAGCCGGTGGAAGTGCTTGTCGGGGTGTCTCTCCACGAAGGCGGCGATGACCTCTCTGCCGGTCTCCTTCGGGTCTCTGTCCGGCTCGAAGCGCTCTGCCGCCAGCGCGTCCAGCTCCGGCTTGAAGCGGGCCAGGGCCTCGCAGAACTGCTTGGACCACACGTTGTGGTAGTAATCGTGCGCTTCTTGTGGAATACAGCCGTAGTAGTCGCTTACCAACAGCCAGATATTTTTTCGGCACGGTATTTCTCCAAATGCGTCGAAAATCTCCTTTGGTTCTGTCGTAATAATTTTATGCTGTAGCTCTAGTCTGGGTGTTGTGAATAATATGCTTCTATAATATAAGAATATGCTGATTTATGACTCTGTCAGTAAATTTAATATTTAGAGATTTCTTGAACTGTTAGATTGATATCTTATTGCGATAGTGCTAATATGAATTAATTAGCCGTAAAAGTAAAAATGAAATATATGGACGATTTGAATAATTTATGAACCAACTCCAGTATGGAGCATCATATCAATATTTATTTACATTCCAAAATAGTTCGATCACACTCTTTTCAAATACGGCACTCGAGGTGTAAAATGTGGCCATAATGCTACGAGCCACCGAGTCTTGGCGGCGGCCACTCCAGCGAACGGAACTTCGTTTCAAGCGAATCTCCCATCTTCATCTCAACTACTCATTATTCATACTTTTACTATCTATATCGCCAACTTCATGTTTATATAATATCTACTTCAATTCCTCTCACTTCTGGTTCCTCGTCCGTCTCCAGCGTATCCATTCCAGCCTCACACCCAGTTCGAGTCCAGCAGCAGCTTGATCCGGGCGAACACGTTCTGCTCCGGGCTCTTCTCGCTGGTGTCCGACGACTATCCGCTCTTCAGGCTCTTCTCCTTCTGAATCGCCTTGAGCTGCTTGTGGACGTACTGGCTCACGCTCAGCCGGTGGAAGTGCTTGTCTGGGTGTCTCTCCACGAAGGCGGCGATGACCTCTCTGCCTGTCTCC
Source organism: Hexamita inflata (assembly GCA_963988835.1). Lineage (NCBI taxonomy): Eukaryota > Fornicata > Diplomonadida > Hexamitidae > Hexamita > Hexamita inflata. The sequence goes on from CAXDID010001236.1 coordinate 1,253,216, forward strand.
TTCGGGTCTCTGTCCGGCTCGAAGCGCTCTGCCGCCAGCGCGTCCAGCTCCGGCTTGAAGCGGGCCAGGGCCTCGCAGAACTGCTTGGACCACACGTTGTGGAAGTAGTCGTGGGCCTCCTGGGGGATGCAGCCGTAGTGGTCGGCCACCACGAGCCAGATGTTCCTGCGGTCTTGGATCTGGATGAAGGCCCGGTACGCCTCTGCGTCGGCGGCGGTCTTCTCGGAAGAGAGCTCTCGCACGGAGCGGACGATGGCCTGGGCGAACTTTGTTTACTTCATTGACTGGAATGGAGTGAACTAGACACTAAATATATTAGTTATCTGAAAAATAACTAAATAGAATATATCTTGATTAAAAAAATTTAAATTTATTGTTGTGAGCAATAATTAATCTCATATCATTACTGTTAGCGAACTTATATGATCTGTATTATATTCGGTGATAATCTAGTTTCATCGAATATCCACATCAAAATAGAACAAACTTTTCTTAGGAAATATACTTTAAATAAATGAATTTCTAAGGTATGAAATTCAAAAGATCTTATAATTAATTGTTATATAATACCAAAGATTTATTATTTACATTTAAATTTACTTAATGAATAATATTTAATTTTTTAAACTGAAAATTTTAAATCATATATTCTATATTAGAAAATTAAGCTAAATAAATATTCATCTGTTTGTTGATTTAAATTTAAGTGAAATTTATACTCATTTATCTTTTTAGTTGTCAGCTTGTTGTGGATAAACATATTTTTAAACATTATAGCGTGGAAAACGCATATTTCAGTATATTACAAGAATTTATTGATAAATTGAAAATTTTCCGCTTCTCAATGAACCCTTCATTTGAAGAATGTAACTTTTGTATGTGCCCGTTTGAGGCTGATTAGTTGAAAATGCAGTGTGCTTATTGTAAGGATTTTAACATTTGTTTGGATTGTTATTTGTGCAAGATAGAGTACAAGGGTCACCGAAATACGCATCGCATGTTTCCGATAGTGCACTACAACACACCTATCTGGGACGACGGCTTCACGCTGATTGACGATTTATTGCTCCTGGAGGCGATTTTAGTGTGTGGCTTTGGCTCCTGGGATCAGATAAAGACCTACATGAAGCGCCCAGCTGCCGAACCCGTTGAAAACCTCGTCAAGCACTACTTCGTTGTCTACGGCCCGGCTGGATGCCTCTCAACCTCCACCAATCCGTAATTCAGGATTGATCCCACACCTCTTCTATCTCCCTCAAAACCCCCTTCAAATTTCATGTAAAAACTACAGAATTAGCCCCTGAACATGATTTCCGCACCACTTTCGCACGAATTCCCTCCGTCAAGAACCTTCGAAGAGATCCCCTCCATCACCGGAGAGGGGAACGGACAGGAATTCGCGCTCGGTTCCTGGCCAAAAAGATTCGAGAACTCATTCGAGTTCATTAACAAGGCCGAGTACCCGGTCATGATGATGCACTTAATCGACGACGAAACGAAGGACTCCATGAACATGAAAATATAAGTACTACAAGGATACGCGCACAGATTAGTACAAAGAGCACGGATGAAATTCACAGTGTTCCAAAACTCACTACACAGAGTGGACAAGAAAATAGACAAAAGCGTACTCGAAGCCGACAAAATAAAACTCAAACTCATTCACAAAGGATAACTAAGCGACTTCGTAAGCCCCGAAGAATACATGAATGACACCGCAGTAGACAAATTCGAACAAGAACACAGCTACCTATTCAGAGCATTCCACACCAGGCTCGAATTCAGACGATACTGTAAAAACCTACTCGCTGAAAACGAATTGAGAACATAAATATTCAGACTACAAACCGCACGCGCTCTAGGAATCAAAACATGCGCAGGACTCGGATAAGAAATTGAATTCCTCAAAAATCCAAACGAATTCAAACAAAAAGTTATGCTACCGCCAGGCGTAGCTGGAGATAACGGGTTTGATCTTAATTAATTCAAAAACAAACTGGGGCAAACAATAAACTAAATGAATCCAGCATTGGCTAATGCCCCTATAAAAGAACAAATTAAATATTTATTCACTAACTCAAATTTTCGGATCGCAGGTGAACTTGGCCTCCCACCATCTGCGAGATCCGTAGAGGCTGTTATTAATTTAATTAATAGTGTTGAATAACAATGTGCATGTTCTTACATTAATTAGCTTATAACTAAACAACAATAAATCTTGAGATAACCATTAGTTCCATGTCAATGTATGATGACAAGACATAATGCTACTTGTGTTTTTGCTTCTTTGAAAGTTAAAATAACAGATTTAGAATTAATTTCTAAATTAGAAAAATTCTTGAATTAAGCTCGAATACCAACTTAATAATTTGATGAATAGTATAAAGATTCATTAGATAATGGAATAATCCCCATCGATGATAAAAATAAAATGTTGTTCACAAATAGAATGTTGGATATGGTGCTGTATTTAATATAATAGCTTGATTCTAATAGCTTATGTATTTTATAACGAACGGCATCTCAATCATTTTCTATAGTATTAACATTATGTGCATCTTTGGTCTGTTAAATTTGTTCTTTTGCGATATTTGATAAACTATATGATATTTCCGTAAATGACACTGATTAATAACTTAATAAGTAAGTAATCACTACTAACACTGTAGTAGCAGCTTTATTGTCCACATTTTAAGGAGTAAATCATAATTAAAGGCAAACATTAAAGTTATTGTAAAACATACAAACATGGATAGGATAGATAATGTAATAATGTGGGGCTTTTGATGGTGTAATATCATTCGAATAGCAGTAATTGAGTTTATAAACATAACTCAGTAAAGGAATTGGAGGAACAAACTATAAGAATTTGATTTAAAGTATGAAATTAGTAGAAGGTGACTTGAAATAAAGAGTATTTATTCAGAAAAGTGGATTTAGATCTAATACCTTTTAGATGTATTTAAAAATCGCAAATGCATAATCTACAGAACTGAGTATCAAACCTATTAATGCTTTTTCAGTATTAGCAGCTGTAATTAAAAATATTA